>CM074491.1:21463635-21716538 GCA_037389245.1 Oryzias sinensis
AATATATATATATATATATATATATATATATATATATATATATATATATATATATATATATATAGTAACTCAAAGCATTTTAGTAACTTCAATGCCCAGAAATCTAATAATTGTAAACAGTTTTCACCATAAACTGTGAAAATCATGAAAAATAAATAATGTTAATAAGGTTTGGTGTGGTCTTTTTCATTTATTAAAGGCTACTTATAAACTTAAATATATGTATAGTAACTTTTTGTTGCTAATTTGGAGTAATCTCAACTGGTGATAACTTCTTCCTGAAAGGTTGATGTTTTTCTTGTGTGGCTGTCTGACCTGATATTTTTCTGCATGTGCATCTGCCTACATTACTGTCTGTGCTATCTACACTGTGTTTTGGTGTCACTCCCTCTGTCAGCTCCCTCTGTCTGTCTCTCTGTCAGTCTCTTTCTCCATCTCCTGTATCTCCAACGGGATAAAATGTTTCTGGAGGAGCAGTCTGTCTGAAACCGAGAAACTGGAACGCAACTGTGGGGAGTAAAAACCGACACTTCCATGCTCTCAAAGTTATAGCCTCTAACAAGCAACGGTTGCACTGTTACAATGGCAATATTATGTATACGATTGCAGGCCATGCAGGACTTTGACTCACTTACTGTTACAGCACAGTATTAACTGATGGCCTTGGCTAGAGGAGACAGTGCCCCCTGGTGTGGACCAAATAGTACTCCCACGCAGCCACATCTTGACCCTATCTACTGCTCGTTTACTCTTCTGGGTCTAATTATAGATCTTTGTTAACAAAGACAGCACTTATGTAGCTGAAAACCATAAATGATTGTGCAGAAAAGAAAAAAAAAAGTACTAGAGCAAACGAGCAAGCACATGTGGATCAATTGAGTAATATTTTATTGTGTTAAATCTATTTTAAATAGAATTTGTAACGCTTTTAGCAAATAAATGTATTTTTAAGTGAGCATCTTAATAATCCACGTTGTGACAAATGAAGGAATCACATGTTAAGCAGTATGTTAACTCTTTTTTTTTTTTTCCCGACAGTTTTCTGCATTTTAGCAAATATATATGCTCTAATACCTGTGATATTATACCTGGGTTATTTTATGCATTTCTTAAATTATATACACATGAAAATAAGTTACTTATTTAAATGCTGAAATACTTTAAATTGTACGTGTTTATTTAGCTATACTGGATAGCAGTGCAGCAACAGCTTATTTTAAATACCCTTTATTGCAATTGTTTTACGGTAAAATACAGTTTGGAAAATTGACTACCAACAAGTATGCTCAAACACTGAGGTGAAAATGTAAGGTGTTAACTGGACCTCGGGAGCGCGCACGCGCTCCCATGAGCACACGCTCAGTGTTTGTGGTTAACTCGGGTCTATAGGGGAAGAACAGCTTCACTTAAGGAGATAATTACCCACCACCAACAGCTTTATTACGGGTGATGAATTGGATTGTGATAATAAAGGGTTCCTCTAATTGTTTATTCTTGAGGAGCAGCGTACGCCGCCCACAGGCTGGACTAGGCACTGCCAAAAGCGCGCGCAACGATCGCTCGACCACAGACGTTCTGCGTGTGTCTGCGCGTAACGGACTGACGAAATAAAGTTGGGAGCAGGATATTTCCTTTTTTGCCGTCTCCAGTGCCCCTCTGGTTTGGGAATTTAGAAATGTAAGGAAGTTCAAATCTGAGAGCCATGAGTCTGAAAAGGAAAAAAAAAAGAAAGAACGAAAGCTCGACTAAACGCTCCAGACAATTTAGATCATATTTACGCAGAGAGATAAAACAATTCTTTAAGGTGAATCCATAAAATAAATAACACTTGATGAACCAAGTTATCTGCATGCGCCGCCAATTGATTAAATAGGATTTTAAGTATACATTTCCCACATATAAACTCAAAATAAAACACGTCCTCCCGACATGGATAGAAGGTTCTTTTGCGCGGTGTGAAGTGTTGGTTTGTTCCGAGTCTCCATTTCTATCAAGCAGAAAGGGGGCGGGGATGTGATATTCAGATGAGTCAGAGTGACAGCTCCAGTTTCCCCCAATGCTCTGTGCGTCTGAAACTCCACTGGCTCCTTCCCTGCAAACTCCTCACTTCATAGTGCCGCGCATTAAAAACATCGGACGCTAGGGGATCAAGACGCATGCCACATTACCTCTATGTGGGCACTTTAACAGATCTTTTGGGGTGTTTTCCCAGTAAGGGGGCTGTGGAGGGAGGATTTTTTTTTTATTTCTCTGTTTGATGACTGTTTGCACGGCTGATTATTGAACCGATTGTTTATTATTTCGGCCGTTGTTGTCCGCCGCCTCGTGCGCTTTTTCCACCACCCTTGTTTTTTTGGATCAGCGACCTGTCGCTCGCTCACCAATGTCCTATCCTCAGGGTTACCTCTACCAGCCCCCGGGCTCCCTGGCTCTTTATTCGTGTCCAGCTTATGGGGCCTCTGCTCTGGCTGCTCCGCGCAATGAGGACTTGGCGCGGTCTTCCTCTGGCTCAGCCTTCAGTCCTTACCCTGGATCGGCTGCTTTCTCCGCCTCGGCTGGCGCAGGCTTTTCGAGTCCGCTGTCGTACTCCACCGATCCAACGACGGGATTCCCATCATACATGGTAAAATAAATACTATTGATTCAAAGTAGGCGTTTTTGTAAAATCCTCAAGGGCGTCCACACTGATCTGGTTCTCTAATGAGTGAGTGCGAAACTTTTTTTTTTTTAAATTTTATTTTATTTTATATGTTTAACTTCAAATGCTCTCCAGAGTTATCCGTGTCTTGTTTGGCTTAAATGAGTTTTATTTATTTATTTTTTTGAATGAGCTGCAAATTGCAAAAGGCTTGACCGCCGCTTAACACTCAATGCGCAGCTAATTGCGCAAAACCAGATACTTAAGATTTCTATCAGCGCGCACTTAGACCCACATGAGAACTAAAAACACACAAGGTCGTCATTAAAACCGCCACAGGATCAAAAATCAGCGGAATAAAATGAATATGTATTGTATGATAAACTGCTTGACCCTGAATACTACTACTGACAATGAAAAGGAGCACATCAATAATTGGAGTTGTAAGGCTGCAAAATTAGGAAGAAGAAGTAAGAAAGAAAGTGTAAACATTATACAGGCAGGGCAAACAAACGAGGTTAAAATAAAAATGAAATAACAAAAAATAAAATAAAGTTGCTGCATTTATAATCACACCAAGAGTTATTATAAACCATACATATTCAGTTTGTTTTGCGGCCTTTTGTTTATTCCAAAGTGTGTTTACAATCCACATTTTTTCCTTAATCAGAGATTGACCTGCAAATATGCTCAAGAAAGAAACTTTCGTTATTTTTAACAAAACATTGTGAGCTGTGGAGCATGCGCCCTTGCATTTAAAGTAGGTGTTAAATGATTTACAGAGCACGCAGATGAAATTTGGCTGCGCAATTCTTTCACTTACCCGACTGGTTTTGAAAGTGACAACCGACTTTAACTCTTCTGACCCACCTCAACTAAAATTCACAAGAACTCAATTTTAAACATTTTTACCACAAAAACATATTTTTATTTATTAAGTCACTTTTATGCATCTTGACTTTTTTTTTTAATCTTTTTTTTAGTCTTCTCCATATGACGCGCACACTGCTGGGATGGCCGGGGCTTTAAGTTATCATCCGTATGGGAGTCCGGGGTACCCCTATCAGCTCAACGACCCTGCTTACCGCAAAAACGCCACAAGGGACGCCACGGCCACTTTGAAGGCCTGGCTGCAGGAGCACAGGAAGAACCCCTACCCCACGAAAGGGGAGAAGATCATGCTGGCCATTATCACGAAGATGACCTTGACGCAGGTCTCCACCTGGTTCGCCAACGCCAGGAGGAGACTCAAGAAGGAGAACAAGATGACGTGGGCGCCCCGGAATAAGAGCGAGGATGAGGACGAGGAGGACGGGGACGGAGAGAGGAAGGACGCGGAGCGCTCTGACAAGACCCTGGATAACAGCGAGGCGTCGGCGGAGGACGAAGGTGGGGGTCGTGATCAGGCTTGAACAGCTGAAGTTCCTAACATTTAACACAATTTTAACTAAAAGAAAAAGAGAGATCAAACCTTGAAGTTTAAACATTAAAAACAAATAACCCCCTTTGAATAATTAATCGTCTTTACGCAAGAAAGCTGGCTCCGTGTAACCACGCTGATTTGTATGAATTTTTAATGAAGGTGAGGCTTCAGTCCTCAGCAATGCTACAATAAATGACCTGTTAGAGGAACATTTTATTATCTTTAGCGTGATTGATGACAGGTCAGAGGCAAAGCAGACACGCGAGCAGCTCTCAGCACGAGTGGCCTCAATAAAAGGAGCCTGTTAATGGCATTCCCATGATGATAACTGTCTATGATTATGGAAAAAGGGAAGCATGAGTTAATTTGAGTAATAAAAAAGAGATGTTCTAGGAATTGATTTTGAATGGATAAAAGTTTTGTAAGTTGTGCCATAAATTCACAATCCGTTTTAGAAGTTTGTGAGCTCTTTTGTGCCAAATTTCTTCTTCTTGTTTACTTATGTATTTATTGCGTTTTTTTATTTATTTATTTATTTTTTCTCAGGCATCAGTTTGCACGTGGACACGCTCACGGACCACTCGTGCTCGGCGGAGTCCGACGGGGAGAAGGTCAGCTGCGTGCGTAAACTCAGCTCAGACCAGGTGGCCGACAAATGCGACGATGACGGCGAGGAGCAGAGCCACCGGCCTCCGCTTTCCCCCAAACCCGTCACGTCGTCGCCTCTGACGGGCGTGGAAGCCCCCGTTCTCAGCCATCTCCACTATCACCACCACCACCTCCGGCATCTCCAGCACCTCCACAGCCAGCGTGAGGATTTGGCCCGGAGCCTCGTCAGTGGCAGCAGCAACAAACTGGCTCCGTGTCTTGACAGCAGGCCCTCTTCCGGGGCACCTCAGAACGCTGCAACCAAACCCAAATTGTGGTCTTTGGTGGAAATTGCTACCTCGGACCAAAAGGAGCAACATCAGCAACCGGGGCAGTCTGGGCAACCAAATTGCCCCTCCTCCAGCGGAGGACTCAGTCCCCCAACGCCTTCGACCACCTCCCCTGCTGCCACCTCCCCCTCCCTTTACTCTGCCCCCTCCATCCTTGGAAGACCTATTTATTACACGTCTCCCTTTTATAGCAATTACACAAACTATGGCAACTTCAGCCCCCTGCAGGGTCAAGGCATCCTGCGCTACACAAATTCATCCGGAGTGAGCCTCGCTGCCGCCGCCGCGGCCGCCGCTGCTGCCGCCGCAAACGAGAGTCTGAGCTCCTCACAGCAGGCTGCAGAGGCCAGCACAAACCCAAAGCACAGGCCAGACTCCCCCCTTGTCAAAAATAACTCAAACCAGATTTGTGTTGTCGAGCAGCAGCATTTTAGACCCACTAATTTAGAAGCAAAGAAAGGTACGTAATTACGCAACGCACGTAAGAAAAAAGGACAAATACACCTGAAACCAAAAGTATAAGTTATCAAACATGTTATTTAATAGCGTTTGTTCTTGCTGCGTCTTTACTTAAGTGGCGAGGGGGGAATTACGTTACTTTAATGCAAATCAAATGGGTTCGTTTGGATCTCTGTTTTTCCCCCTAGCAATCTTCATTTAAAAGACAGACTTTTTCTTAAGAGAATGATGTTTTTTTTCTTTTTTTTCTTTCGAAAGAACTACAACTCTCAGCCTCTTCCTGACAAATGCATAACACAAATTTTCAAGTGCAGTAATGTATTCTTTCATAAGAAATATGTCTGTGGAGTTGCGGGATATATAAGAAAAAAAGGTTGCACGTACATTTCATGTATAGAAAACTATGAAGGCAAGAACTGGAGCTAACTAACGCACGCGCAAGGTGACAGCTTGAGAATCCAGAGAAATGTTGCCATAGCTTTGAGCAGGATTCCGGTCTTTCATGTCCCCCTCAGACCTTATCTTCCAGCTTAGGATAATTATAATTACACAGGGTCAGCCAAAAGCAAACAAATTAGTTTGCTGTGCGCAATCTTGCAACTCCACATCTTGAAATGTCACTTCTAGGTGGCGCATTAAAATCTTTCCCTGCGCGCTGGATGGCCTGGAGACGTTTTCAGCTGCAGTTAAGCAGCAGGGATTTTAATGAGCACTTGCAGTTTAGTTAGTTGGAGCCGGTCTGACAACCTTCTGTGGTTTGCGGGGTTGGGGATGGAATTCATCATGGAGCGTATGGATTTTTGCCCCGCTCTGCAGGTAGGTGTCA
The DNA here is from genome assembly GCA_037389245.1 of Oryzias sinensis. Classification (NCBI taxonomy): domain Eukaryota; kingdom Metazoa; phylum Chordata; class Actinopteri; order Beloniformes; family Adrianichthyidae; genus Oryzias; species Oryzias sinensis. Next base: position 21,469,920 of record CM074491.1, read on the forward strand.
CAATTGCTTTGACTACAAAACGAGGAAGGACTCAACCTTTTAGCCTCACGTTTTAACCCTTCTAACCTTTACTCCAAACCGCATCCAGTGCCACCATATTGCCGGGAATAAAGCTGCTACACCACCTCCTCAACACACCGAGTTAGTCTAACTTGTGTGTCTTCTCTCCGCTGTTTCCCCTAATTTATGATGATTTTATGAGCTGATTTTTAGACTCCCATGATATGTGATGTACACGTTATTTCTCAGGTTGTTTGCTTATTTGCCACGGTGTAATCTTTTGCAAAACATCTTGGTGTGGAAAACATCTGGCCTCTTTAAAAAAAAAAGACTTTTTCTGGGACGCGCATGGAGCAAGCTGAAGTTGAGTGAACTTGAGGACTTCGAAGTGGAATAGCCTACATTTGATATTTATTTTTTTAAACGACGGCTGAAGGATGCCTATAATTTATGCAAGTTGTATTGCAAAAAAAGGAAGAAAAAAAGTAAAACTGACATTTTCTGTTTGTTTTGTAAATATCTGACATATATATTACAGACAGTTTTTATTTGCATTTGAAAAAAAAAGTTACACAATCTTGTTATCAGGAGTACTTTTACTAATTTATATCTTTGAATGTACATAAAAGGAAACACACTGGTATTGATATACTGGTGGAGTATTATATCCATTATTCAAATGAGAAAATATTAAACTGTTTTACCTACTATGACATAAATCTTGGATCCTCCTTATTTCATTCAGAACAGATTTGTAGTTAACATGGGAGATTTCTTTCTTTTTTTGACACTCTCAGTTCATTGTTCTTTTATTTTGCCAACAAAGCGCAGATGGGGAATGCTTTATGAATCTCACTATTCATAACCATTATGAGTTTTCACAGATTGCACGATCCATTCTTCCTAAATGGACAATCATTTTCCTTTAGAGCCTCATTCTGGTTAGGGGAATCTCCCTCGGTCGCACATTCACGACCTTGATGGGGATAAACGACACACTTATTGCACCCCCCCCCCTTTTTTTTTTCCCCTTCTCTTCTTTCCTCTCTCCCTGCCGCACATTTATTTATTTATTTATTTCTTCAATGTGATTAATCCAACCGGGAGACGCACGGGGCATTATGGGTTCCCAGCGGGGCCGTCCCTGGAGCTTTTTTAGCCTGGTTCAAGATGGGTCAGCCCTGCCTGCTTCATTACGGCGCGGCATCGAGCGATCCATAAAAGTCTATCTAAGCATCTGCCAGCTCCAATGGCCTGTGTGATGGGCCCTAACTGGACAGACCTCCCCATGATTCTCGTGGTGGCGCATGCAGGTACTGCGCAACAGCGCCAATCAGGCACATTTACGCACAGCTTTATTAGTATTATTGTTGTCATTATTGTTGGGATGAAATACATATTATTCGGAGATGTCCCTCACATACCTTCTCCCCCTACTACTGCTGTAGCTTGCAGCCAGACTAAAAGCTAAATCCTTCATTTTCCAGTTGAATTTGAGCCTGAGTGTTGTCCAAATGTCATGGGACCTCCACCCGCTTCAAGGACGCAATATTTAGCCTCCACAAGGGAAACACCGGAGTAAACTCAGCTCACCCCTCTCTTAGGCTATCATAAGACTCTGTGGCAGAAAACCCCACTTTTATATCCAAAAGAGCTGCATTTAGTTTAACTGGAATAAACGCAGTGAAGGAAAAAAAAAGACCATAAAGCACATATGACTATTGGAGTGGTGTGTTATTTTCCTTAATATGATCCCTACTATCACCTGTCAGACACCAATCTGCTGTCTTTGGAAGTCTTGTGGACGTTATAGCCCCTGGCAGGCTTCTTCCTCATTCCAAGTGCTTTCATTAGACGCTGATTTATTGAAATGCTGGCTTTATTCTCAGGTGGGCTCCCTCAGGGACTTGGCACTGTTGTCAAATAGCACCAGAGGCAGTCTCCGAAGCACACAGCAGGGCCGGCCTCTCTTTCAGTTTCTCATTCGCTCACCTGCTGCTGCTCCATCCAAATGTCAACATTTGTTCTCAATAAAAAGAGTAATTGTTTCTAGTCCACAAAAAAGAAAAACACAGAAAAGGAAATAAAATGCTCTGTAACCGGTCACCTTTGAAGACATGAAAAGAAACTTCCACCTCACGTCTTGGTTTGATTGAGAGCAACAGAGGTGAAAATAAGAACAAGGCGGCGATTGCACATGATAAACCTCAAGCTGTGAAGCTTGTTGCAAAACATTTGTGAATTTATGGCACAATTAGTCACAATTGGGAATTTCCTTTCCTTTGGAAGAACCTTCTCTCTGGCTCATGTTCATTAAATAACTTGCAGACCAAACCTGGGTGCCCTTGGCATGACCTGGATATTGATCCTCAAAGGAGAAACAGAGCCACAGACAGCCCAATTTCTGTAATCAAAACGGTGTTTTAGACAATTAAAAAAATTCAACATATCAGTTTAATCCTATAACTTATCTAACAGGCTTCCAATAAGCACGAGCTGTCATTGACAACTAAACTGATGGTATCACTGTGATCATAAGCTACAATGGGGCACAGACTAGAAAACAAGTGGACTGGATCACCTTATCACTGATCAAATAAGCATGGAGTGTATGCAGATAATGCAGGAGCTCTTTGTATCTTTTATCCATCCATCAACATGCTCTCCTCCAAAAATACTTCAGACGTTAATCTCTGCTGCACACATGCAGGAGCCTGATTTTTATCAGAAAAATAAAGGTTTTGTGGTGGCTTTCAATCATTAGTTTCAGTGGTTAATTTAGGAAAGGTTAAAACGTGTTAGGTGAGGAATGATGATGAGAAGAAATAACACAAATTAAGATATTGCTAAGACGGACACAATGTATGTGGGAAACAGTCTGTGTGTTCTGTTAGTGGCTAACCAGAATGTTTAAAATATTATTTACACTCATTAAAATCTGTGTTTCTGGATTCTTTTGTCAAACAAAGTACCTGATCCTCGGCGACATGCATTTAAGTGACGAGAAAAGTCAATGTAAATGCGCGTTTCAGGTTTCCGCGATCAAATCTCCCGCGTTCATGCTCAGCTATGCACACTTTTAAGACAATTTTTAAAGCGCGTGGTCACATAACAATGCCAATCATTGATCAGGAAGGGGAAATTAATTATATGACAATAAGTATTTTATATATTGAAATAAAAACAAAGCCTTGAGCAAAATTTGTGAGATTTGCACCACTTTGACATTTTGCACCAGGCCTCTTCCAACTGTAGGTGATGGACATATGTTGGTAAACAGTAGAAAAAGAAGCCCCTCCCTGCTTATCCAGTGTGAACACCATGGGAGAAACATATGTTCAAAAACATGTTTTGTGGATTAATGAAGCTTAGACGTAACTTTATTAGACTTTCTTTAAACCTTGTGCTATCCTAGGCACTTTAACGTTGGGAGTTGGGTCATCTAGACCCACTACAGTGCTCTGAACCTTTTTTCTTCAATGATTTGTGATCTTCACTGGTGTCCATGGATTACATGAAATCTTTCCACCTTTATCCGCCTTCTTCATGGTAGGGAGAACACGTCAATGAAAAGGTGGGGTCATCTAAGATAGCACAAGGGTTACACGTTGAACCACGAATTTCATAATTTCCTCACATTTCACAATTCTGTTGAAATATGGCCAAAAAAATATCAGAAAGCAGCATCAGCCATCAATCCCACTTTTCTATCTTTCATTAAAAAAAAAAAAAAAACTACCTATTAAGAGCTTGATCGTAAATACTGCTGAACATCAGACTTTTACCATAAACAGGACTGATTTTCAGGAGGTGATGTGGAGACCAAAGAGGTTACAAATCAGGTACAGTTGTGTTTAATAAAACACATCAAAGTGGATAAGAGACGTTAAAAACGAGTACGGGGTCCCGTCCTCTCGTAAAGGTGTCAGGTGAAATGTTCACTACTCCAGATGATCAAGGGGGCTAAGCCGAGAAGGGCTTTAGTGCGCACATGCACACATACGGCTGTGCTCTTCCTCGCACACGTGTCACTCCGTATACCACACTGAGTGTGTACACAATCTCAGACTGTGAGACGCTAATACATGCCCATGCAGGAGTCTGAGCAAGGCCATTAGGAGCACCGACTTCCACTTCTAATTGACAGTTAAGTCTATTGCCTGTGGTGAGTAAAAACTTAGTAGAATATCCCAGGTTTGGGCTGTCCATTAGATGGGACATTAAAGAAAAACAATGCAACATGTCCAAATGTTTAGGATTTGCTTTAGTTTGTTAAGATCTTTCAGTATTCTAAGTACTTCATGCAGTGGCTCTGAAGTCCAAATCACACCAACAACTCACTCAATACAGAAACATATTAAAGATCCCAACCACAGTTAAAAAAGCAAGACAAAAAAATAAATAATTAAACATTTTAGAAATCAAAACAAAGTTCCTGGAACCAGAACTAAATTCTAATAAATTGAAAATAATTTAAACAAAATGTTTGGGGAAAAGAAAAGTAACTTCCAGAAACCAAAATAAAATATTTAAAAAACATTAAGGTAGGTACTTTAGGGCATCATGGATTGGATGATGATGTTTGGTTTTTGACATTTAAGTTTTTTCAAATCGTCTTTAATGTCCACATAATTATAAAAGTTTTATGATTAGTACAGATTACCTAACTTTTCCGTTTTTTTTTTTCTTTTTTTCTTAAATAAAATGTTATTGTCGTGATTTGTCATACATTTTTTATTTGTTGGTGTGTTGCACTTTAGGGCCACTGTAATTTTATGATGCTATAGAACTTCACACCCTCCACAATTAACACATTCAACAGAACACCGTAGTGACTAAACAGCCTCGCTCCTGCCAGCCTGTTTGTTGAACTTCATACCCCTGAGTGCGCAGTAGTCTTTACTACATGAGAGCATGTCTGCATACTCTCCTACTCATGGGATTGATCACACTCTTTTTTGACCTCAGCCTTTGCTTTGACCTCAACTGTACATCTGTGAAGAAGTGTGAGTGTATCTAGGACAGCTGTGACGCCATCATACTGACAAAATCTGTCCACAGACAGACATACTAACACCTGCCGCAGAACTCTAAGCCTCCTTTGTGGTAGTTTGCAAAGCTCACACTTTACCACAATGACACACACACACACACACACACACACACAGTCATCTTAGCAATCCCTTATGAAGGTATTACAGTGATTTCCGTTCATTGCTCACTACTTAACTAACACCCCTACTGTACTTCCTTTTGCAATCCTGCCTTAAATCAAACATCAATTTATGGCTTAAAACGTTTTCCAGAAGTTTAACAACATTAGGGCTCACTGCAAACCACTACAAATCCTGAAACGTTTTCAGTTTATTGTCATGTTTAAGTTAACATCTTTGCTCATTTTCTATTACCTACATTAGGAAAATACCAATATTTCTATTGTCAGCTGTGTACGAAGGTGTTTAAGAGCTTTTTTTTTCTAAATTACAACTTTTAAGTCGTAAATTTACAACAAAAAAAGTCACAACTGTTAAATTACAGGATTTTAAGTCGTAAATTTAAGAAAAATCGTTAGGATTAACAAAGAAAAAACACCAAAGTTGTCTGTTTGTAGGAACCTTGCTTGAAGTTGAGAGATGTGGAGCATTTTGTGAAGCTTTATTTCCGGATAGATTTCAAAAACAAAAAGAAATTCGGAACATTTTGGTAACTCAAAATCAGTGCGCAACTTTATTTTTCTTTTCATTCTCATAAGTCCATTTGTCACCTCACGTCATTAACCTGTCATGTGCAGAACACTAAAGCAGAAGGTAAACAGTGTTACATACGCCCCCTCCTCCGAATGAAACGTCTCATTTAAACACATAACAAGAAAGATGAATGAAAATAGAAAATAGAACGTTGAAAATACAAAAAAGTGCTCCTCCTCAGACGAAAGCGTCTCACAGACTTAGAGATCTTGTCTTTTGAGGTGGAAGAAAGGATTGAAGTGGACAGCTGCAGGAATACCAACGGCTTCATCAACGGGCTGCAGAAATCCTGCAAGCCACCCATCAATAAATCGTGAATTATGAGCTTCCAAAACTTGCTCCTAAAGCGGCAAACGCTCCTAATGTAAGTTACCATGAACACAGTTAATGAACTCTGACTGACGGACTTATCACCTTTGTCTCGTTTAATGTTTCTTACTTGACATTTAAAAAATAGACCATTCCTTGATGGTGTGATTTATAATCGGATGCGTCTTAGTGAGGAAAACACGGTAAATCCTGACATATAACAAGAAATGTTTTGCTTTGACAGTTTCACTTCAATCATTTGTTTTTTTTTTCAGGCTCATCATTTACTATTGGGTGTGTTAAGCATGCATGTTAAACACAGATATAAAAGGCACACAAACTCAAAGAAGACATTTTTAATACTAGCAAGGAAAAGGAAACATGACATTAACTTGAACATAAATAGTTGCCTTAAAACATCACAACAAAGCAGAAAAAAGGAATAACTACATTATAACCCCAGTAATACCTCATGTGTGGTTTACAACTTTTAATCATCACTTGTGTGTTTGTGTTTCTATGTGCTTTGAGCATGGAGGCTGTGCAATTACCTTAATAATGGATGTGTTTTTAATTCTCGGTTACATCTTCAGGCTGGATTTCCAAATGTGAGCTTTTAAAACCAGTGAATCCAACATAGTGATGAGGTACACAGGAGAACAGATGCTTTTCTTCCTCTTTCCTGTTCAAGTGTTTAATAAATGAGGTCAGTGTGTTTGTGCTAAATCTTTTTTTGATTCCTATCAAATATTCAACAGTGAAAGGATTCGTGTTATATTGTAAAGTCTAAATGTCAGCTGGGTAAATTGAACAAAAACCTGTTCTTAAAAATGTGCTCTGCTCTTCTGACTTTGACTTAAGACATTAGTCTCAATGTCTTTCAAAGCGTGGATGAAAATGAGTATTAAATATAAACATACTGTAGAAAAAACAGAGACCAGCACTTTTGGTGTAATCTTGAAGACATGCCTTAAGGCATAACTTGAGGGAAAATAGCCTGGCTGCCAAAAAGGCTCATTTAAAGAATATGTTGTAAGCCTGTTGCATCACTCAAAATTATGTAGTGTCACTGTATAATTAAACCAATAGAACGAAAAGTCTATTAAATAATGTTTTTTTAAACAACTTTTCTTGTGGTAAACAGAAAATCCTATCCTCTCATGTGTTTCTCATCGATGAAAACTGTGTATTTGGTGTTTTTAACTTATTCTTGTGACATTTTTCATATGATAAAGGACATAAATAAAGAATGTTAAGCTTAAAATTGCATTTCTGAGTTTCTCTTTATTCAAATCAGCATAATCGTAGCTAAAAGATCGCTGGAAGCTCTAAGTACTTGGGAATAGAAAGCAATTCCAAACCAGGTTTCTTACCTTTAGAAAACAGGCATAGTTTTTGCCAAAAGAAAAACTAAGAAAAGAAAAAAAACACAATTAAAGAGTTAAGAGCTAACAATAGGATATTTGAAAAAGAAAAAGTACACTTTCCTATACTACAGAAAAACTACCTTTGGATATAAAAATGTGCATTGTTATCTGATTTAACATCCAAATGGTGTTTTAATTTTTAAATGGGGCTACTGATGACCAATCATATAGCGGCACTGTCAGTTTCTACTGCACAGAGAAGATAGAATTCCAAATATTGAACATATGTTGATAAAAGTAGCATCCAGTTGTACAGAAGCAAGCTCAATACACTGCAGTGCATTTCACACCCCAGTGCCCACTCTCCTCCTTGTTGACTGGGAAAATGTAAATCAGGAAACTCCTAACATTGCTCAGAAAACAAAAATCAAAATGTTATTAACTAAAACTTAATAGAAGTGGCAAAATTATTCCAGATAAGAAACTAGGTAAAAAAAAAATGTCATTTGAACAGTCGTGTCCTGACTTGACTGTAAGTTGTTCAGTGTAACCACAAGAAGAGAAAATCTTAAAATCTATGATCCAAATAAAACAACAGATCAAAATATCTGTGTCCTTTAAATAAAAATAGGGTTAGGGTTAACGTATAAATGTCAACAAAACTTTCCAATGTTTGTAACTTTACTGAGCAATAGAAAGCATTTGTTTTCTGTTTGGCAAACATCTGTCTTTTTAGAACATTTTTGGCCAAAATTCTAATTTGCTCACATATGAAGCAGATAATCCAAGTTTTTTCAAGGTTCTACAGCATACAGAAATTTGCAAAAACGAAACATTTAATTGAACAAAATAATTTATAACCACAATCTGTTTCATTTCAAACATCCATGGTCGTTTTGACGTCATTCCTTTAAGATTTTTCCAAATTGTCTCTTCTGTATTTCATGACCAACAGATTCTATCCTGCTGTGTAGGCCTGTGTGGACAATTATGAAAGCAAAAACCGACTCTCAGGAGAACCCTTCATGGCTTACTTTTTTATTCTTACTATTTTAAAACATTTTTAAAAATTCATCTACTTTTTAAATGATTGACACTTTGAGTCATTTGCTCTGCACAGTACACCCAAGGCCTTGCCTCAGCATTTCAGTCAGATTGAAGTTTGTACTTTGACAAGATCGTTGCATCACCTTTTTTCTCCTTTCTGTGTGAAATTTGCTCCCATGCTTGGAATCATTATCATGTTCTGTTCCAGGAACCTGTTTCGTCTGTACAGCAATGTAATTCAGGCGACTTTATTGAGCTGGTTGCTGCACGAATCGCGAGAAGCTACAGAACAAGCTCCAGTCGTCACCTCTCCGCCACAGTGAAGTAGTACGAGGTGCCTTTGCTGATGTGCTGCATTAAGATTGTGCTAAATGTGGCACGGTGCCATGCAGCCACTCATCACCACTTTATTCTTGTCTATCCAAAATGCATAGTTGTAGAAGTCTCTTGCGGCAGTTCAAATATAGTTTTGCAAACTTCAGCTGTGTTCTCGTGTTATCTTTAGAGAAACAAGGGTTTCTTGTGACGTCCCTCCTACACAATCTCTACCACAAAACCTGCAGCAATTTTGAATCCAGAAATTTGCTTCGACCCAGTTTGTCTTCACCACAGTGGACAACAAGTCTGGACATTTCAGCAGAGTTATCTGGCTTTGAAATTGCTTCCACACTACAAACCTCACCCTTTGGGTTCATCCTCTATAGCAGTGGTCCCCATCCCCAGGGCCCGGGCCAGTACCAGGGCCCTGTGGGACAGTTGGAATTGGGCCACATGGAAAAAATAACAAAAAAACATGACCTACATTTTCATTCTTCCGGTTTTATTTATAATATAACTCTGAAGGACGTTTTATTTTGAAAAACTACGGGAATTTCTCCACCACATCTAACTCATTCTTGCTACACATGTTTAAAATAAATTGCTGCACGACGGCTAAATTGAAATCCCCAAGAGAGCAAAATTGGCAAAAATTACAAATATTTGGAAAGTTTTTTTTTCACAGAAATGATCTAGTGAGGAAACAGAAGAAGAGCTTTTGACTTTGAAATAAAAGAAAGCTGCAAAAGTTGGACAAGGCTGACGTTGGCGTCCAATTTTCTAGCTTCTATGTAGACAGTTGTGGGTACATAATGGTTCCTGCACACAATGTAGTGTACAAATAAAGTCTAAACCAGCTGCAGATATTTTACAGAGGATCTAGATAAACCTTACCCTCAAAAGTTAAGGGAAACTAGAGGCTAAACAAAAAAATGCAAAAATAAAGATTGGACGCACCTTTCAGTCTGTGAAACTATTGTCTGACATTATACTGGTCCGTGGCATGAAAAAAGGTTGGGGAACACTGTTCTATAGGAACACCTATGCAGCTATGTCTTAATTCCTTCATAAGAAGTCTTGGTAAGGCCATTTTTCTAACCGTACGGGCATATATATATTTTTTTTACTTATTTAATCAAAATCTTACCAATGTTAAGACCTTAAAACTTTGTTAAGGGGGCCTGTTTTAGCAGAGTGTATTGATTTTGCTTTTTTTGGATCATTTAGACTGTGCATCAGCAATGCTGAAACAGACATTAAATAAATCTTGCCAAGTATCTGCATTTAGGAAGACTGGGGCCTCTGAAGCTAGAGTCAGAATGGATCTTTTCATTTCAAGATTCAAGAGGTTTGTAGTCATCATGACATTTTTTTTATTGTAAATTTTTGTTTTACATAAGCTTAAACTACATAAAAGTCTTTAAGTCTGACATCTTCCAGTGCCCTTTTATTTTTCCATGACTGGTGCAATCCAGACTATCATTCTGGTTTCCTGTGAATGTCTTATTTTAATTACCTGGCAATCAATACAAGTAAATGATGATCTGACAATTGAAAAGTTTACGTTTTTTAAAGCAATGTCCATGTTTAATACCTGTTTACATTTCGTTCCTGTGAAGTTGAAAAGTTTACAATTATTTTTAATAAATAATCTTCGTGTAAACCCAGGTGCTATAGAAAAAAAAGGATTTCCAGAGTTGCAGTTTCTTACATCCTTTTTTTTCAAAATTGACTGAGTCTCCGTTGAGATCTACATGAAACCAAATATCCAAGTCATATGCATTAATGCCCCCCAGCAGCTCTTCCTACTTTCCCTCCCCTCTGAAAAAACTCAGCCTCTTCTCCTCCTCTTTTCTAAATAGGGTTTTTATTCCCCATGAGATGAGGTATGGTTGGATAGGGTTGGTGGGGGGTCTGCACTTTGCCAAACACACAGGTCTTTCTGCTTTCCTCCATCTTTCTGGATCTCAAAGGGCAATCCTCCTTTGACTCCCAACTCACCCAGGAATATTAGTCTTATCGCATTTAATCACCAAATTCTCGCGCCCTGAAGATTTCAATTCATTAAAGGCACTCAGATATTCTGGCCAGCTGCTTCCTGGCAACTGGCTAAAGACAAGGTGGAGACAGACAGAATCTGAGTGTGTGTGTGTCTGTGTGTGTTCTTGCTCTGTCTGTGGAGACATGGCAACCCAATCCTCAGCAATGCCCTGGCTGTGCTCAGCACAATTCGGCGACAGCTATACCTAATCAAACCACACAGAGGCGGTTCTGCTTATGCCGTATAACTACGTGCGTGCAAGGTGCAGATATATCTGTACAACTGCGTATATGCACACACATGCATTTGCAGACACACGCGGCTTTGCAGGCCTTTCAAAGGACAGACGGTTGATCCCTCCACAAGCAAGCGAAGCAGCTTACATCTTTCGGTTACACAGGATTGGAAGGTGCATTCTAATACAATTACGCTGACGGATACAATGTTTGTATAAGACGAAAGGAGGTGCTGGAGCAGCATTGGACTGCTTGATGCTGTCCAAAATTAATTTCATAGAGGAAGAGAGAAATGAGTGGAACAAGGCTATTCTAGCGGTGTGAGTGAGAGCATAAATATGAATTGCATTTGGGGTTTAGGAGAAAAAAACATGTTTTTTTTTGTCCTTTTCCATTGCTAATTTGTTGACCAAAGCCATTTCACCCCATGCAAGGACAAATTTGAAGATATACTGTGCATCATGGACACACAACCGAGGGTTTTGTGTGTCAGAGGGCTTCTCAAAAAAAGGGAACGAGGATCTGTGTGTTGTTTTTTTTTTTTGGTTTTTCACAGAAAATGTCCCACAAACCAGATGGCTGCAGAGTGGCTTAGAAATCAATATTTAAGGAGAAAACATCCCAACAAAGCATCTGCATGTGTTTGCTCTTCCCCTGTGATAAAATATTGACACTCTGGTTTTTGCGAGAATTATCGACTGTGGTCAAAAAATAGGATTTGCGGCTTACAGACCTGCATCTGTTTTGTGGAAGCAGTGATGATGGCTACGCGTTTGTGTTAAACGCGGATGTAGACAGGCAGTGGGGATATTTGTCATGAAATACTGCCACCAACAGCAGATGTCAAAATGTGTTGCTGGCACTTGCTGTTACTTCTGTTTGAATGAGCAGAAATTGAGAGAAAGCCGAGAGAAAAAAAAAGAGTCACACAAACAGAGAGAGAGCATAACTGTACTTGACTGATCTGGAGCTTATGCTAAACTCAATGGTGCTCCACTTTGTCACATTTTCCTTTAAGCAGCACATTTTTTTCTATTACGCTATGGCTAAGGGCCAAAAGGGAAAACTCTTATTCTTCCTGCTTTCAAAGGCTTACCCTCCAACATTGAGATTTATGTTTGTCAGATAATCAAATTTTATAGAAAAACTGTAAAACGTACCAACTTGACCTGTTAATTAAACATATTGACTGTATAAGAGAACTGGACTGGGTAACCCCGCCCCTCTATCGCTCCAAATTGGAAGCACCAGAAAAAGCTGAGATCCAATAGACTTTTATTGAGAAATAAACACCTATTTCTCAGTTATTATATTTGTCAGAATAGCCATTCTTTCTTTGCTACTTTTTTTAACATGTTCTTGATCATTCTTTTTTTTATATATATATTTTTGCTGTAGCGCAAGTTATTCGAGTTATAAACTGGCCAATCGGTTGATCCCTCATGTAGAATATTTAAAGTGTTTGATTGACAGATTCTCCTGAGCCTGCTTTCAGTAGAAATGGTTTGGTCTTCCAACAAGCTCACTTCTGATTGGGTGAAGAGTGGTTGCCATAGAAATGTTGCCTCAGACCGACATAGACCAATCACTGCCTACTAATGGTGTCCAACATGGCGACGGCCATATTGCTGAAAAATGGCAAATGAAGTGACTTTATTTTGTTGGAACTAAAATTAAGTCATTTTCTATGGGTCATGTCACATTCACTCAGTCCATATACAATCAATGAATAAACATAATAAACTCATTATTGGTTCTCACTAGTGCTTATTTCAATAAGACCTTTTTGTGTTGTGTCAGAATCAGAATCCTTTTATTGTCATATGTACAGCTTTTAGACTGACATACGAAATGTGTTCCAGTACAACCCAAAACGAGATCAGATATACAACAAATACACACATACAGTTCAGAGTTGACTGAGGCTGCAGCTTCTTGGGATGCGCACCTTGCTATTGTCTTTAGCTGATCGTGGTTGTGCGCTGGTGCTTTATAGGAAAGGTTAGTTGAAGGATCACACTTTGCTTCATTTAATGGTATGCAATTATCACCTGTGGCAGAAACAAAGCCATTGACACAGACACCCAAATTAATTTGATGGTAAAGAAAGAAAAAGCAAACAAAAACAGTTTCTTGTATTAGTAGACAAAGAAATTCGATCTGTGCATTCTTTCTCGTCTTGTTTGCATGCGATTCATGGTGACCGTTCCCATATCATGTGACAAACAGTTTTCCCCTGTCCCATGTGCTCAATCTCACAACTGTAGAATCACGAGTTGTCTTAAAAGATAAACAGTGAAAGTATTACTCCCCGCAGCGTTCCTCTGTTGCTGACCACCTGCTCAGAAACACAGGCTCGCCATCTGTGGCCTTTCTGTCAGGTAGTCAATAATCCAGACAGATGTGGAGTAATCCATCTGTGTTTTCTGAAGCTTCTTGTTTAGCAATGCAGAATGACTCATTAAATCAGAAGCATGATCTCACAATTCTCTGTCCAGGCCAAACTCAGAGAAACAGATTTATTCACACATGTGAGTACAGCAAACACAAGCAACACTTTTTCATTACAGATTTTCACACATTTTAATGTGGTTTTAAAATGTCTGAATCTAATGTCTCTTATTTTCTATTTTAGAAATTTCTTTTTTGAAAACTAAGATTGCAACAAATATTCACTAAAAATAGAACTATATAAAAGTTTGGTTTAAAAAAGTAAATCTTGTTTTAAAAATGTATTTGAAAATATGAAAATCTTAATGCAGCTTACACTTTAAGACATTTAGTAAATCTCTAGATTTGAGAGTTTCTGTTTGTTTTCCTACCTTATGGGCTTTCAAATACAGATATGAGAAAACATTAATTAAAAAGCGAATCTCTAAGTAAAATAACTGCATTTGAGTATCAGTCTTCACTAGTCTTTGTTTTAGGATGCCAGCTCTGATAGTTCAAGAACTTACTAGGGGTTTGCAATGTGAAAACAAGTCTTGCTGGTGGCAGAAAAGAAAGCTACCTCATAAATGCAACCTTTAGTAAGCAAAAAGGCCTGAGAGAAAATGTTTTTAAAATTGACATGAGAATGTATGGTTAATTGCTGTAAAACAGCACAGGACAGTGTATATTCTTATTTACAAAAATATATTCCAAAAAGTATTTAAATATAGATAAGTTAAATACAACAGTACTATTAAAGTTCAGTTGATGGGCATCCATATTCAAAAATATAAATTTATGACTAATTATCCATATTTGATGTATCTTTGTATAGATTCTAATTATTTAGATTTTTGTATAATTTCTGCTTTGATTGCTTGAAATAAATCATTTCCAAATTCCAACCTAGAAGATTTTAATTGTTTCAAAGTTGTTGCAGACAGTTTGTTGCCAGTTAGTTGACGCACATTTTTCTTAAACTATTTTCCGATTTTACAAACTTTTTATTCAAATGCAGCAATTTGAATTGGAAAAGTTGATTGCTCAACATCCTCTAGTTTTTATTGACTTGGTTAGATGATGTCTCATCGTAATCGAGTGTGCATCAACTCCATTTATTAACCATCTAACAAAGACCATCTGACAAAAAGATAATACACGCTGACTTGCCCAGAGCATACGTCTCAAAATTCTTCATGCCAACAACCAGGACTCAGGATCTCTAAACATTAATGAGAGTGGAGTGCTATTCTCTGAGGAGTCGGTATTTTGGCTCCTGTGTCTCCCAGTGCAGTCCCAGGCAACTGGGCATGCCTTACAAGATCTGATTAGTTCGAAATTAAAACTTCATTAATCAGGAGTGATTAATAGAATGGTAGAAGAACGCTTTTGTTTAAGTTCATTATATATCATGAGGTATCTTCTCTATGATAATGTTTGCATGGCACAGTATAAGTGGTTCAGATTTGTCTCTGCATCTAGCCAGATCATCATCAGATGTTCTCTGCGTTATTGTGCTATTTTTAAATGTGTTTAGTTTATAAAAATTAAGACACATCCAGGAAGTTAAAGATCCATTCCAATGAAAAGTTTTGGGTGTTTTTCTTATGTTCCTGGGCATTATTCTGATGACGAAAGACATCTATAAAGAAAATTAAGCTTCAAATTGAATTTCTGGGTATTTCTATGTTCAATCACTGTAAATCAAGAGCAGCTGAAAAAATGCTGTTGGAAAAAAGCTTGGAGGTGCTAAAATCAGCTCAATGTAATGCATCCACTTGATTTCCTCACCCAAGCTGGTATCTGGCTCAAAACTGTACGACTGGATCACTCCAATATTGTTGGACAATTTTGTTATAACGTTGGGTTGGGGGGAGTGAGGGGCTGTAAGCTAGCAGTAGAGCGTGTAAACAAAGGGATGATGGGAATTTAGGACATGCTTATCTAAGCACTAAATAGTCCTGCCATAACCTAGTGGGAATTACTTAAGATCTGCTGGAGAAAATTTGTTGTAGAAAATGACGGGTTTTTAAAATTTTGGCTAAAATCTGTATAATCATAATTGAAAGACCACTGGCGATGCTTTCCAAATAGATCCAAAGATCAGATCTGGACTTTAAAGGTCTGCAAAAGACTAATGCTCTTCTCTTTATACAGCGTGATGTCCTCTGAACTCTAAAGTGCCATGTTTCAGCATGAAAATTCGTGATGGTAAGCCTTCTCAGAGTTTACTCCTCCTTCTGCCTGATGGAAAGTCTGCAGGAGAGCAGAGAGAAATAGTAAGTTCATTGGTAATGTAAAGATGTAAAGGCTTAAACAATGACGCATCTATTGTGTGTCCTGCAGAGTATCCCCTGTTTCCCTTCCCAACTGCTTTTTTCGCCTGCTCTAAGGTTATTTACTATGTGCTTCTTACTGCAGATGGAGCAGTGATGTTCCAAAATCCTCCTCTGCCTTGTTTGGCACAATGATATGCACGTACACACATTCACATGAGTGATGGATTTGTGTGTCAGAGAATTATGTTTTTCTAAGAATCTTCAGTCTGGGGCAGATAACACAGAGTCCCAGCTAACCAGAAGTGTGTCTGCAGGCACGGATAAAGTGGAGTAAATGCCTTTATGCAGAGCTGTGTGTGTGTGTGTGCTTCGAAAAAAAGATATTAATTGTTTACCATCCTATTGTGCTTTTCAGTTTTTACCTTCTTGTTATCTTTTAAAGCTTTTGAATGACTAAGATTTCCCGACAGCTCCTTAAACCTAATGGTTTAAGCAGTTGACAATGCAGCACTAATTAAAGACCCACCCAATAAAATGGTGTTTTTAAACATGTTCTGTTGGCATTTTTCTGATGATGAAGGACACATTTAAAGAAATATAAGCTGAAATTCGCATTTTTGAGTATTTATTTATTTACTTCCAATTGTTGTGAATTGGGAAGAAAATGCAGTTTCAGTGGCACTGTAGCTGTGATATAGGAGCTACAAGCCTGCCAGCTCCACTCCATTCAAATGCCTCCACTTTAGAAGACTAGATGCATGTACATCTTCATCTTCCTCGTCTGACCTGGCATCTGGCCATCCTAACCAGTACAGCTGGATAGCTCCAACGTTGCTTGCCATTTTTGTTGCACTGCTAATGTTAGGTAGGGGGGTGGATGGGAATGTATTAGTGAAAATGTGTAACTAAACAGAAAGGTCTCAGCAACGGGGAGGAGACTAGGGGATAGTATTGGTCTTCAGTTCTAACCCAAATGAGAACTACACTGCCACTCCAGAAACTAGGTTCTAATTTAGGAGATGAAACTGGTTTTCTTAATTTTGGCTAAATATGGGATGATTATCATCAAAAGACCACTGGAAATGCTTTTTTAACATCTAAAGTTAGAGTGAGTCTTTAACCTTGTTCTAAACACAACCACCAGCATAACTGTATTTTACAGTTCAACCATATGTTTACCAGTTACTAGTTACATTGTCCAAAAAGTAATTTAGTTAGCAACTAATTACTGAATCTTAAACAAAGATAGTTACTTAGCAAGGTAACTATTTCAGTTACTTTGCCAGTTAATATACAGTAATACATTTAATATTTTCTTCAGCTGCCTACAAACATAAATAATTTACAATAACTTCATATTCTGGTATAGTTCTACTTTTCAGACAAAACCTCTTTGAACGCATGAAACACAATACAAATACAGTTGATTTGAGTCCAGTCACTTAGGATTTAAAGGCAAAGTGATAAGTTAAAATTGAAAAAAAGACACACACAAACACACACACACAAATCTGCCAAAGATTCTTTTTCAAGAAAATCAACTCGAAAAATGTCTTTTACAGATGATCAAGCCTGACCATAAAAGCACTGAGGCTTTCCTCCGTTGTCCTCTGAAAATGACAGGACTCAAGGTGACTAAATCCTGTTGTACAGGTGTAAGCCTCAATGATTAATACCAAAATTCTCACAAAGAGGTTAAAGAAAAAAAGTGCTTTAGTCTACTTTTCCTTCCTACTGCCCTGGCCTTCTTTCTAATAATGAAGGGTATACAAGTCCAAGCTGTTTGATATCTAGATATGAAATACATCAAAACTCTCTGCTTAGGTTCCATTAATGACAGATAGGTTACAGCCCAGTAAAAATTAATGATGAAGACAAATTGGAGCAGCACTGACAGCGATTTTATCAAAAGCCCCACAGCTGAGATGGCTTTTTTTTTGCCTGTGAGGGAACAAATTTCAATACATTTCAATGATGGGTGTTTTAAAATCTCTACAGAAGTCTATGACTGTAGAAAAGAGAGACACAGAAGCAAGGGAAGAGGAAACCAGTGGGACAGATGAGGTTTATGGACTGAATAAATTTAAAAGGTGTTTAACCAGCTAAAGAGCTGAAAAGCAAAGAGTAGCGCACAGTTCTGATATGAATAACAATGACTGAGGCTTATAGATGAAAGCTTTCATTTTGTAACTGGCTCTAAGTTTCACACTTTGCCTACACGCTAGGAAAATAAATAGATGTGAAGACCTGAAAAAGGAGGGCAAAAAGAGCAGACACCGCTGACTTTTTCCTACTCCTTGGTGCTGTTAATAAGATTCCAACTTGTGTCTAGTTGGACAACTCACTATAGAGGGCATCAGAGTAGTCTGTATCAGACTTCGCCACATGGGAACATTTTGATAACCTCTTAACCTGAATATACTGCAAACATAAGCTCTCCTCCTTCAGGATATTTGAAAAGACATGCTCAGATGGTGGAGATATATCTCCATTTTCCTGCGCCTGGAATGTACAGGAAAAGACAAGCTCAAAATTTAGAAACTGCTCTTGGAAGATGAGTTACAATCATCAACTGACACATTGATTATTCAGTAACTTTTTTCATTTATTTCAATTTTAGGTGTGTAGCACTTCATGTAAGTAAAGAACCTTTAAAGTTTTCCTTTTTTTATGGCTTTGCACTAAAGAAAAAGAAATGCCATTTATTTTGAAAATCTCCTATCTCTGTCATCTGTCATTGATGCCATCTAAAGTTGGTCTAAATATATGGAAACTCTTCAGTCACCATTTTTTCATACAGTTTTGTCATTGGGGCAAATGGAAAGGGTAACATTTTCTTGTTGTTAAGTGTTGATCACATAAAAAAAAAAAACAAAGAAAAATTGGCTCCTCTTAGATGTTGAACTTTCGATTCAAAGGCTGCTAACACTGTAATGATTGATTCACTTTCATGACTACTACAAAATTGGCCTAATTTGTATTTGAATTAGAGCTAAGAATATAAAAACACAAGGATAAACCTAACGCATAGGTTTTGAAGCACCTACACGACAGGATTTATTTCCTTAATTTGACTAGTCTGACTATGCATTTGCTTATTTCATTTTTATCAATTTTTATTTAAAATCTGTGAACTTTTCTTTTTTTTTTTTTTTGGTATCCTATTATCTCCAAAAACACAGATCTGGGCCAGATGTGGCTTTGTGACTTTCATGCAATGGAAGTCATATTTTTATCAGTACTTTGTTAAACATCCAATTTACATTTGTTCCAGAAGCAATCGCAGAGAAGAAAGATGCTTTGGACCCATCTATTTATCTCAACATCCTGATGGGGCAACTGTGGTGACCTCTGATCGGAAAATCAGAGGTTCTTTTCCCGCCTTGACATGTGTAGAAGCATCCCTGGGCAAGACACTGAACCTCACATTGCTCCTGGTGGATATGGGTTACGCCAGTGTCCGGGAATCAATGCGTATTGTGAAGGCCTTGGGCATTCAAGGAAGATAGTAAAGCACTTTATAAGTATATGCAATTTT
This sequence comes from Oryzias sinensis, assembly GCA_037389245.1. Classification (NCBI taxonomy): domain Eukaryota; kingdom Metazoa; phylum Chordata; class Actinopteri; order Beloniformes; family Adrianichthyidae; genus Oryzias; species Oryzias sinensis. The sequence continues at coordinate 21,489,232 of CM074491.1, forward strand.
TCCATTTACATGGCTCCTTAACTTAAAATATGTAACAAACAAGGCAACAAAACAATCAGAAATCCACAGAAATTGAACCTCTTTGACCTTATAGCAGCAGTGCCATAAGGGGGAATTTCGCATGAACATGCAAGTGAATGCAGTAGCTTTCATCTTTATCTATACATCTGTGCATCATTTTATGAGCTGCAGACAAACAAAGGGCGAGAAAAAATCTACTGTACCACCCTCAAAACTCTCACATCTGCACACAAGGCGATGTACTTATCACCACTACAATAGCTGTATGCTCCCTACATCACTAGAGGCAAGGTTACCTTTGTTGTTTTGGCTCTCCTTGCCAGATGCCTTTTGTAGGTGCTTCCCCCCTCCAGCACTTTGTGGGCGCTCAAACACAGATGCGCGTGCGAATACATATACAGGATCGGGATGCACGCGGATTAGGTGTGCACAAACACGTGGCTGCACGCCAGTTCACGCATACACTCCAACGCTTCGTCCATGCAAGCCCACACACATCTCACCCCCAACATCCCCGGGTGATGAACAACATCTGCTTATCCGTCCCTCTGTCCTCGCCCCTGGCGTGGCTGTTGGTTTGGCTCCCGGCTGCGCTACAATGTCATCTTTGTCTGCCTCTGTCACCTTACCAGAAATGTGTGGGGATAATCTTTTTATTTTTTTATTTTTTTTTACATACACAGTCCTGGTTTGTAGAGAAACTTCTGTCATGTAGGGGGTAGGTCACTGAGGATGTTGCTGCAGAAGCACATTTCCTCTTGCTCCCGCTCTTTAGGTGTCTGGACCAGCCGATCTTTGGTGCTCACCACTCAGTGGGCCTGCAGTCTCCTGACACAGACAGATGACATATTTATTAGGTTGTCAGATCGCCTCCCTCCCACTCTCTTCCACACACAAACACAGGCTCTGTCTCTTTCTTCACGCAAATGTGTGCGCATGCACAGGTGAAAGGCGTGACCGATTTTCTGCTCATCGGTGCAGCGGTTACTCTTTATTCACTGATACTAGCGTTTCCTTTTTTATCTGTATCCCCATGTCTTTTCCCACTTCCATCTACAATAAGCCTAACAAAACAATTGGCTCCACTGTTGGCTAATTGGGACTGGTTCTTGTGGCGAAGTGCGGGCAAAGCGCTTGATGAGGCATAAAATGATGATTAATTAATTTACTGCTCAGTTGGTCAATCAACTGAGAGCTTTATGAGACTCCCAGCAGTCAGCCAGCCCAACTGAGTGTGGTGCGGGGGGAAGGCGCGCTCTCTCACACACTCCAGATACACTAAATGTATGTGCATTCACAACCTTTTCTTTTCTTCCTTCCTTCCTTCCAAGCATCCTCCTCACGCACACATATGCAGCGATGCTCCCTGCAGTCAGAACACTGTGCAGAGTGAGTGGCTCTGCCTTTGCAATGACCTATGCAGGAAACTTACTGGAGCGTGAAAACGCAAAGGGGAAAGGCTGGTGAGTGTTTGTTTACTCCAAGTTTTGATACTTTTAACCATGAAAAGAGAAATAAAATCTTTCTTTTGTCTCACTTTTTTGGAATATTCATTATGTAACGGTTAAAGGAATAATAAATAAAAGAAGTGTGATTGGTTAGTTGCACAATCAAAAACCCTTTATGTATATTGAATAAACTGCAATTTTGTAAGTACGGTATTAACATGTTGCAAATTTAATTGTTTTTTTTTTTTAATACATCCATGAGCTGTTTATTACCTTACAAGTCATTGTCTTGTCTGTAGAGACTAATGATTTAAATACATGACCACTTTATTTAATTGTTTCTGCCTCAAATGCAAAAGTATAAAAAAATATCAACTGGCATCTGTTGATTTTTGATCAAAGCACCTTTTTGTAAAAGATGAAGTAATCAATTTATAGTCTTTCAACTTGCTGTCTAACTTGAGAGTGAACGTGTCCCTGAGTTCTGTTTCAAACAGCATATATGACAGGCAGCAAGACACAAACATGAAAGAGATGCACGAAGGTGAAAAGGATGAATAAGAAAGCTGTGACAAATTAAAGTGATAAGGATCAGGCGGAGAAACACCTGCACTCCGAAGCAGTCTGCCACGTTTGCAGTCTCAGTTTATTCCCGCTCCGATAGTTCGATTGATCACCTAATGTACTGAGCTGCCTTAAATCTTGCCGATGTTTTCTCAACTACTTTGACCTGCACATGCACAGCTAAAGTGGTAGATCAAAGAAAAGGTGCACAAAGATTTTCATTGAGGCATTGGGAGCTGCTTGCACGGTTGTACGATGATGATTATCTCATATTCATAAAAACGTGGCATGTTAGGGTTATTTAGCACCAGTAGCTGCTGTTGCTTTTGGTTTGGATTGTGGAAGACCCTAGTTTTAGTCCATGTGGTATTACACATTTTAAAAAAGGGGATCAGCATGCTTTTGTTTAGGTAGAAATAACTTTTCCTTGGCTTTGGCTTAGCGCTGAATTGTCAATGAATCAACATGAGCATTGATCTGTGCGTAAGGCCTCTAATTAAGCAAAACATATACCCAAAAAATTCCACCCAGACACCTTTGATTAATCATAGGATTCTTTTTAATTTTTGTGTTACTAATTTATTTGAAGAAAGTCCAACCAACCTGATATTCTTATTTGAAAGCTAATATGATTTTTTTAATCATACATCTGTCCTTCTACTGATTGTTTTGTTTCTATTGTTCTTTGGACTGGCTCATTTGGACTGGGTCATTTTAAAGCTAACCTCCACATATGTAAAAAAAATGTATATATTTCTTTTTATTATTATTATTTTTTTTAAAATGGTATTTAATTCTATTAATACTTAAAACTATCTATATATATATATATATATATATATATATATATATATATATATATATATATATATATATATATATATATATATATATATATATATATATATATATATATAAACATAAAGATTCACTAAGAAAAAAATAATATTGTTAAGTCATAAAGTGCTTATTTTGCCCATTTACTTGTAAAATGACATCTACGCTTGTTTTTCCAGTTTTGTTTAAGATAACGGTATACATTTTTCCTTTGTATCATAAGAAAAGATTTTCTTTTCTCGTAACGACACAGTGAGTTACATTTTCTTGCTATCACAAGAACAGTGAAAATTGGATTTTCATTGGTGATAACCCTATATCTGCTTATAGACATGGAAAAAACAGGTTAACCTACTCTCAAAATGATGATGACTGATCTGAATGTTGTTTATGACATTAGCACAATCTCGGCATGAGTTAGACCACGTTTCAGGTTATAAACTGATCAGTTCTTCTGGTGTTCGATATTTTCTCTGAAATACTACAACAACATTTTTTATCTCTTGATAATATCTACTATCTCATTATATAGATAACAAAAACGCCTGTGAATGTCATTGTGCTCCCATCAGGAAATTGTATGAAACTTTTTGGTATTTTTACACATCCTTCAACATTTATTGCAGCCACAAATCTTTTTTTTTTTTCCTTTATGCAATGAGATATTATTATTGCAAAGGCCCAGACACACCGGATTAATTTCATATGCGATATTCACTGACGCTTAACGCCTCGTGATCAAAAAAAGGGCACTCACGTGGAGTGTGCACACTAATGCAAAACGCACGCTGGTGAAAGCGCCACCTTTTAAAAACGCCCCGGCCCGCTTTTTTGGTTTGACGACGCGCTGAAACTATACGACCAAATGAGAATGGCGCTTTGGCACACGAAATTGGAGTCAGCTACAGTAAAATACATCCTGGGGGCGCCCCAACACAAAACTGCCTTCTGAGCACATATATCAATGGGCTAAAGATAGACGCCGCAGCGCCTCTACATCGCCGCTAAGAAATAATGATGGACATTCTGAATACTTGAAATCCAAGCACCAGTTTGAGCAACTGGTGCTTGAAACATTCATGTTTTCTTTGTTTGATTTTGACAATCGCAGAATACTTGCCTTCTCTGAGTGGAAAAGTGACTTTGGCGAAGGAAGTCGCGCAGCCCACCTCTTGCAGTACAGGAGAAGCTTGTTTTTATATTGCTGCCATCTAATGTCAGGGAATGAAATTGCATGTTCGCTGATCGCCAGCGAAATTGGCCTGGTGTGAAATACAAAATATGGCGAAAACGCTGGCGACACGCTTGGCGAAGACCACCCGTGTACGGGCCTTTACACCGTGGAGTAAGAAAGGGTTGTTTAGGGGTCTGTTACTGTATGTGTTTCTGCTGTGCTGCACCCTTTTCCTGCCCTCTTATCAATCTGTTCACCTGCCATGTGTAGGACAACTATTGTTTATGTTTAAACCAGCACACTAATTATTTCCTTTTGCTTTACAGGACCCCTAACTTCTCATTTTTCAATAAACTACATTCCTCATTCTTCAGGTGTTACAACCCCTTAGACTATGGCTGATGGGCTGTGACATATCGAACATCTAGATCCACTAGCGGCATTTTTGTTTTGATAATATTTACTTGTGTCAGATTTTGTCATATATGTGTGATGGAAATTTTACAAATATTTCTAAAGCAAAGATGAGACATAGTAGGAAATTGCTGGCTATTATGGAGTAGCTGAAGTGGATATCTCATTACTGGAAGGCTGTAACAAATACCACTCCTGTCTACGTGTTACTTTAAAAATGTATAATTTGAGAAATTAGATTACAACCAGAAACTGTGTCGAAAACGGAATTAGAGAAATGACACGATAGTGACAAAAGTCAAAAAAAGTCTCCCTGGAGTGATGGCGACACTTGAATTTATTCACAACTATGAAAAAAAAACTTTATGTTTTTGCTTTCAAGTAGATGCTAACCTAAAGTACGCTTTGAGCAGAAGTGGTTTGATTTGGATCACTAGGCATCGAAAGGTCAAAACAATATACTTTCTTATGGAGATAATGAATGCATGTAACAAGTATTGTGGAAATGCATTTTATTGTTCCAGTGCAGTTAAATTTAAAATAGAAGACTTCAATATAAAATAGTGCAACTATAAAAACAAATCTGTTCAAATTAAATAATAGAGTTTTAGATTTTAGCCAGATGATGTTAGCTGTCCCGTTTATGTGGTTTTAATACATAGATTATGTGCCTTAGAACGTTCGGAAGGCATAGGTAAAATTTCCTTAAAGGGTCAGAAGCTCATAGCAACACCTTTGAATAATAGATGAGTAAAGACAAAAAAACACTAGTCATTGTTGTTGCTACATGGTCTGGTACTGGAAATGACAAATGGTCTTTCATGTCTTCTTAACTTCCTTTGATGCTTGTTCACTTTTGCTCTGGAGCCTTTCAGGTGTGAGTCCTTTCCATTACAGGACATTCTTCTGGGGCTGATGGGGTGGACTAACAAGAAAAAGCATTGTAATGCAGCTCAGGCCACCGACAGTAAGAGAGTGTTTAGCTGCAGGCTATGTCCTAAGGACACAGTGCATCAAACCTCAGTGGACGTCTGTCCATAAAAGATTTAAACAGAGTATAGTTCCATCAGAAACTCTTCCCAAGATGTCCTGTCTTAAAGATTTTTTTTTTTTTAGGGGACTAGATAGGTGTTGAACAGAGGTGCAAATGTTTTCTTAACCCTCTGCTGTGTCAGAAATGTTTCACCTTGCACTTGGGACATGCAGAAACGCACCACAAACACGCACTAAACTCGACAGGTGAGTGAGGGACTGTACTTTGGTCCCTGTCAGTTTGGTTCATATTATACCGACAGTGGGATGCATACAGCCCAGTGTCCAGAGACAATCTACAGCACTCTAACGGAGGCAGCAAGGACATGATTTATTTGTTTTTAGCCAGCTTTTATTTTTGAAATGGACAGGTGCAATAAAAATAACAATCCTGACGATATTTTAATATTACAGGTTTCGATACTTAAAAACACACACATATATATATATATATATATATATATATATATATATATATATATATATATATATATGTGTGTGTGTGTGTTTTAAGATATTTGTGTACATGTACTTATAGAATCACATTTAATGTAGTATTTGGTGTTACTCTATAGAGCAACAATTAAGTCTCCATTTTGTGTGGTTCAGTTTGTATTTTGAGACTCAGTTCTGATGCAGGTTGCCCGGATGACCTTTCAGTTGTTGACAGATGGCTGTAAGTGGAGTCGCCTGAACACCAAATTATTTATAAGCAGCTCACTGTCCGTCCAGCCCACGCTTGTACTCCAATTTGGCTCCATCGGAGACTATATGTGTGTGTGTGAGAGGACATACTTTTTGTGCGTCTCTGGCTCCAAGCTACATGAGTTTGCTTGATCAAGATGGTATTTGCACAATTGGCTTAGTGTTTAATTCATGCCTCTCAGCTGTTAAAGATGAACGTGATGAGGCATCGATGGCCGACCAAACTTTTGGTAAGCTAAATAGTTAATGAGCGATTTGATTAGGACCAAGAGGTCCCTTTTTACTGTTGATGAGATCAGTGTCTGAGTCAAAGAAGAAAATGGATACTATAATGACTGACAGTAAGCTGTACTTTTACAGCATCTCAAAGTGCAATAAGCTCATTCTTGATTTTTCCAAGTGCTCATGGTAATGGGGTGCTATCGTGTTAATTTTAAATAATAGAATGAACAACAATAAATAAGCGTTAATGCTTTAAAAAGCATCAATTTGGAATATGATCCATACCTTTTCTAAAATACCAAAATAGAACTTGGACAATTGTTTTGTTGTGTATAAAAACCTCTGATTTTTACCCAAAAACCTGACGTTTTTGGCAGAGCTTCCATTTTTAAAAAATAAGAATTTAACGTAAAAAAAGTTAAAAAGGTAAGTTCACAAATGCCAAGAACACTGCTAAGTGTCTTCACAACCTGTGTTTAGATATAGAGTTTTCAGCACCTTAAACAACAAATAGAAATGTTATAGTGTCCCCCTCTTTGCTTCTTTCTCCCTTTACTTAATAATTAATTTTAAGGTGTCAGACAAAGCTGCTCTGGCTCATGCAGCACATGTAAAGGACACTTCTGTTTGCTCCAGTGATTTACATTTTCACCTCCACCTTCTTGTCTCAATTTTAAACATTTGTACCAGAATTTGGAAGTGATTGCATGACAATAGTTGTCAAGACAGCAATCAAGCTAGCTTGACATTTGGACTTTATAGTTTTAAAGTGTTTTATTCAGGTATCGAACCAGACTAAATCTGAATAATACAGTCAGATTATTTGACAGATTTATCAACTTCCCATCAATTTTATGCTATAGTTTTGTCTTTATATAGTTTTTCTGATGTTATTTATTGATTTATTTATGTTTCTCATTTAAAGTTACGATTCATCAAAACTAACAAAAGACTTATTTACAACTTGCCCACCTGAAGCATTTGAGTTTGAAAAACTTTCTATCCTTGGGGATATTCATTGATTGATTTTTTTATGTTTTTAACATATTCTGTGGTATTTTTCTGATGATGGAGGAGCATAGTGTATATGAAAATGAAGCCTATATTGATTTCTGAGCATTCCTTTGTTTAAAGAAAGGGAATCAGATTTAAGGCTTAGAAAATACTTGGGGCGGGCTTACAACTCTGTTTGTCCATTCTGATGCATCCACTCTGTAGGACACAAAGTTAGATCCGCAAACGCCTGGTTTTCTCGCCTGAGCTGGCATCTGGCTTCAAAATCTACAGCTGGATAGCTCCAATACTGTCACATTTTTGTTGCAGCGGTAATGTTAGGTTGGGGGGTCTGTGAGGGGCTGTAAGCTAGGAGAGAGGTGAAAACAATTCTCTTCTGGGTGATGGAGTAAGTGGGCTGCACTGTTTTTAAAAATCTAAAAAAAAAAAGATGATCAAATGAGTTCATGAATTATTTAAAAATTCATTCTATATATATACATTATTATTATTTAAGGTTACACACATAATTAGATATATATATATATATATATATATATATATTATATATATATAGGTGTGTGTGGTCAATCACTTGTTTTACTTCTTTTTTAAGTTTTCATATTAAAAATAAAAGAATTCTTAACTCTGAGCTGACTTTTAGTAAGTTTTTAGCTTAAAATGGTTTCAAAAACTTTTCCCCCCCAAGAAGCAGCGAAAAAATTAAACTCAACTGAATTTTAAAACAGTTTACAGTTGCTATATTGCAAGTTCTTTACTTGAGCTCTAAAAATAAATCTCAAAAGCAAGAAGTTTTCCTTTAAATTTATTTATATATATGTTTTTTTTTTAACAACAGACTCTTTCTTGTCTCTGAGCCCCCCCTTTACCTCCAAAGCTGGTAGGACATGGTGGATGCATGGAGGCACCACTGACAATGATGAATTTGACAAGAGGACAGTGTTAATGATATTCCCCCCCCCTTTATGGCTGGGGCTACTTCACACACATTTGCATTTCCATTCATCATCCCGGCATTTATCATTATGGGGTGGCTGCCAAATCTAATTACAGTCGTGAGCTAACGGGGTGACGGGTCTGATATGAGCGCCCCCAGCCCCTTACACATGTCTGTGTTTGTCGCTTCCTCTCTTTCTCCCTGGTCCACTTTAACTTTCTTCCCTTATGTTTCAATGTTTTGTTTACTAATATGATCATTATTTATGTACTTCATTTTGTGTTTCCTTTTTTTTCTGTACTTCCTTCTGCTGTGTTGAAATCTGAGTGGAAGCATGGGACATTTTCAGCAGGAAGTTCAGCTGTGTAGCAGCAAACCAATTAACTTCTTGCTAAATGGAGTCATTTGAGACCTCTTAATTAGTTACTTAAAGAAGTCAGGGAGAAACAAGGTGAGGAAAACAATTATAAATAAAGGATGGAATCTAATATATAATCTACATATTTCCCACTCCTTCTGTCTGTCCCACTCATCTTTCCTGCAGTGGTTTTAGGCTGTGAGATCAACAGAAGGTTCATAATCCTTCATTGAAAAATTCTCCGCTCAAATTTCCCGACTGATCTTGAGTTCAAAATGTCGAGAATGAAGACATCTGTGTTCCTTCTTCTCATTTCAATCTGCTGCTCCCTTGTTGCTTCTCATGAAAAGTTTGCTGCACATTGTTGGGTGTCATTTGTAAGGACAAACTCTGCCCCTTCAGAAGCACAGCAGACCAGCAGGGTCACATTCAAATGCCCCGTTAACCCCCTTGATACCAGCTTTTCCTATTCATCATGGATCCAGCACGAGCTGTTGAGTAAACTTTCAAAAAGACAGGGTTGAATTGGAATTTGTAGCTATTTTTTTTAATTTTATTTCTTTTTCTATTTTTTTTTCTTTTATTAGTTGTTCATTTATTTCCTTTTGCAACTAATGTGCCCTTTTTAACCCAATAAAAGAAGCTACGTTAACAGACAAAGCAATCATCAAAAGAAAGACAAGAACTGGACTTTTGGGATAGAAAATTATAGTAAAATGTAGAAGGATCTTTTAACCAGAATTGAGTCGATGAAGCTGATGAAAGAGACCTTTAGTGAGTCTAAACCTGCTGGACAAATTACTGGAAGACCCGGAGCAAAAGATAACGATGGCAAGAGTTGACGCTAAGCGTGGTAAGACGGAAATGAAAGCTGCCCTGTACAGAGATAACCATCGTGTCGCCTTACGCTGCAAATTACTGGCTGGCTGCTATAACCGGCTGGGGATGGGTTATCCACACGTGTAACGCAGCTCAGCGAAGAAGAGGGAAAACAAAATCAAGTCCTGAAAAACAACTTCAACTGTTCTTTCCTTTTTCTGGTTGACGCCACATGAGCCTCAGTGATAAGGACGATCTAAACAATAGATAAAAAAAAAAAAGAAAAAGATGTCAGACAGTGCCCTCACACAAAAGACACACATGCAGCTGCCATATGTTTCAGGAAGCCAGGAACCCTTCAAGATTAGATGGAGGCTATGAATTATTGATCAATGATTAACCAGTGCAATAGAAATGTTAGCCTTGATGTTGGCTGGTAGAATGGTGCGCCTTTTCATCACTTACTCATTGTGTGGCAAGCTTTTTTTTTAAAGTAAACATTTTGAAATGCATGAAACATTTAGGAATGCTAATGTAAAGTGCGTCACTTCAACTTGATCTATTTATGAAAAGCTAGACATCTACAGTTTAAGAAGGCTTATGGGTGTCATTAAAGGTTTCACAGAGAGCCAACAGAGCTTTTGAAAGGGCATCTAATTCATTATTAAATAAGGGACAAAACAGGCAATATGGAAGGCAGGTAACAGTAGGTGATTGTAGAGTTGTATTGATTACTAGCAACACCAGAAGCCAAGTGTAGTGTGACGAGGTGGATAAAACCAGCAGGACGCACACACACACATGCACTGACACACATATTAACAAACAGGTCATGGCGGTGGAATAGCCTTTGTCATTGCTGTTGAGGCACATTGTCCTGGCTCTTGAGATGCCCTTTCGCAAAGGAGGGTGACAGGTCAGGAAGTGGATAGCAGTTTAATGTGAAGTGTTTTTGTTTATGGGTCATTACCTGGCAGGGGCCCCTTTTTGGGAAGATGGAAAAAGGTTTTGCACTTTTTCTCTAATGCTTTCTATTTGAAATAGGAAAGATAAAAACTGTTACAGGGGATGAACAAAAGGAATATCTGGAGATATGATCATCTTTGATTTGTTAATTCTTATTTTTATTTTTTTATGAAGGAAGATTAAGTACTCTGATAAAGCATTACTGAATTTTCTAGAACTGTAACGCCCAACCTTGTTTGCAACACGTTAAAAAACAGACTGATATTGTTAAATTGGACATTATTGAGACGGTACTAGTGTAACCGGTTTGCTTCTGCGTTTTTCTTTATGAAAATAACACAGCACCACTTTTGGAGACCACCTGCATTTTTTGCAGATCTGGCAATTATCCGAAAAGAAACAGATATCATAGTGTTGGCTATCCGTTCCAGCTCCTGTCTAAGGATGACAAGTAAAGAGAGAGATAATCCCTGAATTAAAATAAAGCATCTTGATGATTTATTTTCTACATAGAAAACCTTAACAGGAAATTGGGCATAACTGAGATAATATATTGTTAATGTTACAGGACATCCACCTCCCCCACCAATGAAAATGACAATGACACAAGTGGGAGAGAGGGAAAGCAAGCACCAAAAACATAAAGGGGTACCCAGAGAAGAAGAAAAACTTAAGGAGGGGCTACAAGCCCAACACCGAACAGAGGGGAAAGAGACTTATAGGGAGAAACAACATTTTGTGTCATAAAACAAAAACATCACATCACGTTACACTTACTCCAAACCTTGCTAAACTACATTCACACCGGACGCGATTCGCGGGTGTGATCGCTTAAATAATAAAAAAGTTTTACTTTTACTTTTCAATACGTTCTTCAAACTGGGCCACAGAGAGACGGAAGCAAAGTTTCAAACGGCCGTTATTCAGGCGCAGCCTCAGGAAGTACACCGCATTGGAAAAGACTCTGAATGATGTCATTCCCCCAACATGGAAACATGATTACAGATGATTTGGAGAGCTTATTAAAGACAATAAATCTGATCTCTAAACATCCTCCATGCCTTCCATGAGATATACACAGACACCGCTCATTTCTGGACAGACATCGAACAGCAAATTTGACATGCATCAAAGGAAAGGGGTCAGGCGCAAATATGAAGTGCAGATCGCGACTGGTGTAAATGCAGCATAAGTAACACGTAAAAATAAAACAGTCCGACAGCGATGTTAGCCATGTTAACATATTCACGATATCTGTAACTCCCAACTTTGTTTCCAACACATTAAAAAAGCTAAAACAAAAGATTCTGTGACTACCCTGACTTAGTAACATTACCATTGCTAATCTTATTAGTAACATGAACATACATTAGCTTTGTATTATATTCACAATAACGTTCAACCAAACCTTTTGACAGCGTGCCATATAACTTAAAAATCGCTTCGACATCACTAAGCTCAACCAAAATTAATTCCATATATAAGGCACTTGCAATTTTAAGGCTCACTGACATTTAAAAAAATAAGAAAAAAAATCATATAATATTAATAATTATGTACAGTAATTTATTTTATTCTTGTAATGCTACATTTCTTCTTCATTTTATTGATTTCAAATATTCAGACTAAGTCAAATGTACAAAATGAATTAAATAAAGAGAAAACAAATGTCTATTTACATGTTTAGACCTTGATGGTATTCAATACTCACTTTTTTTAATCAAGAAAAAAACAAAACATAAACTATTACAGTTTCTTTAAAATCTGTCAATTATGCGTTGTTGATAAACTAGAACTAGACAGTTATTGAAACTTTAAAATTAGACCAGCGTTTTTAGAGAATTGAGTGTTTTTGTTGTACCTAAGTCTGATCTGCTATTGTGTGACAAAGTAAAAAATGTCAAGTAAAATAAATAGGAATATTTTGTCACTGCAAAAACCAGCTCACTCAGTTAGCACGGTCTAATGTGTGCATTTTGTGTCAGGAGCCCAGTTGGGTTCTGTTGTGGGCATTGTGCCTCTTTGCTCTCCGTGTGCCTGGTTTTCTGGCTGCTAGGGTGCAATTCACACTGTGAAAGAGTCATCTTTATTATAATCTGACAGAAGTAGTGGCAGCTTGGGAAACGAACAGCCTCGCCTAGGAAATCGAAAGCCGCTAGCCCGGGATACGGCAAAGGGGAATTTGTGAGACGCACCAGCACACGCCATATGGTACACTGGCTTGGAAAAAAAAACTGGCAACTCTCCACTCCATATCCAAACAAATGCTGCAAACCCAAAGGACAACTGTGCTTTGTTGTTTTGAGAGATAGACTGACAAAGTGAGATTATCTTGTTAGGAAAGTAGTTATTACTAAGGCTCTTTAAATTTTTTGGGGGGGACTATGGAGCTTTTAGTGTGTGTGAAAGAATGCAGGCAGGGTAGTTAAGGGACAGAAAGGAGGAAGGAAAAATTCAGTGAAATCTGATCGAGTTCAGTTATGCTGACTCTCATTTGACCCAGGCACATTAGCTGTAAACACTGGGGTAATACTAACCAAAATAAATATTAGCATAATGCTGGGGGCAAGGGAGTGCTTTTCCCATAGAATGATTAAAATATGGAAACACAACACAGTACAATAGGAAGTCCCATGGCATGATGGCGCTTAGTGTAGAAAAGCTAATTTCATGATGAATTAAAGAACAATACAGTTCCTCTCAAGAGACATAATTCTTGTATTTATTTTATGAAAGAGACTGAAATTAGCCTTATGATATATTATGTCAAACACAAATAATAAAACATTTATTTCCTAGTAAATTATTTCTATAAATTTTATATATATATATATATATATTTTTTTCTGTGTTAAAAAACATACACATAACCAAATGTAATGAAGATTGACCCTAAACAGTATTGGTCCTGAGAACATTTTTAAAGAAAAAAATGCACTTTACGCAAAAGAAGTTCCTTTCAACCCATGGTTTCAAAAACATTTATTCTGTTATTCTTTTTCTTATTTCTTTAATTCTTTAGAAAAATTAAATACAAGAAAAAGCTTTTTTCTATCTTAGACTGAGCTGAGCACATCTGGTATATTTACCGTAAGTAAATATACTTACTTAAATATATTTATATTTAATAATTATTAATTATAATAATAAGAAAGAATTTTGTTAATTTCTTTTGACATCTTTTTATAAAAAAATGAATTTGAATAATAATTTAAAAAAATACTAAGGTTATATAACAAAATTGTGCTGATGAGTCATATGCACTCCAGCAAATTGTATTTATTCAATTAGAGTTTAGATTTAGAATTAAAGTACTTGTTAATAGTCATTAGAATAGAGAAAAGGTACATATATTTTTGACTTGTCAGAGCAACAAAACCTTTAAAATGTGTGAATTATTCACTGTCTGGTGTTGTGTTTTATGACCTGTAGCCTTTTTTGTTTTATTTGCCATAGATATGTGCACACCTGCAGATAAACAAGACATCTTGTATAAGTAAATTTGCTTCTCCTTTATTTGTTGTGGGGGCTTTATTTTCTAAAGCTGACTTACTCCCTCTACCTACCAGAGTAGAAAAGCAGTAAATAAAAAATGGAGTCAATAGATCATGGGGGACACTTAAATGCAGACAGCTGTGATTATGAGGTGCGGGAATGTGCCAGAAACTTACTCTGGGCCAATATGTATTGCTTATGCTTATAATAAATGTTATCTTTCTGAGGAGAAAAAAAGCTGTCAACTTGATGAAAGACACAGATGAGCATCTATATGGCTGACCAACCATGCATAGATATGCACAAATGCAGTTTTCGCTGAGGAAGCGACAAAGAAAGAAAATGTGCTGCTTTATCACTTCCTTTCAAATGAGCATGAGTAAATGTTTCTCTTATTTGTAGGACAGAAAAAAACAAAGCCTTAGCAAATTTATTCTGTTATTTTCAAATGTTACATTTCTGTAATATTAAACTGGGATAAATTAAGCTTTTTTCCCTCTATAAATAGTCAGGAAGGTTTTCTAAATGTATACCGCTCAATTAGGCTTAAATGTTTAGTGCCATGTGACACTAAACACGCTTTGTTGAACTTGCATTTAGCTCATGATGTTCACACTGGACTGTCACTGCAGCATGTAGCTGCAGTTGGAAGAGGGTTGGTGCGAAACATCAAAATGGTGCAAATTTCACAAGTCTTGCTCAAGGCTTTTTCTTTCACAGCTCCATTCTGATATTCTTCTGGGCACAAACCATAATTTTTTATTTCTCGTCCAGGATTAGTGTTTACACAGTTGGTACTTCCACAAATTAAAAGGGATGCCATTTATACATGACTTACCAAATTCTAGTCCCTGATCGATCGGAGTTCAACTGCTTTAATCTTAGAAGGCGTGTTCAGTGGCCATGAGTCCGAAGATGGTCGTAGAAACTTGCACAGGTACACTAGAGTTTTGAACACGTAAGCACATGAACAAAGTTTGACTTTAGAGAGACTGATTCTAGATTTACGTTTCCATCAAACCATGAAAAATAAATATAAATAAATAAATACATACATACATAAATAAAATCACTACGATAGCTACAACAGTTAATTTTGGATTTTTAAACCTCTTTGTGGAAACTGCCCTTCTTCATTCTGCTCATCCTTCTGCAGGTTTTCTAATTTGAACAGACTTGTCCTTTAAATGTTAAAATAGGCATGTTTAAAAAAAACAAGGAGACATCCTCTGCCCCTTCCACCTCCTTATCACATCCTTGATCTGTTCTTAGGTGTTAGAAGCTGTGCTAGTTGTTTGTAATGAATATGTTTACTTTTCTTGATGGATCAAATAGCTGTAATAATATGACGTATAGGGAAAACATGAGCTGGCCTGGAAACTAAAGACTGTGTTGTAATATGGCAGTTGTCCTTCTTTCTACTGACCTGGCTTAAAAGTTCATCCATATAACTTCCCATGACTAATGACAGTTAGCTGTCCAAAAGACAGATAGAAAGAAATTTAGAAGTATTCAGGAACCAAAAAGGGATTTTTTCATGGTTGACCTGGTGAAAAAAAATGCTTTTCATGAGGTTAGATCAAGTATGTAACCTATTATTTAGTTTCAAGACAGGTTTTTTGTTGCCTTCATGTTTATCTCTCAAGGCAATTGTGCACACAACAGGAATGATTTTGTGCTTTTGTAGGTGACAAAAATGAGAAAAATAATAAGAAAAACATTGATAACCCTAACGCCATGTCAAGAAATGTTGGGTAATTATAAATTTATTTATCATTTTCTAAAGGAATTTCATGAAATGTCTCTTGTCATGTCATTTAAGGGACAAATTATTAAACATAAAGTTAATCAGCATATTTTCTATAAATACAGTCCCTTCCAAAAAAATGTATATCAAGGAAAAGTGTATTTTATTTCCACAATTTCATTCAACTAACTATAATTTTATAGAATATAGATTCAGGGCCCATTGTTTAGTTGATTTCAAGTATTTATTTAAATTGAGGTTCCAATTCATACAACAAGATTTTAGAAAATTGGTAAATTGTGGAAAAATCACCACTAACTGATATGTACGTATATCTTCAATACTTCAGTATGAGCAGGTGACAGGTCCTGGTGAACTGAGACATTTAAACTGACCTGAACCAATTTAATGACATGTGGGGAACGCGTACAGTTGCATTAAGCTTAGTAGATGATAAGTTGGTGACATGTATTTAAAACAATCATGCCATGCAGTATTTGAGTAGATTATGCCACAATTTTTCTAAATTTTTGAAAACCCATTTTCATTGGTTTTATGGGCTGGAACCCCAATTTATGTAAAAATAATGGAAATTATGGAAATGAAAACACTTTGGAAAGGGTCTTGATATTTGATTAAATAAATTGTTTTAAATATTGGTTTGAAAGTTTGTGTTTGTGTGCAAGTAAATATTAATTTTAGATTTTTTCTGCCTTGTGAATATGCTATTGTCTCTGTGAGGCAGTCTATATCCTGATATCTTATATTTAAGCTCCAGGCAAGCCCTACAGGACTCCTCTTACTAACATCGGGCAAAAATCTATTGTTTCCTGTAGCATTACTTCTGCCTGAATACAAAATAAAGACATTGAAGTCTTCACTCATTGGACAAAGATACATTTTAAAGGCAAACATGTAAAAAAGACAATGCTGTTCTCTATAATGTATTGCCTGGAGACAACTGAAAACTTTGACAATTGCCTTAGTTGCATTTCTTCTGTTCCTTTTAAAGTTAAATTGTTCCTTTTTGTGTTGATGCCTTGTTTTGTCAAATCCGTTTGAATCTGGTTGATGCCTGAAGACTGTCTGAGTTGTAACCAACTTTAGTAGAAACTGTTAAATAAAACTCAACCTACAAATTTTAAAATCTGATTTCTGATAGATCATGGCAAGAAGGCATGGCACTGAATGTAATAAAGACCATCAGGTGTTGAGATGATGAGGTAATGCTTACGACATATTTTTTAAAATATCAGGTCAATTGACATGGAATTTTTTTGGTGATCAAAATATGTTTTACCAAGCTCTGATCCACATAGATACTGGACTAATGCATAGAAGTGTCTCTGAATTTCAAATATTTTTATAACAATAACGTGCCCCCTTTAATTTTCACTATGGACAAAAAATGTAAAATTGTCACGTGTACATTTTTAAGTTAGGCGTTTCTCATTGACTTTATATAAGAACTGGACCGAGTAAGTTTGACATCATCCACAGAAAAATGACTTACTTTAGACTCCAACAAAATGAAGTCAATTCATTTGCCTTTCACGATATGGACTGTTGATACGACATGTTGTAACCAGAAAACGTCAATAAGCAGTTATTGGTCTAAGTCAAAATTTTATGGCAACCAAGCCAGCCAATCAGGAGTGGCCTTGTTGGAAGGACACTCTCCTTACACTTGAGCACAGGAGAATATGTGAGTCAAATGTTTTGAATGTTCAACTTGAAACTTTTATTGAGGCATATGATTGGCCAGTTTAGAGCTTGAATAACTTCCACTACAGAACAATAATAAAAAAAATGGATTATCAAGAACATATCAAAAAGGTACCAGACCAAAAATGGCGAAATCTGACAAATATAATAGTTGTTTATTTCTCAATGTAAGTCTTTGGGATTTTCACTTCTTGGAACCAGTTTTCCTTTACAGTAAATGGTGTCTCTTTGTGTGAACCAATGGGAAGGTTTGAGATCATGCAAAGACTTAACTTTTTTCTTCAGCCTCTCTATGATTTCGAAGAATATTTTTGTTGCTGATTAAAAGTTGTCTGGGTAAAAACAAATAATTTATAGAGAGTAAAGTACAGTAATTAATCTCAAGAAGTTTCTTTTTGAAGTTTAATGATGCACTGATATATCACCTCAAATTCAATTTCATGCTAAAAACAGCTCCTCCAATACTTCTTTCGCTCTAAGCAGACATACTCACAGACCATCCCAGTGGAATAACTTTTCTGTGCGCCTTCCTTAATTTGAACCGAAAGGCAGAATATGTGTTGTCTATGTACTCTCATCTTGCATTGTTGCATTGTGAGTATTTGCATTTTTGTAACAACAAAGACTGTCGATGTCAGATCAGTCATTGTTAGATACTGTTTGGCAATGTAATGAACATGCCTCTGAAGTTCTGAAATAAGAATCAAATTCCCCTTTAGGGACATTCCGTTTTAACTAGCGGAGAACTACTCTATGCACATGTCTAGGGTGCCCTTGTAGATCTTGTGTATTTAACATATTTGATGTGGATACAGAAGCATTGTTGTAGGAAAATCTGTAGCTTCTTTTTTACAATTGTATAAAGAGTAAATCAAAAGCTTAGAGATTTCCACATTATGATATTTCCTATTCAATCTATATCAGTCCACAGGAGGACATTGACAAAAATGCAACAAGATACGTACAATGAAGAAAAAAAAGGGAATCAAGAGATGTGTGTTGGAGTTATTTGTGCAGAAACAGTGGCAGAATGTGGCTCAAAGGGGCTTCATTGAGGCGTAAGAAGACTATTATTGGTGCCTTTTTTTTTCCTCTTGGTGTTGAACTTAAGAAAAATGTACAAACACATCTAGTACTTAGAGTATACAGTTTACTGGACTAATTTCTTTAGCATTGTTCTTTCTATGATCCGGGCAGAAGACAAGACTGCACAACTATACATACCCTGACAGTCTAATAAGCTTGTCTTAGCCAATCCTGATAAAGAAACATTCTTTGCATTATCCTCTTTCCCATTTATTCCCCCAGCCACAGTCAGGCAAAATGCTATAAACTCCAAGCAAATGTTCCAATTGCATTTTAAAGGTGATAAATATTTCAGAAGCAGCGAGGATGTATTTAAAGTACATCTGAGATTTTCCCCTCTCTTCTGAGATGATTATCCCCCTCTTGCCTTTTAGAGATAATCAATGACTCCTGTTATCCCTCTCGCTACAGCCATCTTTGAATGTTGAATGGTATGAAATTAGTCTGTGACTGTGCAAGTGCATGTGTGTTCCAGAGCCTGGACGTCTGCATGTAAAATGAATGCCTAAGATGTAGCAAGCTGTGAACACCATTAATCTCCATGTTCTGGAAATGTAACCAATTGTCAGATGGATGCTTACAGATATTCCATCACCAATTCAACTGGCTTTCTCCAAGCTCTACAATTCATTTGCAATGTAACGCACCCTATAAAAATTATTCTAGCTGCTCCAGGGATTTTCGCAGGCAACATTTATACCTTCCGTCTAGAAATTTGAACACATACTTATGAAATTTGGTTATTTTTTTTCTTACTTTAGTTGTTAAAACTTTTTAATAACAATATTTTAAGAGGTTTTAACATTCATAGTTAATATTACTTCTGTCATGCGTTTAATGTTTTGTGCCATTTATAAATCATGACCTGTAATTAATTAATCTATTTTAATCTAACCTAATAATTGCCGTAAAAAGCAATTAAAGCCTCAGATATTTTTATTTACGTTTAGGCCATTTACATTCATGACAGTGTGGTGCGGTACAAAATCAAATTACAACAATAAAAGTGGCTATATGACGTTTTCCTACAGTACTACTTATTAATACCATATTACAGTGAGGCAAATACGTATGGTGTATATACATGTTTGCAAATCCAATTGTAAATTGAAAAGCCAATCTTTAATGTTTTATTTATTTATGCCATTTTGTTATCAACTGCAAGTAATAAATGGTGGAAGGGTTTTTTCTTTTTTTTTAATGCCTGGTCAACTTCCTAAATGCCCACAGTTTTAAGACTAAGAGGATCCATTCTTTGGCCTTGTTCTTCCCTTCTTTAAAAATGAATGCGGCAGCAAAGTTATTTTTGTCCTTTAAAAAAAGACATTTATAATGTCTTCCTTCACTTAGTCTCATTTTGCTTTTTGCTTTTCCCTCCTCTTTCTGTCACCTTGCCATCAGTGTATCATTAGGCCTTTTTTCTCCATTATCTGCAGCCATCTAGTGTTGACTTTGTGCCCTGGATAATATTCAATCTCTGTTTATTTCTTCACTGCATAAACATCTTTTTCTTGTTGTTTTCATTGTTGGTGCACTTCATCTCTGCAACGGGAATACTTTTTACCCTAACTAAGGATTAATTTATGTCACAAAAATGCTTTATTTAAGTCCACATAGAGTTGTGCATACTTGGGCAAAGTAAGTAGGACTCAAAACCAGCTCTGATGAGCTCGGGTGAAAGTTTTTGACAATTGTATGTTGCACATCATTTAGGAGCCTTAATGTGTGTGAGGGGATGCATGTTTTTTCTGGGTGAACAGGAGTCAAAGAATCAATCAGACAAACTCGACAGACCCAGACCAGAGCTCGCCAGTAAGGGCAAACATTACATTGTGTGCTGTTTTCTATTCCCACTTGAGACAGCAAGGCAGTGATAACAATGAGCACCTGGGCATCCTCCAGGCTCTACACCTCAGCCCCCGTGGCTCTTCACCTGGGACAGAAGCCCCACCGTCACTTTTGTTCCGGCTCGAGAGTTGCCTGAAGCAAACATATTATACCTCATCAGCCAAAAGGGATGTGAGACCTTGAATTCAGTCAAATTCTGTTGCATTAATCATCAGGACAGGGTGACAGCGAGCAAGAGTACAAACACATTTCATTGGTGAACCTCAAAATGGCCAAAATATCACAAACCTGTATATTTCAAACAACCAAATGTAGATGAACAGGAGGTAATTGCAATACTTTTTCCTCTTTTTTGCATCCTCTGTATTTGTGGTTGGGTGTAATTGTAAAAAGCCAGTTCTCTCAATTGAGCATAAGAAATGCATCAAAAACTCAGCAAAATTGCAGAAACTTGCTAAAACAATAACCTTGTTTTAAACTAACAGTATTTCTAGACAAAATTGTGCCTTAATATGAAAAAAAAAACCATAATAATGGCTTTAAGGAAATGTTGGTTTTAAATGTTAGTAATACACAGGAAGATTTCCACCTTAAGATTAGATTAGATTCACCTTACTATCGACAGCAGACTGAGCTGGAGGAGCCACAGCACTGCTGTGTACAAGAAGGCCTGCAGCAGACCCTACTTCCTAAGGAAGCTGAGGTCATTTAATGTGTGCAGCAAGATGCAGGGGATCTTCTACCAGTCTGTGGTAGCCAGCACCTTGTTCTCCTCCGTGGTCTGCTGGGGAAGCAGCATTGCAGTCAGTGACACCAACAGACTGAACAAGCTGATCAGGAAGGCGGGTTCTGTCATTGGCTGCAAACAGGACACATTTGAAACAGTGATGGAGAGGAGGTCACTGAACAGACTTCTTTCAATCATGGACAACCCAGAGCATCCTCTCCACCCTGTTCTGGACAAACAGCAGAGCTCCTTCTCTAGGAGGCTCAGACAGCTCCGCTCCAAAACTGCCCGGTACCAGAAATCCTTCCTGCCAAATACTATAACCCTGTTCAATAACTCACAATGCAGAAGATAACCTTTGCACATTTTTTTCTCTATTTCTTTATTTTGCACATTTCTTTTGCACATCTCTTTACCTGCACTGTTTTGTAAATAGCTCTTTAAATTATACCACATTTTCCTTGTTCTTGTTTTTTATTTATATTATTCTTAGTCTTTTTTTCCCTGTCAGTTATTATGGTAACAAACAAATTTCCCATGTGTGGGATCAATAAAGTATTTCTGATTCTGATTAACATTAAAAACAAAAAGACAACAAAAAGTGTTGCCTATTTCTCTGTCTATCTATTCAATTTGACCAGTTTCATCTTTTTTTTTAACCCAAGTTACAGCTGCAAAATATCCCCCTGAACCCTGACTTGCGTGTGCACACAGAAACTCTGGGACGCAGACATATTTTGGCCGTATAATCTGAAGGCATTCAGTTCCAAATGAAAAACTAATTAAATAAAAACATGTGCTAAGCTCTGTAGTGTTTGGGCTTGAACTGTACACACAGGGCTGTGTTGGACATTTGTAACCTAAATCTGTTATGTTTCAATTACCAGGCGCACCTTCGGAGTCCATAGGAAGGTTATGCAAACATGGTGCTGCATGAAGTTAAGCTGTGAGTGCACACCTTTCCAGCTTCAATGCCTCCATGTGGCTAATTTGATTAAGCTTAGTTCCTGACTTGGCATGCACCTTAATTGTTAATGATGGTGACTCCATCTTTAAAGTGATGCAAAAGTCAGACGTTCTATAGGCTTTACATGATTCAAGCTACATCTGTGTGTGTCACTGACTCTTATTACCCCATTAGACCTTTATATAGTACATATCTGCATTTTTAAGTAGTAACAGCTACAAGACATTTCATGTAATTGCCATAAAATGTTACTACTGCTTGCTGATATCTACAAATTTCGTTCACATGTGCATTCACTATTTTTAGTGCATTATTTTATATTTTTTCCTAAAATATTATTACAGGAAATATAATTAGTTATTATTCTATAATGTATTATTTTTTTTAAAACAATTCTAGTAGGAATTGTTGTGTGTTCAGAGGATGACCCCTTTATTCCACTTTTCTACCAACACAAGCTGTCCTTTTATGTTTGTCTAACCTAAAAACCCTATTGCAGGAAATTGGAAATAAAGGACCACCAACGATTCATGCATGTTTTTTTTTTGTTTTTTTTTTGCGAGATATCTACGTAAGGCCATGACCTAGAAATGTAGCTCATTAAAGTTTTATTATTGTGTGATTTTTATTTTTTTATTTCTTGAAGGAAATATTTGAAATAAAATATGATCTTCAAAGTGGGGCTGGATGGTGGTTTGGTGGACACAGCGACACCTAAAGGGATCAAGCAGGTTTAGAAGATGGATGTATTTTGGAAGTACAGGAGCTGCTCCAATGTAAATTTGAAAAATGTAATCAAAATATTCATTTTTAAGTGATTTTCTACTCAATCAGCTTTACAGAACAACATCATCTGCAAACCTACAATTGCTTCTGCTAACTTAACTGCAAACTTTGTAGTGTCTGGAAACACCCATTAAATTCTTCGTAGTAATTAATATAATTTGTGATAAAGGACGGGTGTCCTCACCTCGGGTAGCTCATTAGACATTTTATTTTCTAATCTAAGTCTGACCTATTGTTTTTTCATATTTGCTACAAGGTCATAGCAGCTTAAATTAATGTCAACATAATTTAGATCATGCTACAGTTAAAAAAAACAAAAAACAAAAAAACAATGGAGTATAGCTGATTGCATTTACCGTATTTAGATCTACAAATTTACCACTAGACACTTTTGAAAACCCTTAATGATTTTGAGAGTTCAACAGAGATATGCTTCCTTTAAAATGAAGTACACAATCTCAATTAAGGATAAACTGTGCACTAAGTTTAAAGACAACTCAAGGTGCTTTAGCAATTGAATAGTGCTGCAGATTGGATTGCTGACAATTTTAACACCTTAATTTGGTTTGGTTTGTCTTCTCACTGGAGAGGAATGAATTGCCTAAATGTCCCACAGTGGAAGTCTATATGGCATTGTTTCCAAACAAGTCCAGACCAGGAAGAAAGGCATAGATGAAAGTTTACTCAAATTAATGGTCATCCAGTTAATAGTAAACCTGCAAACCCACCAGACCACAATTACAGATAAAAAAAGTAAAAAAAATAAGTAATACAAAATTTTTCCAACTTTATAACTTGGACTTCTTCTTATAGTCACTTTGGGATGTCGGACTATTTTTTGTTATTTAAAATTTTAAAAATGCTTGTTACTTTACTCCCTTTGACTTTATGTCCATATAAGCTGAATCTGGTTTGGATCCTTGGGCAAGACCATTCACGCTATACTGCCTAACTATGTAGCAACAAGGGGGCCCGGGTCTGGATCTCCCTGTGCCGGTCCCCAGCCCAAATAAAATACAGGGCTGTGTCAGGACGGACATCCGGCAGAAAAATTCTCTGCCAGAACCAAAATGTGAGGATCAGTGAAAGCTGATTCGCCTTGGCGACCCCTGAGAAGTAATGTCAAAAGTTGAACATTTTTTCATTTGCCTCATAGTCCGCAGTATTCCACTGGATGATGTTTATTTGGAAATAAATGAAGGTTTTTCCTACTTGCTAAACAAATTTACTTTTGTGCGGACGAAAACACATCAGTGTAAAAGAGTTTTAAGGCTTACCTTATTTTTCTTCATTTTTGTTCCACAAATCTGACTTGGGAATTGCTTCAATAAAAAAAAACAAAACAAAAAAAAAAAAAAAAAAACAGTTCTGGTATCCCGGTGTCAAAAAATGTAAACAGTATAAAGATAGTGCTTCTTCATGTTTGTTAGTCCCTTTGGACCATCAGTACTGCTAACCTGCATTAATCTCTACATCTACAGCTGACATACTAACTCATTTGACTCCAACGTAATTATATTGTAAGTATTCCATAACAGCTTCCTCATACAAGTTTATATTGTATAAACTTAACTCTTTTAATTGTTTTAAGTAGTTTAATTTTTTTTGGTTTACTTTGTTGGTATTTTTTTGGATTCAATGCTTGGTTTATTTTTTGTCACATACATGATTTCAGTTTATCATCCTGGGTGCATCCCATTTATTTCTATGGCTATCTGTCATTTTTAACCATTTTCTGCCGCAAACAAGTTAATTGAGTCTTCTTACACTTGAAATGTACATGTTTATGTTCTGTTCATTCGTCATTTGTTTCAGTTATTTTACTTTTTTCGGTTTATTTGCCTTTGCTTTCCTGTAGCTCCGACCAGCCACCCAACATGATGAGCATAAAGGTTGTAATTCTTTAAAGCAAAGCTGCTCTTACAAATTAACAGATACAACATTAGTCTTTGCATATCAATCAGAGATTAAAGTCTATATCACTATCAAGTTATATTGTCAAAGACTAGAGTCCCGATTTAAGCGTGATAAAGGAAAAGTCACTCAAGCAACACCTAAGGATCACTTCTGTGAAGTATTAATCTTTGCTCTCAGTAGTCATTCCACGGCATGTCATGTGTTTCCCCCATCCTAAGCTAAAAGGGGGAGATAAATGTGATTTAAATTAATAGCTGCTACTAAATAACTCCTTGGCTGGTAAACGATGCATTCATCAGATACCGACAGCCAATATCCTGTGATTCATGGCACTCCTTACCACATGAAGGGTGCCAACAAAAATTGTTATTACTTTTTAATAAAGTGTACCAGTCACTAATCCTCTCATTTATCAGTGGGAGGCTGTTGGTATGGAGGAAGCTCATGTGAAACGGAGAGCCTCACTGCTCCCATGAAGAGGAAAGGGAAATACAGCATTACTGCAAAGTAAAAGTCTAACTTTATTATTTCAGAGGGTACGGGTTTATTTTACAAGTTACTGTAAAATATCTGTTTTTTTAGGAATGTTTTTATTTGTTTTGTTTGGAACAAAGTTTATAGAGGTGCACAGTCTTGCAGCACTAAATTGGCCAGCTCTGTTTTCAGCTTTCTGAATTTTACTCATCATAGAGGCAATCACAAAAACATATGTAAGCCAAGTTCTTGCCAGGTCAGAGAAGACTGGTAAAACAATATACACAACAATCTTATTTTGTGTAAGACAGTTTGCTGAATAATTCACATCTAAACATCTTATTTTCACAAAAACAAATAATTTTCTAGTTACATGTATATCGGTGCATCATCAGCGTGTGCTTTGTGTTGCTGTCAGTTGTGAGGAGGTGATCACCTGTTATCTGTGCCACTTGTATGAGCGTAAAACTGAAAGTCAAAGAGAAAAGGGGCAAATGTTAGCATATCATCTTTGGTTTTTACTGTTAAAGTAAAAAAAAAATTATGAAGGTTCTACACAACATGTCTGGGTGAAGGCAACTCTTTGAGGAACTGTAATTAATGCCTACATCTTGACCTTGTATCTTAAGTGAAATAAACCCTCCAAAATTCTTGAAACAAACAGGCCACAGCACTGCAAATTCAGCCTTCTATCTGAAGCAGTGAGGCTCTTAAAGCAGCCAAGGATGATTCCCCTTGTGTATAAGCCAATGTTAAGCCTTAAGAACGGGTAACAGTCAATCCATTAACCTCAGTCTTTAGCTGCTGCTAAAAGCTGAGGTTATGTCACTACCTTTAAGGCTTGAACACACATATGAATGTGCCCACTCCTTCATGAACACACAGACACACATATACCACCCCCCTAATTTCATACATTTTTTTTTTTTATAGTTGCTATGCAAAGACTTGAAAAGGTCATTGCAGCTCCTCTTGACATGGACTCAGTCATTGTAATAATGAGCTCCTTTACCCTTCTTTCCTTCAGGTCTAACAATACCCCAGCAGTGGGTCCAAATGCATCTGTCCACTTCTCCTGTGATAGTGGCACCATCACCAAAACAACACAAATGCCCAAATATTAGTAACACAATAATCATGGAGTTAATAAAAAGGCAAAAACATAGAAATGCATAACCACGTATGCCCACTTCATCACCGCCCCACTCCCTGACTTTAATGGGTGTCAGCAGCCATCTTTAGCCATGTAAAATGAAAGGGCTTCCAGAGGCAAGGGGTCATGTTAAATTGTTACATAAATATCATTCATCAATTATCCTTTTGGAAGGGAAATGCTATCTGCTTCAAGAGGAATACACTGAAAGAGTGTGTATTAGAGTGCGTGTGCAGGCCAAAGGGTCAGACACGTATTGACACTTCAGGCCTACTCTCATATTTAATGGTGGACACATTCTAAAGTGCCCATCACATGCAAGGATAGTGACAGTTTATAGAATTTACATAATAAATAGGTAGAAAGAATAGTATCCTTCAAAGTCTGAGTTATTTTGAAAGCGTTCCCAGTGGGCTTTTAATCATGATTGGCCAAAATAAAATGAAAACAATCTGTGTCATTTTCTAGCAAATATTTTCTGCAGAGTACCAGTAGTTTATAGAAACCCACCTCTGAGTTGTGGGTGGAACTGTTGGCAGAGAGTAAGCCCACCATTTCCCAGGATCCATCTGTTTAAAATTTCTCTCGCTAGCTTACAGCCCCTTACAACCTCAATCTAACATTATCAGAGCCAGAAAAATGGTGAGCAATATTGAAGCTGTACAGTTTTGATTCAGATGCCAGCTAAGACAAGAAAACAAAGACAAATATGAATATATTTGTCTACAAGTGAATGCATCAGAATGGAGCGGATGTGGGAATTTGTGGCTTTGTGATATTATACAAAAAATAACAGGCTTTTTCAAACAGCATTTTTTCATCTGCTCCTGATTCACAACAGTTTGAAAAAAGAAATACTCAGAAAAGCAATTTTAAGCTTATTTGTCTTTATCTTTATCCTCCAATATGAGAAAAACCCCACATGAACTTGTTAAAAAAACACCAAAAACACAGTTCCCATTGGAATGGGTTTTTAAATATTGCAGGGTTTCAAATATTTTTTTTTACAACTGAACACTTTTTTATATCATGTGGCAAACATTTTTTAGAGATTTCAGTATAAAGTTAAATATAATGTAGGAGAAAATAGTATTATGTAAAGTGGTGGTGTGTAAAGTTGATCAATTTAACTGAATTTGGAAGTATTTGAACAAAAAAGTATGCAACCACAAAAATATTTCCATCTTGTTTTTGTTTTGTTTTTCTCATAGACCTCGCATTCCATTGACTCTTTCGTTAGCTTCCAGCAGATGTAATGAAAAACTCCACAGTGAGTGGCAGCTGAATACCTAAGCTAACAAAGGCGTTTCTCAGTGAGGAGTCGCAAGTGAGAATAGCATTGCCCTTTGTCAGTGGCCTGCCCTGCCTGGCTCACTGGATATTACAAGTTAACACGTTAATATTTGCAATAACAAATTGACTCCAAATGGTCTAAGTAGGGATCAGGACCTGGCTAGAAATTTGTGGAGGTACTAGGAAATCAGCTGTGGACCTTTTTTGAAATAGCTGCCGCCACTTGTCACCTGAGAGTACCCAAGGGCAAAGGAGAGGAAGAGGAAAAACACGCCGAGATGAAGACCTAGGATAATAGACATGGTTTTTTTTATCCTTTCTTTTAGTCACAAGCCTCACGAAGCAAAGAAATGTCCAGAACATAGCATTACTCATGTTAAAATAAAAATAAAAAAAAACAAATGACCCAATCGTTTAATAGATTTAAACATGCATTTATTGCATAAAAAATCCTTAAACACTACATATCTTTTGATACTGGAAGCTAAAAAACACTCAGGAATGTATCCTCTGTTTTCTTTTCTGTGTTTCCCAACATTTTCCTTATCACTGTCCTCTTTGGTAAGCACTGTCATTTTTGTCCCCATGGCTACAGCCGATGCTATCTCGTTATCATTGTAATAAAACTAAAGTGCCGGGCAGGAAATTGAAAGGGTATTCGTACAGGAAATAACAGTGCTCTGTCATAATCTACAGTTGAAAACATGTGTTCACCCACATATTGTGTCTTTATCTGATGTTACTGAATGCATTGTGGTCAGTCGTCTTTTTGTTTTCTGTTTTTTTTTTCCGTCTCTCTTTTGTTTTCAGCTTTTTTTCAACATGCGACCAATCAGGATTTGTTTTAATAGTTAGAGCCTCATATCTACTAGAAAAATCCTCATATATTATTTGTTTTATTATATAATTAGATTATCTTACTGGTAAATGTAAAAAAAAATGTTATATTAGATTACTCTGTATTGAAAGTGACTATTAATATAATTTACCAAATTACTTTGTTTACTTATTTGTAATTCAGATTATTTTCATGTTATTTAATGTTTTTTCTTCTAGTACTTAGAATTAATAAGAGGTGAGCCCTTTTTACTTTAACATATCCTCAAGTTCGAACAAGGTCACCACCATGCCTTGTGACATGTGCCATGTGACTAATCATGCACCTATTTAAATGAGTCACATTAAAGCGATTACCGAAAGGTGTGTTTGAGGCAGATCTAATGAATTAGTATTATCGTAACCAATGCAAATCATTCGGAGCCCACTAAAAATATTAAAATGTCTTTATAGCCATCTATGTGACTATCTTCCTCAAAAATTAAAGAAAAAATAACTAGCCATTTAAAGAGATGATCAATGTGAAAGAGCAGATCCTAGTGGTGTATAAACACAGCTTTTGGAGGTTCGCCCACTGGAGATTTGACCTGGCACAATTAAAAGCCGATAAGGTTCCAATGTCGACTTTCAAAGTATTAGTTCATCAATAAATTCAAAGAAACAGGTGAGTTCAGGTTCGCTTTAAAGTCACATCAAAGTTAAAAATTAATTATTTAAATAGAAATGTTGAACAAATGAGGTATTTAGGTTCCCAACAATTCTAGATAACTGTAACTGATTAACACAAAAACAACATTTATTCGACAGCCATCACTCTTTTTTAATAAATGAGTACTTTTAAAATGAAGTTAAAGAAACTCGTAAATTAAACAGTCACATGATAAAGTGGGAACAGAGACACGTTTTGTGCTCCGAGTCATGCAGAGTGACTTAATAGCATAGCCTGACCACTGAACCAGTTTTGTTTAATGGAACTAAAAGGCCCTTCAGGATTTTGGGAATTTGCTCACAACAATGACAACAACAACTAGTTTATTTTGTTAGAAACTGTTTTAAATAAATTCATGGAACTATTTAGTAACATGTTTTTTTTACTTATCTTTTAATGAGGCACAGACCTAATCTAATGTTAAAACATTTTACCTTTTAAAAAGGTTGTATAATGAAAAATAACATTAAAAAAATAATACATATAGGTCAAACTTCTTTATGATGTCAAAAATTAAATAAATCAGTTCTTAATTTTTCCAGGTTTTTAGAACACTCAAGGGCACAGTACAAAAAGAAAAACTTTAAAAGCAGATCCAATTGGTCAAAATATTCAGTATAAATGGTATGCACAAGGCATGTCCAAAGTCCGGCCTGTGGGCCAAATGTGGCTTGCATTAAAACTTCTGCTGGCCTGCAGGTTGACATCAGTATATCAATAAAATGAGCACCGCAGCGCTTGAACTAAAATTTCTTGATCTTGACTGGCTGAATTATGTTCAAAGCGGTTGTGAACATGACGGCAACAACCTGTGCCAACTTGACCCTCCAAGCCGTAGATTTATTTGTTTCTGTGATCAGAACCAACATGGTTTGTACTTCTAAATAAGAAAACTGTTATGTTTCTGTTTACATAATTTAAATAAGCGTGAATAACATGTAACATTTCATATTAACCCAGATTGAATGACAAAAGTTTGTATTTGCTTTTGTGTGTGTGTGAGTGTTTGTTTATTTCCAGCTGTTTTCTTTTGATTAATTTTATTTCTGGTTTTCAAATAAGAAGTTCACAGTAAGTTGGTTAGAATTCTATTTAAATTTATTTCTGTTTTATGTGAAAAAAGCAAAGTATCTTATTGCAAAGTTTTTTTTTTTTTTTTAATGAAATAGTTAATTTGCATTTAATATTACTATAAGGGTTCACAGAGTGCAGGCTGAATGGTTGGCCCTCACACATTTTCACCTAATATACACTAAAAATATTGAAAAATGACTAATACATTCACTTGTTTAGGTACATTTTATGTGCCTTGTTTAATTAGAGTAAATCAAAACTGAATAGAAGTAATACCATATACATAACAAGTTCATTATATTTGCTTTCATTAAACCTGCACCTTTTTTTATTTTTTTATTCAGGTATTAAAAGAAACAGAGGTAGCTGACACAAGGCCGCCCCCTATCTGAAGTAAGAGATAAGGCCTTGTAGTGCTTTGTGCATTTTTGATTAGCTGTCAGGTAGTGTGTGTTTGTGTGAGTTGGGAATTCATTTCAAAACATGGGCATTTTAAAATCTAACTTGAATTATTAGAAAAAAAGGCAACTGTAAATGGTTAGTACTTCATTTAGAACACAGCACAGGTAAGAGTCTCTCCTGTAAAGGAGAGAATATGCTAAAAGAATAGTCAAAAGTATAAAATAAAAAGAATAGTCACAACAATGAATATAGGAAACTGCTCTCTGATTGGCCGATGTGGTATAAAGCTAAAAGTGACGTTTAACTAGCACAGAAACCTAGAGAAAACGTCTAATTTAGATTGAATCAATTGATGACCAATTTTTGATACATATAAACAAGGTATGAATGCAGCAACATAAGCACTGCTCCCTTATGTCCCTCTGTATTTTTCATAGTTTCATTGTAATTCAACAAAAAAACGTTTCCTTATTGCTAAATTCAGTGCCTGTGTTTAAGAGTGTAAGCCCAAGGCGGACCTCCAACACTAACTTATGTAAATGGAAAGAGTAAGGGAGGCTTGGTGAGGGCTGACCTTGTTATATGGAGGGTACTTCACCCCAATTAATCACAAGATTCCTGCCCAGATGCTTCAAGCTAATAAACAGGAGTCTGAATCAAGAAGTCCCTGCTCTGGTACATCCACTCGAATGATCGTACCCCTCGCTTAAGATTAAAGCCCACAGTGAATAAAGAGAGGGTAAGTAGCACTTTTAACAATGCAGAGAAGGATGATGAGTTATTTTGAGGGAGATGAGAGGCTGCCTTTTTGTTAAACCTTTTAAGCATTTTACTGCAAATTGCATGTCAAATTACCCTTGTGGGGAATTACCCTTAATGATTCCCCCCTTTGCCTGGGTAAATAGTCATTGGCATTCATTTCTTATGCAATAATACTTACTGGGGATTTTAGGGATTATGGGAACAAAATTGTTTCACACATTTTAAAAGGATTATTTTTACTTTGTGGGACGCATCCATTTATTGTGCGGCTCACAATGGCCTCTATGTGATTTTGCCATTTCAAAAACAAAAGGCCAATCATTATAAATTGAACCTTATGAATAGAAATACAATGCATTGAAGAATGACACATCCTATTCTTTAACATCTAAGCACAATGCTGGATTAAAATGGAGAACACAAAAAAAAATCCTACTTACGTTGAACGAAGATGTGGATTTGCTTCAAAAATGTTTCTACTACATTCGCTATTAATAGTTTGCAATGTCAAATAATAATTGGTATACGCTTTATATTTATGTCTTAAAAAGAAAACATTTGTTGTGACAAGTACATGTAAGTTATTACTTTTTAAATTATTTTCCTATTTTATTGAGTAGGAATATTAAAAATTTTTAGGAACTTGCTGTGATCAGCTTAGTGTGTTTTGCAAGATTCAGGGAGCATTTGTAATTTACTGGCCTAGCTACTTTTCTTAAAAAAAATAATATGGTTTGTCTTTTTTATCTATTGACTTGATAAAACTTTTCCTGCTTCCGTTAGATTTTCCCTACATTTTTCAAAAGTGTTCCCATTGGTCTTTTGATTTTGATTATGCTGTTTTTAGTGAAAATTAAAATAATGGATAATGGAATATTCTTTTCTGGCACATGGTTTCTGCAGAGCGACAGTAGGTAGAAATACACCTCTGAGATGTGGGCGCGACCATTGGCGCAGAGTAAGCCTGCCCTCACTTCCCGTCACTCATCTGTTAACACACTCTCCCACTACCGTATAGTCTCTCACACCCCCAACCAAAAATGGCGAGCAATACTGAAACTATCCAGCAGTACAGTTTTTATCCAGATACAAGCTCAGACAGACTAGAAAATGATCTAGTCGTCTACCAGTGGATGCATCAGAATGGAGCAGAGCAGGGAGATGATTGTAGGTTCTACATCATAACAACACTTTTACCTGGTCCTTATTCTCCATGATTTGAGTAAAGAAATACTCAGAAATGCACTTTCCAGCTCAATTTTCTTTATATCTGTCCTTTATTGTGAAAAAAAAAAAAAAAAAACGTCACAAAAACATGTTGAAAACACAAAACATTTTTTTATTGGAGTGGGTCTGTTTTTGTTTAGTTTGGTGTCACAGTTTTGACTAATTTTTTTAATTTGTTATCTTGTTATTTAGGGAATATTATTTCGATCTTTATAAAAAAAATGTGGCAGAGAAAAAAGAGAACTGGAGTTTGTTTTAGAAAATGTTCAGAATGCATGTGGGTACCATTTTCAGATGCTTTTATAAATCATGTTTCTTTGCTCAAACGCAACCGTGATAAAACAAAACTGAAAGGTCTTCAGTGCAGCAGATATAAACATGTTACAACTTTGAAAAATGTAAAGCCAAAAAGAAATGACCATGCAGGTGAAGAGAAAGGACCTCCACCCATGATGCTTTTATTCAGTGATCTGATGTTGTTTGGGAGATGTAACATGATAAATAGCTTATAGTTATATGTCATGTTGCTACCATCGTAGAAGACCCAAGGCACTTTACGGTCACAGTCCCATTCACCCATGCCCTCACACATTCATAGACTGATGGCGGCTCCACTGCCGAACACTGGCGCCAAGGTGTAACCACCAGAAGCAATGCAGGGTTCAGTGTCTTGCCCAAGGACACTTTGACACATATGCGGGTCGGAACCTGAGATCTTCGGATCAAAGGACTACCGCTCTACCATCGCACCAGGTAAAATAATAAAACTTTTAAATATTTATGTTGTGGACACATGTCCTTAAAATGTAAGTCTTCTACTAGATGGTGTCATTTCTTGTCTCATAGATAAAAAACAGGTAAACTGTAGAAGGAAAAGGTGCACAAGGACATTTCAAGTCAGAGCAATCTACATTAGTAAAATACAAAGAAAGTAGGAGTAGAGACGAGGGACTGTAAGCAACCAAATTGACAGGAAAGGATGGCCTGGATGCTGGCAAAGAATTAATCTTCCTACACCGTCAGAATTTCTAGCTTTTTTTCCACTATTGACTCATTTTTCTGTTATGTTTCCTTTTCAAGAGCTTCTTTTTTATTTGTTTTGCTTTTCTTTAACTAGGCTGTTCACATAGAAATTGTTCAGAAATTATCCATCTTAACCCGCAATATCGCTTTCTCAAGAACAAACTTTTACAACTTTTAAAATACCTGTTGATATCACTTCTCAAAAATGTTAATCTGTAATTTTTAAACACATTTGAAAGAGTTCTCTTTGAGGAACGTGTGACTTTTAAGTTCGATTATGAATACAATCCCATAAGGCAAGTCATCTATGTTAATTTTTGAACTTTAATATAAACAGCCAAACTCCTGGATTGCTATCATTTTATCTCCCATGTATTTTTGTTTCTACAAAAATGAGGTGACGCTGGTTACAATGAAGTGGCGTCCAGAAGAAACCCTGGCGTGTGTGCAGAACATTTGTCTGCCACCCTCTCTCTTTCTCAGAGTATCACATCAAAGTCCAAAGCCTGTTGGCTTGACTTACACTTCATCCAATTAGTCTGCACTATCTGAGCGACCCTGAAGAATAGCTGGCTCTTTCTGAGGCTCCACCGTCACTTGATCCCAGGTGACACTTTACCCGACGACATGCGCACACGCAGACACCAGCACATTCGAAGGCTCACACAACCATAGGATACCTGCTGATCGGCGTGTAATGATAAAAGGGAGGCAGGTAAAAGGAGTGGGTAGCAACGTCAACAGCATTAGTGAAACAAAAACACGAGTGGAAGGAAGACAGGGTGACAGAAGGAGCCAGGTACAAAGTTGATGGCTCACGATACAGTGGACATTGTAACAAATAGAATTTGTAGCCCCATTGTCAGTAACAAAAGACCTAATTGAATCTGAGGTCCCTGGTCCATGTCTGTTGATCTTTTTTGGCATGTTAAGTATGCTGTAAGATACACTGGTTCTCACCAGGTTGAATTATTTAGCTGCTCTTGCACAGGGAGGATAGAAACAGCGCATAAATGCAAAGCGGGCAACGAAGGTGTGTCCGCGTAGACACACTAAATGCCAAACTTGATTTGATGTCCTCAGTGAACGTTTTTTTTAATTATGTTAACATTTTAAATCCAGGTCAAATTTAAACTTTATTTTTTTCATTCCCCTGTTTCCTTTCTGTCGCAGCTCGCTCATCAGCCACCATGACACAGCGTTATCAAGTCTGCAAGGACATCTTGCTTCTCTGTACTGCTTATCTGGAATCCAATTACTAGGCAGCAATTTATACTGTGTAAGGATGCATTACAATTTCAATATTGAGATGTCAAATTACACACTCCTCTAATGCACTCTGGCAATAATACCCCACAGCACAGACTGCCAACAACAAAACTGTCAGAGGACGTTGTCACAGGGGATGGGAAATGTGATTCGTCCAAAATGATCTCTTTCTCCCTCCATCCCTCTCTCGTTTTTTGACCATAAGTTCCTTCAGTTATTCGGTGCCATTTTCTTCCCTTTTTTTCTCTCTCTCCATCTCTCCGGAGGGGCTTCGTTGCCCATGGCTCCATGGCAGGGCGATTGATGAGTGGGCTTCAATTCTCTGACAGATGACATTTACCAGGAGACTCTGTTTGGCATCCGCATGTTGTTGGCTTCACCGCGAACAAACAGACGACCAGACAGCTGGAAAGGCCTCAGAGAAGATAGGACACATCTTGGTTAATAATAGTGCTCCAACTAATGATACAGCAAAAATACATGGAAAAAACAAAGAAAGTTGCAATTGTTTTGATCGTGTAAAAGAACATTTTATACTATAAATCATGCCACCATCTTTTTCACATGTATTATTAACAAAATCAATAAAACATGTATTTTAAAGAAAAAATACCAAAGAAAAAAATTATCACAAGTTAACTTTCTTCCGAGCAACAGTGGACTTTGTCATTAACCTTATATAACCATTCATATTATATTTGATTAATGCATTTCTGAGATACCTATCTCGTTAGTATGATATAAAACCTTCCTTAAATTCCTATTGTTTATATCTTGGTCCATGTTTTCTGCCCTCTAGTTCATTATATTTCCACTAGAGGCAGAAGAAGGGCTTTTTCTGCTCTTTTCAAAATGGCAGCTTCCAAAATGTAAAAAAGAAAACTTTTTTTGGGGAAAAGTTTTGCTAATTTTCTGAACTTTATGGTGCAAATACCTATCATCTATTATTATCCATTATTTTAAATGACTCCTTACTGTATTGTATTAGTGAAAATGTTGTTGATAATTAATAATTTATAATACAGTTGCAGCATGTAAGAAATGTGTGGATCAAATCTGGGATATTGGCTGAATAAGGTGCCCTTTCCCTGAAAAAGAATATCAATATTAATATTTTCAATTATTTTGTGACCAAAAACTTAACAACATATCATATCAATAATTGATACTATCTATATCTTATAAAAAATGATATTGCATTATTTGTGTGGATATCTTAATTTAAAAAAACACTTTTCAGTCATTGTTTTGATGTAGTGGGCTTTACAGTGTTTCCTGTAAATCTCTCAGTGGTGTTCATCTAACAAAGCTAACGTGAGGACCGCTGTACTCAGGAGGAGGCTCACTGAATGAACACAACAACAGAGATGGTTCTTGACATCTTGTGAAGTTGTCCCTGTCCCTGGGTGTACCTTCAGGGAGTAAAAGAGGATGGGGAGCTGCAGCAGCACCAAGACCATCAGGGCCGTCCTTTACTCACCAGGCACTGAATCTTTAATGCAAAAGGCACCCACAAATGCATGGGCAGCATGGTGTTGTCACCCCGGCATATTTTATCACTGATCAAACATTACTCGGCAGCTGTTGTAAACTTGTAGCTGTCTCCGTGGCAGCGGCGGTGACAGGGTCTGACACACTGCTGAGAGACTGAGGCCCAGCTGGCTGCTTCTCTTACTTACAGTCTGGCTTTGTGTTAAAATGAATAAATAAAAGTGTTTTTTCTTCACCTCAAGCCCTGGTCACACTATCATTTATTCCTCAAATTGTTGCCTTCCCATCCCTCATCTCCATCTTTACCTTTCCTTTTCTTTCTAACTTGTTTCTGTGTTGTGTTCTGTTTCTCCCAAACTTTGTGTTGCCTTTATGAATGACTTTTATTTACTAGAACATTGGGGGGGGGGCAGAAATTGAGTGGCGAAATCAACAACCTTTCTTTGTTTATTTAACCCTTAAAGATATTATTTTGAGTGATCTTGATAGTAAAAATGCAATCTAGGAAAAAAACTGAGTGTTTAAAAAAATCTGATATGATTTCAAAAAAAGATATTTTATTTGGCATTCCCAAATATATTTGCACCCGATCCATTTCATATATATATATATATTATATATATATATATATATATATATATATATATATATATATATATATATATATATATATATATATATATATCTAAGATATTAGCTTGAGACATAAAAATATTGTCAATTACATGTGTAAATACTATGTTTTATGTGAACACTATCTGTTTGTCATGTAGATCCACTGTTAGATGGACATTTATGAGAAGGAAAACATCATTTCAGGCAAAGACATCAATATTTCACAGATTCATTTATTATGCAAATTCCTCAACTGAATATTTCAGTAATTGGTTAGGACATGAGACCCCGCCTCCCCCTCTCTCGTCCATGTGTCTCTTTTGCACAAAGGCACTGGTTGGACAGCTGACTAGTGGGAATTACCTTGTGGCTGGCACCAAATAGTTTTTATTTCTAATTTATTTCATGACAACAGACGCACGCAAAGGGAGAGTCCCCTCAGCCAGTCAAGTGCCTTGTTGGCAATGATTGATTACCCAATATCTAATTAGCTGAGATCCAATCACTTATTATGCATAGTGCAGGACAAACAAACTGAAGTCAACTGTCAGCCAATTGATTGATGACACTCCCAATCCTGCTTTTGTTTGCTGTAATGTACTGATGCTTGTTACAATCACCAAAGCTTGGTTGGACAATGCAGTCTGTCAGCCTGACGGTGAGTTCCCGGGATCTAGTTTTTTTCAGCAACAAACACATTACAGTGTGTGTGTCTGTGTGCACATATACAC
Source organism: Oryzias sinensis (assembly GCA_037389245.1). Classification (NCBI taxonomy): domain Eukaryota; kingdom Metazoa; phylum Chordata; class Actinopteri; order Beloniformes; family Adrianichthyidae; genus Oryzias; species Oryzias sinensis. The sequence continues at coordinate 21,527,101 of CM074491.1, forward strand.
GCGCGTGTGTGTGTGGATGGTATAATTATTAATATATGGACGTCTGTTCATCTGAGTGAAAATTTATTGTGGAGGGCATGGGTGTGATTTGTCAGGTTGTTGGCCCTATTAAAGATTGGCCTCCCCTTCACACCCAAAGGGCAGGTCTGTTTTTAACCAAAAAAAAAAAAAGAAAAGTCATGGGGGACTGGGTGGGGATTTAAAAATTATAAACAAAGAAGCAAAAAGTTAAATGAAAATGAATTTAAATGACTTTGATGTATTTTTGTTTAACATACTTTGTAGGTGTCTCATTACCATATCATTCAAAATGAGCATTCCAACCGTCCTGTCACACGGAAACTGGATTCTACTTTGAGTTTTTTCTTTTAAAACCTGTACATTTAGATGAAATAAATGTCCTTATACATGGCAAAAAATGAACCTTAAGAAAGTAAAGAGTCTCATTTAAAAAAAGGAATGTCTTCATTTCTGTCTAGCTAGCAAGTAAGGAATTTTTTTATGACAAAATAATCTTAGTATGAGAAAATATGTCATAGAGACAAAAATAATTTTCTTAAAATATGAATTCTTGATAAGATATTTCTTAGTACATCATAGGCAAATTCACTTTATTTTTTTGTGTCTGTTTTAAGAAAATCTGCCAATAAGGTAAAAATGTTTGACTTTTTCTAGGGGGCCTGTTTTTCAGTGTAAAAATATGTTGCAACAGGTTTTCTTGGTTACTCAACATTTAAAAACAAAAATAACAATTTCTTGTCATCTTTAATAAAATGATCTACAAATGTGTGATCAAAATTGTCTATATCTAATTTACATCTTGAGTTAAAAATGGATGGAAATGTTCTGATTTAGACAAAAACATCTTGTTTTGTCTTTCAGTTTTAAACTCTTTGCAGTACACCAAAGTTGCTATACAGTTGAAATAATTTGCTTGTACTTTATATTTTGGAGCGAAAATTAAGCACACCTAGGAGGAACAAACATTGACCCAATATGAACAGCAAATAAAATTTCTGCTATGCATTCTGTTTAATTAATACCCAAGACAGTCTCTAAATACACTCCACAATCAATTCTTTTTTCATTTCTTTATTATGTCTAGACACAACTTGTTAAGTTTGTTTTCTGATTGAGCATCATTTTTATTGGAAGAGCAAAAAAATGAAAGTTAAAATCACAATTTGTGTATTAACTTATTAACTTTTAAAACTTCTAAAGACTCTAGAAGCTTAAATTTGTTTGCACACACAAAGAAGAGCAGATAAATAGGGAGTTTTTTCCTAAGCTGTCAAGTTTAAAGTTAAAGGAGGAGGTGGCTCTGAGATCCAGCTATGATTTATTGTGAGATATTGAATGCCTGATCTCAGTGAGAGCAGCCTCCTTCAAAAGAGCTAAAACGTCTCCTAATAAATGTGATTTTTTTTTGTATCTCAAGTGTGTTTCGTGGCTTGTAAATGTTTGTGTATGTGTTTTATGTGTGTGTGTGTGCGTGTGATGTTAGGAACAGTGATAGTGAGCTTGAATTATCTGACATTTATCAAACAACTGAAGACAGATGGCTGGACATAACTGATCAAAACATCCGTGTTTCCTAAAGAATTAATCATTAAATAATTAATTTGTCCACTACAGGTAGCAGTTATAGGGGACTTCTGCGTTCCTGCTGCTTTGAATTAGTCCTTGTCGAGTGGCTAGATTGATATATTTATTATTTATCAGATTAATCATGGCTAGAGACATAAGGATCCACTGTTGAGATCATACCAGTAATAGCATAGGAGGGGGTGGGAGAAAGAAGGCAGGTGGCAGCTGTGTGCTGTGATTACACTGAAGGGTGGTCAAGAGTACACTTGAAGGCCTGGACACACTCACACACACATGCACATGCACAAACAGGCATACCCATCCACATTACCAGCATCTAAAGAGGGGCTGGCAGCCAGGACGTCTGTGTAGCCCCGAGCACTTCTTGTTTCCAAAGCCAGTGCAGCAGAGAGGATGGCGATGCGAGGTGGGGGGAGAAGAGATGCAATTGATCCAAGAGCTTTATAGAGGTCAGGGCAGCTCTTGGGGTCATTTCTGTTCATGATAAATGTGTAGAGAAATTCCCCTGAGGATGTGGAGACCACCATTCTTATCAAAACCATATCTGTCTCTTTCACTCTTTCATTACCTTCCCCCTCAAAATAAGTATTTATCAAGTAGTTTGTTATTTATTTTATGTATCAAAGAATGTGTGATTAACTCACAGTGCCATGCAAAATCTACATATTGTCTGTAAAATAACATTTTTTTGTAAACACACACAACTATTGTAACAGGCACAAGTAATGCAAAAAATCAAAGAAATATGCAAACATAGATAAGGGCATATACTAGCCAAAAGTTGCAATCTTTAATATTTACAATACTGACATTTTGTTCTATTTTTACTGATGTTTGATCCCCAGAAAAAACATTTTAACATAATAAAGAGGATAATTGTTACATCGCTTTATGTCTAGAAGTTACATTTTGTTTCACTATGGTCCAGGTGAATACTTGATTCTGATTGGCTGCTGGGTGTGGAATAACAAGTGAGAGTGGACAGTGATAACCGAACGCCTAAAAAAGAAGTTGCGGTCACATACTCCAGCTTAAATGTTCTATAATACTGCGCTGGATTCTTAAAAACATACTTTTGCTTCATCATCTGGACAAAAACTAGCGGTAAGAGAACGTTCTCTCTGAACTGATGATTTATTTAACGCATCATGACAATCAGCATACCGGTATATATATCGCTTTTCTTTGCTTAAATGCCGCTTTATTACGTTTCCGTGACAACACGCGGCACCACGTAACACATAATCCGCTTAAGCTCTGTGACCAGAACTTCTTTTTTAAGCGTGCATTACCACTGTCCAGTCTCACTTTTTAATCCACACCCAGCAACCAATCAGAAACTGGACCATGGTGTAATTTATGATAATGCACACTTTGGCGGGAATTATTCCTTACATATTATCTGTGAAGAAAACATATGGTTAAAAAATAAAATGAATAATGATTGTCCAAAAAATGATTTTAACCCCAGCATAAACGAAAAACTGTAAAAAACATGTTTATTTTTAGTTTATTTTTGGGTTCCTGTTAGAATGGCAATATGTAGACATCTAATTAGGGAATACAATTATATTTTTTGGGTTTTTTTTAGGATAATGTTGACCTCACAGGTAGTATTGGGAAATTGTTGCTGACTACATTAAAAAATCGAAAAACCTGCTAGAAAAAAAAATTTTTTTTGTGGTAGTTAAAGATCAAATATCAAGTTTGATTGGGTAACTCACTTCTATAAACAAAGAATTAAACTCCTTTTTATGTCAAATTAAACCATAAGGATTAGGACCTAGACGACCCTTCCGCAGTTCTTTTAGCTAAAACACTAGTAAAACACTGACATCATCAGTCAGATTTACATACAAATGAACCCTACAGAGCAGCGTACCTGTACTCACCATTTGATTGGTCATAAACTGGTCACAAACTGGCACCAATACAATCAGACAGTTGGCGAGAAATAAAAAAAAATGAAGTGATGAAAAATAAGGCGTCTTTTATGACGGTAGAAAGACAGAAACAGTAAAAGCACAAGCGTCAGCTGCAGTTCCAGTGTGTGCAGCACAGGGTGGGTGCAGGGTAGGCATCGGCTGCCGGGGCCTCACCTGACACTTTCTTGTGTATTTGAACAGGAAATTCATAAGCTTGCTACTTTTTCTTAACCAGTGAAATGTTGAAAACCCCTCATAGGAAAAAGTAATCACAGAATAGAAATGTCTAAAAATGTATTCATTTATTTATTTTATTTTTTGCAATAAAAAAGTATATTCATTGTATTAATTTATGTTTTTTTAAGATCCATGTCACTGCTTTTTACCTATTACTATTTCCTCAAAAATTGAGTTATTATACCTTCTCTCAGATTATTTAAATAAATACATTTAATCAAAAGAACACACTATAGGGGAACAAAACTCCTAAAATCAAAACTACTAATAACTAACCCATTAAATGGGGTTTTTGATATAGTAGATGCTCTAATTAAACCTTTATCTAGAGATAATTGAACCAGTATATTGGTTCATGTTATTAAACAGAATGCTGGGAGCAGTGAGAAGATTATGTTAGCTAAGATTAAGCAATATTAACCACGTACTTGAACCTAAACATTCCCCAGCGTATAGCCCAAGCAGGAGCACTTGTTGCAATCCACCAAACAGATTTTCTTTCTTAGTCACAGACCCAGTGTTACTTTTAATTCACATTTTTAAATTACAAATTAAGTCAGAAGGATGACTTCTTCTGGTCCATGGTGTTTTATTCTTTTTTTTTTTTTTTTTTTTTTTAACAACATTCTTGCTGACTTAAATACCTACTTTCTGTGGTTGGCGCAAGGCTGGACCCTCTGGCTACTGTGGCAGAGAGAAGGACACTAAAAAAACTAACGTGTATCTTGGACAATGCCACCCACCCTCTGCACACGACCATCAGTAGCCAGAGAAGCACCTTCAGCAAGAGGCTGCTCCTCCCAAGGTGCAGGACTAATAGACTGAGGAACTCCTTTGTCCCCCGTGCCATCAAACTCTTCAACCACCACTTAGGATGGGGGAGGGGGACCGAAAAGGAAAGGGAAAGGGCCTGAGTGACTTTTTTTTCTGTATATGCTGCTTTGTAGATATTTAAACTGTTTCAAATGTCAAGCAGTGCTGTATGCGATGGAGATGTCAATTTCCATGCGGGAACCTCCCAAATGGATAAATAAAGTTGTCTGTCTGTCTATCTATCTATCTATCTATCTATCTATCTATCTATCTATCTATCTATCTATCTATCTATCTTTACACCAGCTTTTGATCTGTTATTGCCAGTGGTCTTTTAATTATGATCATACCATTTTAAGCTGAAATAAAAAAAAAAAAAACTTGTGTCTTTTTCTAGGACAACGTTTCTGCAGGGGTTCATTGGAAATTAATTGGAAACGTCCGAGTTGTGTGGGGGACTCCCTCATTTCCAATCATCACTTTCTTACACTCTTTAGCCATTTGGCGTCCATCACACCAAACCTAACATTACAGGTGCACCAAAAATGGCAACCAATATCCAGCCGTACCGGTTTTGAGCCAGATGCCAGGTCAGACAAGGAAAACGAAGACGTACATGGATTTAGTTGTCTACTAGTGGATGTATTGGAATAGAGCGGAGCAGGGAGCTTGTGGCTTGCTGTTGTAGGTTCTATGTCATATCTGCAAGCTTTTACCAACGGCATCTTTTTGTCTGCTCCAGATTCACAACAATTTGAATAAAGAGATAGTCAGAAATGCAATTTTGAACTTATTATTTCTTTTGATTGTTTCATATATGTCCTCCATCATGAACAGAAACACAATTTTCATCGGAGTGCGTCTTTAATGTTAACACTAGCAAAAAAAAAAAAAAATACTGTTCCATTGAAGGGTTGCTTTTATGCCGACCACACAAGAGCACTTACTACCCAGAAATGCAATCCACTGAAATCAAGAATATCTCATTGAGCTATAGCAAAAAGTAACAAATAAAAAATAGACTAAAAAAAGCAGGATAAAAAAGCAAAAACCACAAATAAAAACAAAATATACATAGCCCATTTCTTTTAACATATTTGTTGTTGCACTTCAATCTAATCACAGGGTAATTGAAGCAAAACCCCGGACAAATGAAGTACTTCTGTTTCAATAGAATAAAAAAAAAAAAAAGTTAAAATAAAGAAACAACCCGTGCGTATCCTTTGAGGGAAGAAATAAAAGGCAGCAGCTCAAAACCCACATTATTTCTTAAGGAAGGAATTATCCATACTGCAAGATGATTTGGCTTCAAATCTTTGGGGACTAACCCTTGACATGAAGTCATATTGCGTTGGAGTTGCAGCCCTAAATTCATACATCAATTATTTACTGTCATCGCCGATTGTATAAGTGTAGGAAATTACAAGGAATGGATATTTTCTCTCAGGCAGAAAGAATGTGATACAGTGGATACACACCACCTAATGTGGGCAACCTATTGTGTGTGCAGTGTCCAGGGGAGAAATCATTTATGCATTAGAAAACAGTGTGCTTGTTCAAAGGAAAGAAGGCAGACACATTATTTTAAAGCTTTCATAACATGCATCAATATTTCAGCAGAAATAAATAAAGGATGCTGGGCTTGTTTGGAGGACAGCTGTAGCTTGCTCTGCTTGGCTAGCTTGGAGCAGGAACTCTTGAGGGGCCATGCATATGAGCCCCCAGTAAAACCCCTCCATTTCTTTTTAATCATCCACTTAGGATGGGGTGGCTGGGAGAGCTGGCACGGTGAGCTCTTTTGATAGTGGTAGGTGGGCATGTGAGCAAAAGAGGAAACTGGAGTTATGTCTTGATTGACAGAGATAAAATGCTATAGAAATAATTAACATAAAAAACCCAAGGTATTATTTAATCAATACCTTTCCAAATAGCTTGAAGGTATTTAGTGGATTTCCCAGTAGCTGTTTGTCAATTTGATTTAATTACAAAATTAACTAAATTGTTTGATTTACTTCAAAATGTGTTTCAAAAATTGGTAACTGAAACTATGTTTACAACGGGGTTTAATTCATTGTTGCACTGCTCTTCATCTGCAACCTCATTATGTGACAATACTTACCCAGAATTATTGATTGTTCAGAATTCCAAAAGATAAAGCAATTCCATCCATTTTCCCTTTTTGGGCCTCTGGGTCACTGGGGCCTATCATCACTACTGTAGGGCAAAAGTGGGGCAGTCTGGCACAGGGCTATACAATCATAAAACACTTTTAAAGACATTTTGTGATCATCAGTCAACCTATGAACCATATTTTTGGACTGCGGGAAGAAGCTGGAATGCCCGGAAAACCCCCCACACATGCACAAGGAGATCGTGCAAATTCCACATGGAAAGGTCGCAGCCGGGATTGGAACCAGGGCCTTCTTGCTTTGAGGAAATATTGAGGTTATTATCCATAACACACTTAATTCTCAGTTACGAATACAAATGCACCTAATGTACAGAATCTTGAAAGAGAAAGAAACATGGATTAATCTGCATGCGTGTCTGCCTGTTCTTGTTTCTCTTGTTTCATACTTTATTTCTCTAATTTACATATGCATTAATTAATGTATATGTCTTTTAAGTTATTTATCTGCAAATTGGTTTCTTATATCAATATTGAAAGAGAAACTAATTTTGCTTAAACAAACATACAAACAAATATGTCTTAAATAATCTAAATAATCTAAATACAAAACAGTAAGGTGGATGTAGCGTTTGTAATTTGTAATTATCAATTTTCAAAAAAATATTGTTGACCTTTTTATGATCTGAACACTTGATTTTGAGGAAAAGCTCAGGATTATTCTGAAGAAGGTAAAGCGTGGATTCTGCACAGAAAGACTTGAAGCCTTTAGGACATGACCTTGTTGGAGCCATACATTAAAGACCCATTACAACATAAATCCTATTTTTTGTGTTTTTAACACATTCTTGAAGCATTTTTCTCATTTTAGAGGACCAATATAAAGTAATTTACAATTAAAACTGTTTCTGAGTATTCCTTCATTCAAATCGCATTGGATTAGAAAACCAAATGTCATGACTAGAACACGGAACGGACCCAGACGCTGGAACCCAGAAGCAGAGACAGGTGAGTGAAAGGTAAGTAAGAAGTTTATTTTAAGTTCTTGCTGATTCCTGGCGAGGCTGTGGGTAACGTGGCTCCGGTACCGTACATGCAGAGTCCAAAGAGCTGGGAGGCCAGACAGAGTTCGTGGCGTAGCTGGAGATCTTGAGGAGAGCTGTAGGTCAATACGTGGCGTGGCTGGAGATCCAGAGGAGCACAGAGACTATGGCTCACAAACACAGGTGGCGTTGACGAGGAGTGTTGCGGCAGCTGCTGCTCGAGGACGTGAGATTCAGGTGACACTCTTGGCATGAGGTGAGAACCTGAAGCGAAGAAAACAGTCAAGGTTAACTTAGGACAGGACAAGACAATGGGGCCAGACATAGTGAGCTTCAGGAGACTAGGCACCATCAGGGTTAGCGGACTGGCGAAGAATGATGAAGCTGGGTCTCCTTAAGTAGCAGGTGTCTGATGAGTAGAGTGGTCACAGCTGAGAGGGATGAGCAGCAGAGCTGGAGGGGGAGGAGTCTGACAGGCAACCATGACACCAAATGCTTGAAAAAGCTCAGACGAATGACACAGTTATGAAAAATGGGTGTCACAAAGTCTCTTTTCTCCTTTGCCCATTTGCGTGGGCCCTGGCCTGCACACACTTCGGTCCAAGCTGGGCTCTGTCTGAAAACTGTACGGCGTGATTGATCCAATCTTGCTCGTCATTATTTTTGCGCCACCAATGCTAGCTTAGGGCTATATGCTCGCGCGTGAACGAGCAAACAGAGCACTCAGCGACAGGGGGTTGCTCCAATTCAATAGTCCCACCCACAAACCAGAATTGTAGTCCTGATGAACCACTACAACATAAAAATATGGTTGAAGTAGGACTTAAAGAAACAAAAAAACTCACCAAGAGAAACCCGAATTTTCCAAATTTTTTAAAAAGTTCTCTCAAAGTTTATACACCAAGCATCTAAGGTTGCTTCTGAAGTTATGACACAATCATAAAGATTAGTTGTAGTTAGTGGGTAATTTCTAAAAGAAAAGAAAAAAAAGACATTCAAAAGAATGCACGACTTTCTCCACAACAGGCAATCCAGCTCCAATTTGAATGAGTTGAAGACATCATCCAATGAAAATTGTGTTTTTGATGGTTTTAACATGTTCTTGCAGCTTTTTTTTGTAATGATGGAGGACATATGTAAAATGATTCCTACTGTTACTGAGTATTTAATCATATCAGTATGGATCAGGAGCAGATAAAAACGCTCCATTTGAAGAAGCTCACGTTTGTGACTCATTAACTAACATGGGAGAGCCAAAGCCTTACTGCTTACTCCCCCCCCCCCCCCCCCCCACACACACACACACACTTCGGTCCAAGCTGGGCTCTGTCTCAAAACTGCACGGATGGATAACTCCAATAAAGGTGGCATTAGGGGGTGGGCTTGCTCTGCGCCAATTGTCCCGCCCACAACTCAAAGGCGAATTTCTAACAAGGTATAGCCGATGTGCAGAAAACCACACAGGCTTTTTGATTTAGTCGAAGAAACTGCATAATTATACTTAAGGCCACTGGGACCGATTTTACAATAGTTAAAATTATAGTTGGAATGAGGTTTTAACCAATGCAGCTCCATACTGATTTTTGTCAGAAAATGTAATTTTGTAAAGCTATCAACAACATGTTGTTGGTTTGTTAAAGTAGATTAGTCCAAACTTGCTATATTCCCCAAAAAATAAAGAAAGAAAATAAAAAGACACAAACCCAGATGCTAATATGCAAAATAAAAGCATTACTCAATTAAGAACTTAATTTCTAAATTTCTAAAATCTAAATTAATTAATTAATTGATATAGTTTGAATTTATGTGTTTTTCCTCTGCTGCATACTGGCATAGAGACGCTCTTTTCATCAACCTGGCAATGATAGATTAGGTCATCATTTGTTCACTTTAAAAGGTTTTCGTATCTCTGTTTTAGTTTATCAAAGTTGTAATTAATCCCATGTAATCGGTTGCAAGGTCATTATACCATGTATATAAAAATCCTGAGGAGAAGAGCAAAACATCGGCCAGTTAATAGTCAAATTGATTGCAATGCCATGTCTACCTTTTCTTTTTGCCACCCAATCATTCTGCCCTTTGATTTGTTCTTGTGTGTTCGGAAAAATCAATTCTCCCAGGACGCAGAGAGAGCACCAAAGAAATAAGGCAACAGGGAGAGGGAGCCTCTGCTGCAAAACAAGGTGTAATGTGTTTTATTACAATCCCACTTTAGTCAGCAGGATGCTAAATTAAGGCTTTTTTAACTGGCTCCACAGCAGAGTAAATTCAAGCTTAGACTCCATGGCTGTTAGTCACTGATATGGCTGCTAATGTGTGTGCATGTGTTTCGTTCTGACTGCATCAGTCAGGTCAGGAAAGGTTTTCCTTACGCCGTCCTCCTCAAATTCCAACATGTCCCAGTGTTGTCATTCGTAGAGCTTTTTTCTCATGTTGACTCTTTTAAAAGGTCAAAGCCCAACAAGAAGAGGTAAAGTAAGAACATGTAGGATGTGTTTGATAGCTCTGTGTTTGATTCTAACCTCCAATTTTAGGAAATCACATCAATGACAAGTCAATTTCCATTCATTCTTTTGTTAAAAACAGTTAATGTTTCAGAGCAGAACCAAGCATAAATCGTAAGCTTCCATATACGTATATATTCCATCTCTCAAAATCATTTTTAAAAGGCACATAAAAGTAGATTATTTCTCTTTTTTTGTAAAAAAAAAAAAAAAAGGAGTGTCCCCTAATTTACATCAATGGGAAACTACCCAATATAGCCCTTTTAAAAATGAAAAATATTGTGAACTTAACTCCAAACTTTAAATTAAATAGATATCTATTATAATTACACAAGGGCTTCAATTTTTTAACCATTGAGTTTTCTTGTTGTGTAAGAACTGAACCATAAGAAAGTAAAAAGACTTTGTTTCAAGGAAATTTGCCTTATTTTCTGTGTTGCAAGAAAAATATTCTTATCAAGAAGGTTTTTTTTAACACCAAATTTATCTTAGTTTAAGAAAGCATGCATGAGTGACATGGATTGATTTCTCAAGGTAAGACATTTTTTTAACCCATTGGCAGTTTTTTTATCTATTTATTTCCTTGCCTATTTAAAGAAATGTTTTCACATTTTAAGAAATTTTGGCATTTTCTAAGAGTGGTGTTTTTCAAGTGTGTTGCATGTGATATATTATTGCACTTTAAATGCTCAAATCAAATCAATCAGTATGCATTCCTGAAACTAAAAAAATCTATAGACTAAAATATCATTTTATAGATCTACGTCAAGATAAATATTTGAAAACACTAAGGTGTTTGATTTCATTTAAATAATGAAATCACGTTTTACCTTTATATCCAACAGTATGCTATTATTTGTGTCTTTTCCTAAAATGTCATTATAGCAACACCTTGAAGCAAACCTCAATGGATTCCATAGTTAAAACAAAATAAATTCATGTTAACGGTTTGTTGTCTATAATGACCAATGAAGTGATGTTTCAGTAAATGTTAAATATGGAAATGCGGAATATTAGATTGAAAAAGCAAAACTAAATTCAAACATAGTTAAGTTTTGATGTTCTCAGGCTTCAATTTGCCTGAAAAGAAGCCTGGCATTGTTTTCCAGTAAAGGCTGGCTAAGGAGAATGGGTGGATTTCCTCCTGAACGCCTGAGGAGAATAAAAGGTGCCAGTTTGAGTCTCTCAGATCTTCCCGCCCTCCTCCAGACTGCTCTCCTCCTCACAATAAACTGTCCCTTTTTATGCATTTTAACTTCACCCACTTATAATCTGGGTGAGATAGCTCCCTCTGCATAGCTGTAAGCGGTATAACTCTTCCCTGCCCTGCTTTATCTGCATGTTCCTACAAGCCACTTTGAATGGGGAAACCATTATCTCTGAGCTTACAAAGGAGCCAGACGTACACATTCAAGATGTTCTATACATGATATATTGATCAATTCGCAGAGACTAATAGCATTGTAATGAATGGAGAAAGGGAGTGAGTTAATGTCTCTTAGATTCATGCAAACTGCAAATGAAGCACTCGGTGACATAAAAGATCTGGTCTGTTGAATTACAATTAGAGTCCAGCCTCAATAAAAGTCAAGGGTCTGTTGCGCGGCCTTTCGTTTAGTTACCCGGTGACTCTGATGGCAGTCCAAAGAAAAGGCTGCACTCAGTGGGGGGGTCTTTAGGGTTTCTTTGTTAAAAAAAAAAGTGATAGTGATTTGCTTATCCTCTATGAAACAGTCAAAAAAAGTGTCACAACATATTTAGGGTAACATGACTAATATTTTTTGCCCTGTTTTTTAAAGATGTAGGGGGGAATTGTGAGGTAAGGTAAGAGCTGTTGAAAACAATAAATAAAGTAGTAAGGAAGAAAAAAAGCCTCATTTCAATATTACCGTCAAAGGAGTTGCGAAAAATAAAAAAGGGATTCAATCATTTTATTTTAAAATAAGCAAATAAAATATCCTTATAAAGGTATTGCAGCTTTAGTTAGTGGCTAATCTAGCAATGTCTTGTTATGTCATTTTGTTCCTATCTGTATGACATGAATGGAGGATCCAACCCTGAGGATGTGTTTTATTGACAATAGTGTACATTAAAAAATATACATATTCATATGTAACCCCTGTGTCATTTTAACATTAGAGCACCTCCCTATTTTATTTGAAACACAAAACCCTTAATCCTCTTTTCTCTTCTTAAAGAACATTGCTTTTTAAGTATATTACTCACAGACAATAATGTCGCCCCTTTCAATTTGTGTTCTAGCAACATCACAGGATGTGAGACAATTTGTATCTTTCTTTGCAGGCTCTCAATAATAAGTTTAGAGGCAGAAAGAGGGCTCTGTAGGCATTTGATATGCTTGGATTTGGTAAGTAAGACAATGGGGGCCTCCAGAATAATCTGTGATTATGCTTTTCCTTTCAAAGGCCCCTGGAGTTATGCGACATTTTCCCTTTTCTTTATGTAAACCACTTGCGGCAAAGCCCACCTACAGCTTGATGTGTGAACACACCTCTTTTTTTATTTTTTATTTTCAGCTGCCATTTATTGAGGAAGCACTAACAAAGATGACTTTTGACAACCTAAGAAATCAAACTGCGGCTGTCGGGGCTTTTCCTGGAAAAAAAATGAAGAAAAAAAATCTGTGAACTAAACAGCCTACGCAGTTTGCTTTTTTTCACACTTAGTCCAGCCAAAAGACAAACGCACACTCCAAATCACTACCCCCCCCCCTGTTCAACAAGAACTTTTTGCTGGCACTTCCTAAGAAGCGTCCACAAGACAGCTTAAAAAAAGGACTGAGGAGGGAAGAGAGGGATGGAGGAATGGGGGATGAGTGAAGACAGAAGTGACATGGATAGAAAGGGGGAGAAAAAGAAGCTAAAAGGATTAAGTGGAGAATTAGCTCACGTTTCAGAGGGTTCACTTTGCTGATCTGGTGAGCATTTCAGTCAGAGAACCGCTATCCTTTCCTTCACTTTGCTTCCTTTCCACCATCCATATCACTCCCCCAATCCTTCTTTTAACCCCTTTTCAATAGACTAGTAAGTAGAATTAGTGAAACTCTTAGCAGACACTCTGAGTGTCTACCCAATTCAATGAAGGGAGTGCCTCTATTTCTTCTGTGAGTGGGGAATTGAGTTTAAGAGGCATTGAAATCTGAATGAAGTAATGGATTGACTTCACAAAAATTAAAATATGTATTTCATTTGAAACTCACCTCTGAGTTACAGGAAGGACTGTTGAGACAGAGGAAGCTTGGCTCCACTTCCTGTCATCCCTTTGTTTACTCTCTGCCACTAGTTTACAGCTCCTTAGAATCTAACATTAGTGGTGCAACAAAAATGGTGGGCAACATCAAAGCCTTCCAGCTGTATAGTTTTGAGCCAGATGCCAGCTCAGATGAGAAAAACAAAGACGTAATGGATCTATTTTTCTGCAATTGGAATGAAGCAGAGCAGGAAGCTTTCAGCTTGTCATATTTTTTTTTTATGTAATTTTTTCGTCTGCTCCAGATTCACAACAGATTGAATAAAGACGTGCTCAGAAGAGCAATTTTAAGCTTAATTTTCTTCATTAATGTTCTCTATCATCTCAAAAATGCCACAAGATCAAATTAAAAGCACCAAAAACACCATTTTAATTAGAGTGGGTTGTTTATTACTCCTTGCAAAAATAATTCCCTTCAGCAGAACTTTTCTTGGTAAACCCCATACATTAAGATGTATCTAAGACCAATTTCTGGACACTTTTCATAAGGATAACCTCATCATCACACTTGCTCACTTTAAAGATTGGGGCTCGAAAACAGAAATTCTTGATTTTCAGTCCCCTCTCCCAGCTCTTCTCTTTCCTCTCTCATTCCTCCGTCATCCTCCTTCTTTCCCTTTTTTCATCTGTTTCTGCCATGCAAAGATAATCAGGTTTATGTAAAGTATGTGTGCTCTTTTGACAATCAGCAATACCTCATTAATTCAATCACACCAAGCGCCATTGTTCCCAAAGTGTTTGAAATGCGTACCAGGGAAGGGGGCCTTCTTTAATCCTGTCAATCAATGTTAACATTTTTTTAGCTGTTGCCATGGCTGAGGCCAGAGTTCATGAAAACAGAGAATATGAGCCAACAAAACAAGAATAAAGACTTATTTGAGATCAGGCTTTTTAAAAAAGAACATCTACCGCGCACAAAAACACAAATGTAGACAAGTTTGGACACGATAGTGTGGTTGAGTTTGGGCGAGAGAAAAGAGCATTTGAAAACCAAACAGGCGCCATGAAAACTTGACCTGGGAGGGCTCTGGGAAAGAAAAAAAACACACAAAAAAAAACCTGATGAATTGCTGTCCGGAAGGGACGTGTTTTTTGTTTCTCCCCCCATATGTGTTCTCCAGAAGCACAATGGCGAATACATTTCAACAACATGACTCTTGGAAGTTCTGCCCTGTTGTAATGCTCTGTTTGAATCCTGGTACCACATCACAGACAACATCAGGGTGGTTTTGTTTCAGGGTAAATGCTAAGTAATCAAGAATATATGCGATCACAGCGTGAGATCTTCCTTTTCTGGTGTTCAAAGAAGACTAAGGGCAAACACAAATGCCTCACTTAATTAATTTAGACAAAATATAGCTGTTCAGCGAGTGATCTGTTTAAGCTTTGGGTTTTGATTTAGCATATCAAGAGGACGGTTCAAAAATCGGACTGCAGAAGTGAGATGCATCCTCTCACACACACATCTCTGTGTAAGTTGATTTCAGTGCAAAGAGAAAGTGAAGACATCTGATCATGTCTGCCCTCTAGTTGTCACCAAGTTAGTAACATATATAAACCACTGGTTGTAAAGTTTTTCAAAAAAAAAAAAAAAAAAGCAGGAGATACAGTGCAACCCCCCTCCCCCCTAGAAATGAAAAATAATTCTTAAAAGTTGAAAAAGTTTCTTTTAATTGACAAAAACAAATCTGTCAATTGGGTGTGAAAAACAGTCTTACCAAGAATTCTTATTTTTTTTAAAGCAATTCAAGTCTAGACATGTTTTCTTAAACTAAAATAAGATTATTTTGCTATTGACAAACTTTCTTGAAAGGATTATTTTTCTTGCAAGATGGAAAAAAAGACATTTTCTAGAAATAAAGGTGTTTTTGCTTTCTTAAAAATCTCTTTTTGCAGTGTTTTCTAATTACCACATAAACAAGCAGTTTCATTAGCACACGGTTTTTCTACATTTTAGATATTAACTCTATTAAATAAAATAAATTACAGTATAATTAATCAAAGCTGTTTTTGTCTGTCAAAGTAATAAAAGTAAAATTGTGCTAGCTGTTTATCCGTTTCTTAAAAATCCCAAAAAGTCCAATAATAAATAAATAAAATAAATCCGTAAATCTATGAAGCCCCGGTGTCCCACAGATCACTATCTGCTCTATTTTGTTCTTTTACAACCTAATCTGTGGTGAGAATGTGCAAAAGGGTGAGAAAGAAGCAGATTAAGCCATTGAGGCTGCAGGGGTGTTTGCAACGCATCACTGACTCTTTTCAAGCCAATTTAAACACTGTTTGTTTATTAGTGTCTTATGCTCAGCATTAGTGGCCTAGCTTATCTCGGCACACACACACAGCCACCAACACGGCGCGGTTTAACGCTGTATGTGTATAGGAGGGTGTGTGTGCTTGTGGGCCGAAGCTTACTTCTGAATGTTGCTGCTCTGACATTGTATAAGTAGTAAAAGACCATGTGAAACACAGTATTAGACACTGATGCTCTTACGCGTTGTCTAAACTTGTTAACACACACATTTTAAAATGCACACTATTTGGGACACAGACAAAAGAACAGCAGGTGCATTAGCTTTGGTCAAAACTAATCTCCCTTTACTGTTTATCACATATGCATTAAGGTATCACCTGCTGTAGACTTGGAAATACCTGTGGGTACTAAATTTGACAGTAGCCATTATCATTTTGTGTCCTTATTTTCTAAAATTGCCCCATCTGCTAACTGTTTATTGTAAAGTTTTTCCAAACTTGCTACTTTTTTATTCTATTTTTTATTTTTTTATCTAGTAGATACATTTTACAGATTATTTTTGCTAAAGGTCTCTCAATTAGAATTCCAAAAATGCCTTAATGTGTAAAAAAAAGAATGAAGGTGCAACTGATCCACTTGAAAGTGGCCACTGCAAGGCAGTGTTGTGTGAAAAATAAGTTCATGAGATATGAACATACCTTTGTTGAAATTGACTTTCATTTTTAATACACAATATTTGTATTTCATTTTGCAAGCCTTATCTAAACGGAGAGGAAACCAAAAGATAAATTGATAAAATGTATCCAATATATTATCCAATTATTAAAATAATATTCGTTCATTGTGGTTAAGCACCAAATATATGAATATACTTCATATCCAAGATTTTAAAATGTCTGTCTGTCTATCTATTGTGTTGGTTCACCTCAGTTAAAGGTGGCATTTTGTGCTTTGACAACCTTGTTGAGCTTTTCCCAAATAGACAGAATATTTATTGGAACAATTAAGTGTACGGCACAATCTTCAAAAATGGCCGCCATTTTTTTTTTTCTCGTGGCAAATGTGCTATTCTAAAAAGAGGGTCTTTTAGTACATTTGAATTTGAAATATCAACCCAACCTCCGCTAGCAGAGACACCCAGGTTCCCTTCTCCTCGGACATGATCTCCAGCTCATCTGACGGAAAGAAGAGTCATTCCAAGAGCAGGTGATTGACTGGATACTGGGTGTGCTTTAAGGCATGTTTCCAATTTGGAAAGAAAGGTAGACAACTAATACAACATGTTCAAAAAGTGTCTTGACCAGAAATCCAAAAGTTTTCAGTTCCCAAGTAACTTTTTTTATGTACACAGTCCTATTTGGAAGTGTCTCACATAATTCTTAGAAGTGGGAGCTACTACTCTTTTGTGCAAAATCCTCTTCAGCTTTACTACTAAAGCATATATTTTAATAAAAAAATAAATAAAAAAAGGACAGTGATTGTAGAATATTGTAAAACCCTCGAGGCAAACTGCTGAATAAACAAATTTGTCGAATCGGTTTCCTAGTGAATAAACATAAAAGTTACTCTGGTTGGGTAGTTGAGTCTCATCAGTAACGAATTCAACAGCAGAGATGAGGAGTGTAAAACAATATTGGATACAGTAACATTTAGGTCTGAGCATAAAAGGAAACGAGAAAATCTCACACCCAAAAAATGCATTGTCACGAATTCTTATAAGTCCTAAAAAACTAAGAAAGCTTTTTGTTTTTTTTTGTTTTTTTTGTTTGGTTTGCTTTTTTTGTCCAGCAGCTAAGCAAACAGATGAGAGCTGAAGGTCAGATACTGAAGGTCTACTTCCAAACTTCAATTCTGCTTCAATATAAGCTACAAAAACAAGTCTTGACTTTAAATTTCACATTAAGTAATTGTAAAAACACAAATTCCATAAGTAAACTCAAGGCTATTTCTGCCCCTAAAACAACTGCAGAAAAAAGTCACAGCTGGGATTAGGGTTTGTGTGTTCTCTCTGTGCATTTGTGGGTTTTCTCCAGCTTCCTCCCACAGTCCAAAAATATTCATTGTAGGTCAATTGGTGAATCTAAATTGTGTAAATGTGAGGGTGTGTGGTTGTGTGGCCCTGTAGAGGACAGGGTGTACCCCTCCTTAACCCAACTGTGGCTGGGATAGGCTCCAGCAACCCTATGATTGCAAACCAGACTAAGCACATTTAGAAAGTGGATGAAAAAATAAAAAGACCAGAGAGAGTATCTACTGCTTAACATTACTAAAAAAATCAAAGCTAATGTTGCCCTTCAGTCACTATAAATAATGCAGTTATTGCTTTTAATTATGCAAAAAAAAATTTGGAATAAAAACTTTTGATTGTGCCTTTATAGCATAGTTTTTCCCTATTCGCTGCGTGACAAAAGAATTATGTTTTGTTGTGTAACCAGACTTAAAAAAAATTATGTCCTAAATTCGATTACAGAGAAGAAATAAAGTTAACATACTGCCTGTAACACACTTGTCGAAAGTCATTTCTGCAGCAGAATCTGAGACATCTTCATTGTATGAGTGAAGACAACATCCATCAACGTTGCATGAAAATAATTTGCTCGTTTTATTCAATCTAAATTCATCCTCATCCTCTCCCCCCACCCCTCGTTGCTCTACCTCCAAAACTCACTCAGATGAGACGCCATGAGATTGTTATCTTGCCTTGCCTTTGTATGAAAATCAAATTGGGAATTGCTTTTTTTCCCTGATTCACTTCCATGCAAACAAAGAAGTTGTTTTCTTATTTTCATGTAAATGTCTTTTTTATAGGAGGCGACAAGTGTAATCAATCTTCCTCAAGACAAGGTAGGAGGGCCTGCCGGAGGGGGGGAGGATTATTGGTGCTTAGTAGCCTGGGGATCATAAAACAAGGAAATTGAAAGTGATATTTAATTGACACTGCCATTTCCACTGCAAGGCAGTGTCTCATCCCCTCCCTTCACACTCCTCCCGTGTACATCAGGCCATCTCGCTTGCCGCAGGTGAAGCCTGTGGAGGAAAAAAAAAAAAAATACTCGCTGGTGCAAATTTCCTTTCAAACCCTCCTCCAGAAACCTAAGAGCCTGCTGTCAATCTCAGGACCCAGTGCTGTGAAGGAGACAAGGAGGAGAAAGTTTTATGTTGTGATAAAAGATTTCAAACTGTCACCTCATCAGATGGCTGCTCTATACTCCACTGAAGAGGAACATGGTTGACAATGTGTTTATTAATAAAAGCCACACTTGTTTTATTCAGCTTTGTCTGCACACAGCAAGTAATCCTATTAGTTGTGTGAATAGCTATACATTGTTAGGATTTTTCACACTTTTTTAAATTGAATTTATTGTTAAAATATTTAGTACATACTTATTTTTTTCTGTTTTGGAAAGCAAAAGATTTTAACTTTGGTGAATTGGCATTTATTTCACTTCCAAATGACACTTACTGCATGAGTGTCACTTCCCACCTTCAAACTCACCAATTAATACCCCGTTAGACATGTCTCTCTTCATTCATTTTTTAACTAAGAACATCTCTTAGCGCACATTGGGAAAAAAGTCGAGAGGAATCAGTCATTGGAGTCTCTGAAATGGGAAATGGCACTGTCTAATTAGAGTCATCTAATGAGATCAGAGAGTGTCTCTGTCTGCAGATGTCTGCAGAACAGGCACAGGCTTGCTTCTCCGGTGTCTCCAATGACAATTCATGACCTGACCTTTGGATGTCAGAAGATTTTCAGGCATAACTGGTCTTTAAACCCTGTTCATAAATATGAATGTGAGAAAAATTAGAAATCTTTGGCCTAAGTGAATGTTATTTTGACACTTATCGTTCCCCTTAAAAAGTAAGAAAATGCAACATTCCATGCCAAAGGCCTCCAATGGGAAAACACTAAAACAATGAATATGTGAAAGAGTAACAATGTAAAATATAAAACAAAATAATAAGACCAACTTTTAAGCCTCAAAAATTGTAAACATACAGAGGATGTTGGATTTTCACAAGAACTAGGAGACGCATTGACAGGACTAGAAGTGCCAACATATTTACTTCGATCAAGCTTTGAGACTCTCAGAAACTCAACCCACTTTGGTACGGAGTCTGTCAAGAAGGATTGTTGTGAAATTAAAATGCACAAGTGTTATCATTTGACAGCTGTTGGGATTTGAAGGAATCCAGAAAAAAATAGTAGAGGACAGACCTGAAAAAAAAAGAAAAAAAAAATATCTTTCCATTTCCATTTTTGGCCATTGCATTTTAGGTATGCTAGAATACAGTTCGACATTTTACTCTATGATGGCTTGGCCTTCACAAATGGCACTTATAGTCCCACCCATCTATCAACATTTAAAACAATGTCCCCATGCAGAGACATTATTGTTTTTCAGTAAAAAAACATGCTTTGTTTTTAACCCTCAATCAGCTCAGAACCAATAGATAACTAGGCCAAAAATGTGGCAGACACGAAAGGTGTAGGGTCTACTGGAGAAAAGTAAAAACAATAATGAGAACATAATAAATGAAACTGGGTAACACCCTGACAGGAAGTAAAGAAAAACTAGGTTCACCAAAATAACAGAACTTACAAAATAAAACCAGCATTAAAATCAATGCAAAAATAGAAAGATCAAAAAGGGGGACCTAATGAGAGCTGAACAAAGCCAGTTGTTCTGGGCATGTTTTTTAGCAATAAATGAGATTATTTTTTTATATAAAAGTAATCCCTAATTAATTGTGGGAATTATGTTCCCAGTAAATGATGGGTTTTCTCCGGGCACTTTAGCTGCCTTAGTGGGTCGATTGGTGACTCTTAAGCGCCCCTAGGGATGTGTGTGGGACTAATTATGTGACCCTGTGACAAACTGGTGGGACAGGCGGGATGGGCTCCAGCAACTCTGTGACCCCGCAACTGATAAAATGGTTGGAAAATGGTTGGATTAATGCTTGAGGCTATAAACCCCCATCACTAAACAATTTTCTTTCTTGTTTAAGTTCTCAAAGTTTAAACCTTTGTAGAAAAATAAGTCTAGTTTTAGAGCATCAAAACAAAAATCTGCTTGCAATCGAAGATTTATGTAAATTTGGCAAACTGAATGCATTCTATGCAGGAGACACAGCACAGAGGGGATTGATTGAAAATGTGTCTAAAATAAAACAAAACACATCTAAATCATCTAAAAAATAAAAAAAAGAAGAAGCTTGCAAAATTGCTTTTAAAAATACAGCAAGAAATCCCTGGATGTTTCTCTGGTACATGGAGTTAGGTTGTTTGGCACAGAGAATTTCAAACTTAATGAAAGAAATTAATGTTGCAAAAGTCATTATTTTAAGTTTGGAACTAGTTAAAATGTAGAAACGCTGACACTTAAAATGTAATTTATTCCACTGAAGTAACAACCTTGCTGTCAGACATGACCAACATAGGCTTTACACAGGGTTTGGGGACAGGTAGCAATTTGTGTTGAAAGGAGGCCAAACGGCAATGATTTATAGCCAAGAAGATCTGACTAGTGAGAATGTGCAGCTGCCACTATCACCTTTACTGCTCAACTCACACAGTGACTGCATGTTAATCTGTCTCTTGCTTCCATAGCTCCCCGATCCACACGAACAGTTGCACACACCCTTATTTACAAGCTCTACTCATGTTTGAGTGGTTGGGCCTCTGTGTCTGCGGCCTGCCTTGTCCACTTAAAAGAGCATTAATCATTGCTACTTTATAAATCAGAAGATCCTTGCAGGCTCAAAGCGATTATGAGGTCAGGGCTCTGCAGAAGTACTTAACCAATTCCCAAACCAACCTGGACTTGATATATTTTGCTTCCATGCACCGAGGTGATTCATCATCATTCTTTCACATAAGTGTAATGGAACAGGCAGAGAGGGAGGACTAGATGTTCAGCTTAGGTATAGATTCTGAGAGTAAGGCAAGAATAGGGAGTAAAGGAGGAAGACGGACAATAAAGTGCTCAATTTTAACCCCTCTCTTCCATCACTTTATATTACTTTTTCCCCCCTTTCACTCAATCTCCAGCTTATACTCTTTCCCTTCACTCAAATCCCAAGACACTTTTAGAGTACTTAGCTCCAGCCAAACCCATTCATCCTTGGCAATAGACAGCAACAAATTATTTCAGACAAAACCCAAGACAAATGTCTGGAAAATGTGCCTGCTGCTGTTAATATGGCATAATTTTAGACCAGCTTTGGCCTCTTGACTGGTTGGATCAAGGCAAGGAAGGAAAGATACAATGCTGCCTGTTAAAGCTGTTAAAAAAAGAAGGATGTGAAAAGCAGATGGAGTGGTAACTCACAAGACAACATCCAGTAATCCACGAGACAGATGAGAAGTCAATGAAGCTTGTAAAATGTTCGGAAGAGGAAAGAATAAAGCATTTAACAAATCAAAGTCAAGCTCACAGTGAGAGACATGGTGAGTGAAAGATGGGGAAAAAAAGGGAGAAGTGCCCCTAAACCACAAGACCGGAGGCTAATGGCCCCATGGTAGTCCTTCCTCTTAGGAGCTAAGCCAACACAAAGCATGAAGCCATCAGTTATTCTACAAAGCCATTACAGCCCTCAAAGACAAAGTGTGTGGTGGATGAAATAAAAACATGCAATGATGAGTAATATCCATGGTGCATAATTTGGTGTTACAGATTTGCTGGGCTTGGAAAACTACACAGCAACTAAAAAAACAAAACAAAATATATATATATATATTTCAATTCAGCCCTACTTTATAGCTCTATGTCATGGCACAGTTCATGCAGATCAACAATGAAGGACACAGGCTTTTTGTGTATGCTTGTTTTGGCGATCCTTTCTGTTTTTAGGGTTTTCTTCTTTTTAAAAATAATCGATCGATCTTTGCTATGTTTAACTTCCTGCTATTTTATCACTTTTATCAATATGTTATCATTTGTTTGGTTTTGATAAACAACACCAAGCTGATGACAACTACACATCCAACACCAACTTCGCATTTTACCCCAGCAATTATCTTGCCAGCTTACTAGCTTCAGCCTAATGAAAAAATGTATATATGAAAACACACACACAAATATATATATATATATATATATATATATATATATATATATATATGTATGCGTGTGTATATAGATATATACAATGTTATTTTCCATTTGGTATATCCCATCAGGGGCCAGGACAGTGAACCAGCCTCCACTTCTTCTCACATGTGGTTTGGCAGAGATTTTTTACGCCGGATACCTTTCCTGACACAACCCTGTATTTTTTCCAGGCTGGGGACCGGCACAGGTATGCCCAGGCTTGGGGCCCCTTGTGGCTACATAGCAGTGACGTTAGGGGTTCATGGCTGGTAAGGCACTGCCTTCATCAGTCTGATTAACAAACCAATGAACCCTACAGAGTAGCGTACTCACCATATGATTGGTAACAGTTAAAGCGTGCTCCTTCAAATTTCTGTTATACAAACTTCAGTAATGAAATAAAATCATCAAAATACTCATAATTGTCTTACTTTTACTTATAACTAAAGTTTTTCCCCACCTCCTTCTGAAGAAACACATGGATAACCTGTTGGTAGAAATGTTTCTTGTCTTTCTTCAGTTTTAGAAGTCTCTCTGCCAGTGACGTGTCTCCACAATTTCCTGAGTTTAATCATGAAATCCTCCATTTAGAAATTATTGCTATACAGTATTAAAGAACAGCTGGACGGCTGCACTTAAATTGCCGCCACTAATTCTATTTTTCTGTCGTGGAGTCACATTCTCTGGGATCACCAGCGCCCTCTGACTTGAGGCAGGTGTACATACCTCGAGTATTTTTAATGAACATTTTTCAGTGGATCAAAAAGACTAACAATTTGGCTCCAGAGAGTTGGTGAGAAAAAAAGCAAACAAAGTTATTTAAAATAAAGAGACTATTATGATGATAGAAAGCTCAAAACAGCAAATTTCATGCGTCAGCTGCAGCTCTAGTCAGTGTGTTCCGTGCTGCTCTCTTATGTATTTGAGTAAGACATTTATGAAATTGCTACTTTTGTTTTTTTACGAAAGAAACTTTGAAAACCTATACAGAAAAGGTAATCATAGAATAGACATGTCTAAAAATTAATATCTGATTTGTATTTTCAATTAAAAAGGTATATTCATTTTATTTTATTTATACTTTTTTTATATTTTTTTTTATTTTGCAGGAGATACACATCTACACCTGCAAAATGAGGTGGGTGAGCCACAGCCTCACCTGCCTTCCCTGACTGCACCTCACATAGTTAGGCAGTTGTGCGATGGGTCTTACCCAAAGACCCACACTGGATGAAGCTCATCGTGCCCCCTGGGAATTGAACCTGTTAAATGTGCCAGTCCTGCGTGTAGCCAACTGAGCTATCCAGACAATTTTTGCTATATTTAATATGCTAAGAAATGTATTAAATACAAAATTTGACCTTTTGAATGATTGTAATTAGTTTCCAACCCCAAGATCCTGTCTGATTTGACAGGTGATGTTCATTAAATCATTCCCTTGTTTGGTCTACTGTTGATTTTAACGCCAATATTTTTCCAATAGAAAGACACACTGTGAATTTTTTTAAACAGAACCAAATGTATGAGACAATAGGACTTCTTGATAAAAAAATTCTAGTTGCCTTATAAATTGTTGACAAACAGCATCATTGATTGCTGTAGCCTAACAGGGGAATGCCTAGATGTAATTAAAATACGTATATTTTTAGCTTTAATTGAACGAAAAAAAAGGTTTACTGCTCATTGAAAATACTTTAGACATTTTTCTTCTATCGTTTACTCATAAATGAGGGAACAGTTTCACTTTTTCAAGCTACTTCTAAACTATGTGTTTGTGTCTAACCAACTGATGAAGCTTGAAGAATAAAATACATAATTGTACATTGGATAAAAATGACACGATAACAACTGGGAAAATCATTTTAGATCCTATGCAGTGAGAGACATTGACAGATAAAGAAATAGAATATCTCCATTAGAGTCAAATGGTGAATCTAGTATCATTTTAGGAGGAGAGGGAACCAGATGTGAAACAGAGATGACAGTTTCCATTACCCCTGGCACCTTCCGGAGAATATTTTGATGAAGCTGGCTAAATTATAATTTAGAAAATGTAATGACATTTAATCATTTACTGTCACATGTTGTCAATCAGAAAAACAAGACGGGTTCTTATAGAACAGCAGGTGAATGGAGAGATATTGGTCAAATAGGAAAAAAAAAGGACAAATCTGAAATCAAACAATTAACTTAACAGAGATTTAACAAGATACATACAAAGGAGTAGTTCTGGACAATTGTAATAAATCAGGGTCTACATGGATACTACAGTATAGATAATCGAGACAAAGTCAATATTCTTATGGGCACCCTACAAAGATCTTTGGCAAACAAAAAATGGATACTTTTAGGTATACCACCCTCGTAAAATGTCTTATCTGTTGCTGGCTGTATTAAAACAATGTAGTCGATAACCTGGTTTACACTTTTTCATTTATGGTGTCTCTTATAAGATTCCATGGTGGCATCAGTGTAACAGAAAAAAATATCAAAAATTTGTTTTGTGGTCCACTTGGTCTGTGGTATATCCAACATAATTGTACTTTTAAGAAAAATGGATCTGATGTCTTTTGGGTTAAGAGAAAGTTTAACAAGTTGGTGTTACTTTGTGTGCAACATTCTGAATCAAACTTTTTTTACTTGTGGCTAGTTAAAAAAAAACAGTTAACATTTGCAGATGCTAATTTGTTATGCCTCTATGGCACAAAAAGGATGAATGAAAACTATTCCATCAAGTAGCACTGGCCTTGAGTCACCTGTGACAGAAAAATAAAATATACACTGGCTTTCACAACAGAAAAATATAATAAATTTGATCAAATCCATGTAATTGGCTTTTAATTTGGGTTCACTTTATGCAACTGCTTTGACACAATTTATGTCAATGTTATCATTATTTTAAATATAAATACTGCCCTAAAGTTTCCTTTCACCATATTATTTTTTACCTATTACCCAAAATATTGCCTGGAGTTTGTATTTTGTTTTGGATTTCACATTAAAAGCTTAAGGTTTATAATAAGAAATTGTGTCTGTTTCAAACCCATTTGAATTGGAGTTTTACCATTAAAAAAAACATTGTTGTGGAAAGGCTGTCATCAGAATTTTTGTTCGCTTTTTTTAAACATTGGCTAAAGTCTGTACAAACCTATGAGCACAAAACAAAGGAATTTCCTATTTGACATGTGTAATTTATGAAAACCAAAGCACTGGCTTACTGTTATTAATACCTCGTCACAAGCTCCAATAGAGCAGGGAATCGGGGGCTGTGAGTGATTATGTTATCTCTTTTAGTGTGTGTTTTGCATAGACGTGCATAGGTTTTTAAGACAGAGCCTCAGAGCGATGGGGAAGGACACTTTCGTAAACCTGAAAGAGTATATCACAGACGCACACCAATGCAATATATTGCAAAACAAAGAGGTAAACCATAATTCAAAGGCACATTCCCATTTTTCATTCATCTGTTTTACATTTTGCCTCATCTCGTATTTCTTTCAGGCTTAAATATATTAGGACTTTTGACAAATGGCGCAAAATGTTGAATGTGGGACGTAAACCACATGATTCAAAAAGGGCAATTTATTTGAGGAAATAACTTATTCAAAATTGATAGATAGGAATGTAGAGTCTATTTCAATTATTCAGTTTATTTTATCACTGTGAACATGTGG
This sequence comes from Oryzias sinensis, assembly GCA_037389245.1. Classification (NCBI taxonomy): domain Eukaryota; kingdom Metazoa; phylum Chordata; class Actinopteri; order Beloniformes; family Adrianichthyidae; genus Oryzias; species Oryzias sinensis. The sequence continues at coordinate 21,553,651 of CM074491.1, forward strand.
TGCAATATAATAATGCCACCAGTTATCAGTGAAATAATATTGGTGCTTTTTTATGTGTTGCCCAACTTCTCTATGTAAATAACAGCAGATTGTCATTAATACATTTCAAGACACAGCAGAAATACAGAAAAGTGAAGCAGCTCGGCAGGTAATTACAGTATGCACGTCTTTTATATCTCAGTTAACAGGTTATATTCTTAACAGGAATGCACAACACACTCAGGCAGAACAGAAAATGCCATAAATCAAAATGAAATGGATTATGACGAAGGTATGCATCCACTGATGCAATGGCAAAACATCTTTCCTGGTCAAAGGTCTGAAATTCAGCTATTTCAAATTGTACATTTGCTAAATTACAAAAACAAGCTCTACACTTGCGTTTTTACAAGACCCGCTTTCATGACATTTTCCTCTCTTTCTCTGTGTGTGCGGCTTCCACGACCAAAGATGTTAGATCATAAATTGTTAAAGTGCAATGACTTGTCACCTTCACTTTCACTCAGTAGTCATACTAGTAGCAACACCAGATTAGAAAGTCTGCCACACTACCCAACTGGTCTCAGCATAACATTAGCATATATATGAGATTTGAGACATTTTCTAATATTCTCCAGCAGGACTCATCTGTCATGGCCTAGTGATGAATTATCAAATGCTTGTTTGGGTGTGAGGGAGGTAGAAAAGTGGCAACATGACTTCTCTCCTTACTTTTGTAAGCTTTTGCGATGACTATGCGTTAAAGAGATTTAACAGCTTTTTTTCCGTTATCACAATTAAATATATGGGAACTGGTTTCAACAGTCAAAATCTTTCAACTTTTGAGGAAAATTGAATGATACCATCAGCCATTGTCCACCCCAAACCAGGAGGAAAAATGCACAGAATTATCTGCATATCAGGATAATCCTTCATGTAAGTTTAATGCACCAGCTGTCATATTTTTTTGGCACTTGATTAACCTCATAAAACAAAACAATGTTTATCCCTTGTGTCTTAATTTAAGTAAAAAAAGATTTAGGCAAGTAGCTAGCAGAACACATTTTGTGACCATCTGTCATAACGCATACTTTTTCAAATATTTCAGTCATGAGTCATGCTTCAGGATCAGCTTTAAGTGTACAGAGACTTAAATAAGTGTTTCTGAAGTAATGCCTCTGTATAATTTAAAACATCTGGCTGTGTTTGATGATTTGGAATGAATCGGTTAACAGTAAAAAAAAAAAAAAAATTTTTTGATTTTATAATAAAAAAAGACTTGAATAAAAGGGAGAAAACTGCCCCCACCACCAACATCCACAGGTTCCCTGTCAAAACTGTGGGTGTGTTCAACCCTCTAACGTTGGAGATGTTGCCACAACACCATTGACATATGGTTGAGCTGATTTGACGCAATGAAAAGAGACTTTTTTTTCTGCTTTGCACCGATATCTACAACAACACAAAGTCGCTGTTCTTCTGACTTAATCAACTGATTCACGTCAATTGCCACAATCAACTACTGTAGAGTGTTGCATTTCTCCGCTTCAGAATCCACTTTAATTACATTAATTGCATAATTGGTTTAAATGCTACAACAGTCAAAAGGTCTACAGCTCCACCGTAAAAGGGTTAACCCTTTAAAGGCTCGATATCATGCAAAATGTTTTTGAGCTTTTAAGTGTTTTATAATGTTATTTCCACACAAATAACACCCCGATGTGGTATTTTGGTTCATTCATGCATCTGCGCATTACTCTACAACCATGGACTCTGAGAACCATGACAACAAATGGGTCCTCACATTATGATGTCATAAAGTGAGGAACAACCCCTTCCAGGAAGAGTCTGCGCTGCCAGCACCGCGCCAATAGGCTAACACACACACGCACTTTCTGCGCAGATCTAGTGGTGATCGGCAAAAACAGTTTCATTTTATATGCGCAATATGCACATCCATCTTTGCAGAAGATCAGATGTTATTTGTTCTTGTGGATGAAATGCAGACACGCTGTGGAGGCCAGCTCTAGGTTGATGTCATGAATTGGGCGGTACCCACAAGGAGTGAAAGGCGGAGCCTCAGAGATTGAGTCGTCTTACTTTCAGGTCGGAAAATGAACTCATGAAAATACCTAACATTACTAAAAAAAAGGATTCTTAAGTGTGCCAAAGGTAATACATAATCATATAAATGGAGATAATTTACTCTGAAAAGGTTAAGAAAAGCATGATATAGACTCTTTTACGGCCTGCTCAACCAAACAGTAGAGCACATTTAGAAAACATATTATTAAAAACGTTGATTGAGTGTATTACTCCCCCACGAAAATAAGCAGCAGATAAAACATTTTTTTAATGATTTTGTCTTGGTTGGATCGTCTAAGTAAGGGTCTCCAAATCCAGGTCTTGAGGGCCGGTGCCCTTTTGGTTTTCCAGAAACTTTGCCTTATGCTGCAGATTACCTGGATCAGGTGTGTTTAGCCAATAAGGAGATTCAATGGCAGGTTGGTTGGAAAACATGTAGGACAATGGCCCTTGAGGCCTGGATTTGGGGACCCCTGGGGTTAAGGAATTTAGCTAAAACATAGTAAAATAGGGTAGCTTGTTTTAGCTGCGGTTAGAAAACATTTAGCATTAAAAAAAATCAAAATAGGCTTTTGCTTCATGACTTGAAATTGTTTCTTTTTTTTTTGCAATCCAATGATAAAAGCACAAAAATGATTTAATTGAATTCACAAACATATAAAAATAATCAATTTTAAACAGTTTCTTAGAAGATTGTCTATCTTTTCTACAGTCCTTTGTGTTACAATCCATTAAAATGTTCCACAAATAAAGATGGATTAGATCTTTTTATAAGCCCTAACAGCAGAAAACTTGATTTAGATCTCTTCCCATTAAAAGTTTTTTGTCCTCTCCATTTTTACATCTCTGCACTCAGATCTTAAGCATTACGTCACAATTCATTTGAAGTTTACTTGATTTGTATTACTTAACTAGATTAAGCCAAGTTTGAACTTGTTAAAAGTTTTTAAAATACGGATTTGCAAAAACAAAATGACTTTGAAAAACACAGTAGCATCCCTTTCATGACCCTGTGCTAATATTTAATTTAGTAAAAGTTTTGTGGTGTTGAAATGCCATGTATTGTATTGTATCACCTTAAAACCTATCAGTTACAACGATGAAACCACTGACGTTTAGAGTCCTGTATCAATTAAGCTGGGGAAATGTTTGGATTTGTCAAACATTACAGGCATTGAAATGATTCAGGCCTCTGTGGATGATTAGATCACTCTTTGAGAAATATTGTAACAAGAAAATAATGCAAAGTTTGAGTCACCTTACTGGGAGTTTAGCATCCACATCTTTTGGTGTGACTGGGGAGGTTTAATGTGTTATAAAGCTTCATATTCCAACTCGCAAATATCACACGCATTAATTAAATGAGCAAAAAGTGCAGTGGCCTGTGTCCTAAATAATTACTTTCCATTAGATTGCATTACAGTAGATAGGCCAAACCACATTATTAACATGGTTGTACATTCTCCTACATTCAATTTCCTCGAACACTATTATTGAGAGAAATCACTCGCGCCTTTTCATGCTGTCTCTTTCTGTTTTCCTTTTCAAGATTGTTCCAAATTTCTGTCATGGTGCATTCTGCTCAGTTAATTAAAGAGGGCTAAAGTGCAGTGGCCTGTATCCTATTGACATTGAATTCATAACTTTAGAAGAAAACGTTTACATTAATTTGCCATTAATACCACATGTGTCAACTTTTCAATTCCCGTTAAGCATAATCGTATGCAATAGTTGTTTTCTGCTGCGAGGCAAAAGACAAGGAGATCCGAGAGGGCAATGGAAAAAATAAAATAAATAAATAAAAACGAGACCACTGTTAATTAACTGAATAAAAGTGCACCAGGCTGTGTCTAGGAAAACAGCTTTGGGTAATAAAACTATAGCCAACAATCTCTCATTCTTCTTTCTTGCAATTCAGTTTTGAATGCTATTACACAAGGTAATGGAGTTTGGAAATGGGAACTTCTGATAGCTGTCAAAAAGAGAACGCAGGATGGAGAAAAGCCTTGTATTTCCTCCTTTTTTTTTAAATAAAACAACTAAGCTCAGCAGTCTGTATCCTATCTCGGCTATTGCATCTTTTGGATTGGATTATTTTACATTTTGATTGAAATGATGTCCGTGCCAGATAAAAGCACAGACCCCAGCTGTTGTAATTGAATCAGGGTGGAGTTGTTTATTTGGTTGATCTACAGCAGTGATTTGCTTGTCCGAACACCCAATGCATAAAAGATCCACTCTTGTTTAACACACCGCTGATTAGATCTGTTTAAAATGGCGAAACAAGAGGCGCCGTGTCCAGAGATGAGCAGGCATAAAGATAATGTATATACCAGTGCGTGGAGGGTGGGGGGAGGGGGGTATGCTGTGGGTGGGTGGATGGAGGGGCTTGGGCTGAAAAGAGAGCAGCAGAGGATACAAAGGGGCCCCCAGTCTGCCCAGCTCTTTTCATGTTGCTGTGTGTTTAAGTGTGTGTGTGTGTGCACGGGTTCACAGGAGTCTCAGTGCTGTGGGTCCACCATCTGCTTAACTTTTCAAGTGTGACCAAAACTTTCAGCAAATAATTTCCACATGGCACATGATGGGGGTGGGGGGTGGGAGGCAGAATTCAAAAAACATTGAAAGTAACTTTAACAGGTCTCATCGGAGACTTTTTTGGAGTTTAAAAGTACAAAAAACAAAGAAAAAAGCAAGTGAAACAAACCAAATATAGCGTATTAGAAGCTAAATAGAAATAAAAAGAATTGTAAAAGCCACTGCAAATACTTGCACAGCGTTAGCTCGTGTTCTGAGTTCCAAAAACCCTATTCATGAGGATGACTAAATGTTTGCTTTACAATGGATGGCTGATCATCAAGTAAGGACTCTTATCACATCGCAGTGGAACGCACATCCATCATGCTGAAAAAAGGTAAATGTACACCCCACTGAGCAGTGCATGCTGATTTTCCTATTACTCCTTGAGGGACCGTATGTGAAAACACAAACAGCTTTGATTACAAAGCTACTTGTGCAGCAATGATTATGTCAAAAGCCATTGGCGGAGAATTATGTTTACATTTTGTGAATATCAAATCTGTCATAGAAAAGGCTTTCTATATCACAGCAGTACTCAATAGTTATATCATTTTTATTTTTTTATAAACTGATTGAGTTTCTTTTTTTTAAATAAATATTTTAGCAGAATGCACCATTATGCACAGCTAATGTTGTGATTCTGTTCACGTTATATGGCTCTAAAGATTGAGATAAACTGTACTGTGTCCAACGTGCAAGCATTCTCTTAAATGTTAGTCTCGATAAACTGGAGTAAGATAACTTATCAACAATAAAATGCAGGTGTGTGTATTAATATATGATCATGATAAAAACCTTTTGTGTTTTGCATAACATGAGTACACAGCAAACAACTGAACTTTAGCTGCAGTATAATCTGACATTTACAGACGCTCCGATTAGGCCAACATTTGTCACAAGGGTTAACCTTTACACTTTGTTGTAGATGTATTGTCTGCATATTAAACCACAGCATCTGACTCCTATCATGTCCCCAAACTGCATTTGTGAATGACACAGATAATGTGCTTCATAATTTCTCATGTTTCAGACGCTTCTGGGTCGACCCACAGTAATCAATCATCTCTATTAACAGCCATAGCTGGTGCTCCAGCAGCCGTGACCCCTGGACAGCTTTGATTTTATCACCACACACACACACAACACAATTTATTTGTACACTCCTCATTTTTTGCTTTCCTTCACCTCATGCAATGTTAGGGGATTCCTTGAATCTGCTAGTTGTTTTATCAGAATCATTGTGGACCTTTACCACATTTCACATCAGGCAACACAGAACTGCAATGAATTGACTATAAACATTAAAAATACTTTTTCTTATTGCTTTGGAGCATATATTCTTAGAAATAAAAGATTTTTAAGCTTCTAATCCACCAATCTATTTCCCTAACCCAATACCCCTAATACCAATTTTGGGGTCACAGAGTTGCTGTAGCCTGTCCCAGCTACTGCTGGGCAAAGGCGGGGAACACTGAGGTACAGGTCGCCAGTCTGTCACAGGGCTGCACAATCCCAAATGTACACCTAAGAGCATTTTAGTATGTATTTGGGCTGTGGGAGGAATCCAGAGTCCCTGGAGAAGACCGACGCATGCACAGGGAGAACACACAAACTGTTAGGATTTGAACCAGGGCCTTTTTGCTGTGAGGCAAGAGCGGTCATCACATCGCCACCATGCAGCCCTTGAGGCAATCCTAAAATGTATTTTGTCTTTTTGAACAACCCGCTTTAATCAACAGTTAATGTGTTCAAAAAAACAATCCCAAAGAGGAAAGACTGCATTCTAAAACTGATTGAAATGTTTTAGTTCACTTCAATCATTTTTTAAAAATTGTTTCTGCTATATAAGTTCCAGAAGAAAACTGATATTATAATGTCAAATCTACAAAATTGAAAAAAAAAAAAAATACATTCCGCAAACACACCGGACATAACATACAAGTTTATTAAATAATGATCATAAACTAATTTCATGTCAAACTACGCAAAAAAAAAAAAGTATACCGTAATTTCCGGACTACAAGCCGCTACTTTTTTCCTGCGCTTACAGCCCTGCGGCTTATTTAGTGACGCGGCTAACTTATGAATTTAATTGGCGGCCTATGAATTTAATTGGCGGCCGCCATGAATGTACATTCGAGCTCGGTGAACAGTTTTATAATCGCCATCCAACACCAAACACAGGTCATTTGGTTTTTAACACACCTCTAAGCAGTCAAACAGCATGGAAGTCACTTCAGGTCTTAGACACTTCAGTCATGGTTCAACAAAAAGAAACACGCATGCCCGGCCGCATCCCAGAATCCTTTGGTGCCATTAGACCCAACGTGCATGTGATCGCCGCTACAATATGATGAAGCTTTCAAGTTAAAAGCAATCGTTAAAAGCAGCGTGAAAAAATCCCCCATCAGTAAATGGAAATGCCGGTCAGCTGCGTGACGGAGAGAACAGCGCATGCTCAGAAGTGTATTTACCTCTGAGTCATAGTGACTCGGCTGGCTGCACGTAAATATGTGTGAATAACATCAGCCTTTATTTTGTCGGGACACGACTGGAAACACAAATCCATGTGGTCGTTTTTACGGTTTCTGACTGAGCGGAATTTTGCATTGAAAAGCTCACAGCCGCCGTGTGAGCCTTTCGGATAGGAAGGGGAGACAAGGAGCCCGCTTGGCGAGTGCGGAGCGCAGAGGCGTCCGTGGATCAACAAGTGTTTGTTGTGAAAGGAAGCTTCTGACGAACGCGCCGCGCTGAGGCGCGCGTATCGCGCTGAGGCGCGCGCTATTTTACTGGTGTTTTTTTAACCAGCCCTGTTAGTACCATAATGCTGCCGCGACACAAGTGGAAGGAGAGCTGTTCCTTTTCACCCCTCCATGCACTGCTGCTACTTGCTCATTCTTAAACACGTACAACAGTGTGGCGAGCCGGGCGTTGGCCCCGCCTTTAGCCCCTAAGACTCATGGGAAATGGGGGATCGTGGATGTAAATTTCCTCATTATAACTGAGGGATGTAATGTTGATTATATGGTTACTGTTAGTAATTTTATGTATGATACCTAGTTTGTCAATAAGTAAAAAAATAAAATAAAATAAAAATAAAATAAAAAAACTCATAACTGAGGAACTTGTGAACAGAATAGAGGTCCATGCTGTTTCAGATGTGGGTGTACGAGGTTATATGAGCTTAAGGCAAGGCAGTACCCGCCCACAGTGTAATTATGAGCCATGCTCGCTCTGGGCTCTTTGTCTAGGCAGCAGCTTGTAATCTGATGCGGCTTGTGTATGTACAGAAATAATTAAGCACGTGAAAATAGTGGGTGCGGCAATTTACGGTAGATATTATGGATTGAATTTTTTGAAGTATATATATTTTTTAAAATGGAAAATCAGAACAACAAAGCAAACTAGTATGTTATTTTTTTTAGTATAAAAGAAGCTAAATATGTCCTGGACACAAATTCATTACATGTACTACTCCCTGGAATCTCCATATCTTTAATATTGTACTGAAGTTTGGGAAACATATAAATATACTATCAATCCTTCATATGTAATACCAAAAAAGGGCTATCAGAACAACAAAACCGTTAACACACCCAACGTCTCTTTGTCAAATCTAAACTAATATTATTATCTGACTTCAAGACTGTTCAATTTCTGTGTACAAAAAGATACAACTTGCTTCCAAATCCCTAGCAAAAAATGTTTTTCTTGAAGAAGATACAGATTAATGAGAACATAAAACTCTAAAACAGTGAACACTAAAAAGAATCTGCATAACAGTAACTGGAGTAAGAGTAAGAGTGAAATAGATTACACTCAGAGATAAAACAATGTCCAAATATTTGTCACCTAAAACATAAATACAAAGAACTTATTTTTCTTATATCTTTACACCTAGTCTCTCAATTGAATTGGTTAGTTCAAAAGGGGCCCAATTCCAAGAGGTTTGTTTTTCCAGGAAATGATTTTAATTGCATAGCTTAAAGGGAGGCTACACCAAATGATTAATACTTTACCCAGATTTAGCACCAGTTCATAGCTTACAAATGCTATAATATGAAGCACTTCACTTTATAATTTCAGAGGACTAGCAAACTAAAGTCTCTGGACTTGGGCCCTTCTTGAATTAAACAGGGCACTGCCATATTGGGTAACTAGTGCTGCCATCTATGGGATAAAGCTAAACCCATGCAAGAGAGGCCCAAGTCCAGGCATTGAAAACTTAATGCATTTTAAATGTCAAGCATAGTCAATACATTACAACAGCCTTGGGACTTTTTTTGCATATAATCAGATAGCTTTTCCCTTAAAGACCATAGAACATATAACATCTCTATTTTGAACAATTGTGGACTTGAGCCCATTTTGAACTACTTGATTCAATTAATAACAATCATGTGTTCACTTTTGCTGCTGATGTCTGGGCCCCATGATGATTATAATGAGTGCTTGAGCATTTATTTATTACTTATTTTTTATGATTTGCTGATGATTAATATAGATGATGATAATAACAATATATCATGTGTTTTTTGTTCTTGTGTGTATTTTTGTTGTCAAAGTGGACTAAGAAAAAGGAATAGCCTTGAATAAGCTACAGCTTGTGCCTGCCTCCTTTTCAGACATGTTTATCGTTCTTAAGTTCTGTCAAATACAGACTTTTAAATGACAATTGTTATCAGCAAATGATCCTTTTGGTTTTTTTTTAATGTTTGAAATAAATAAAATAAACTCTCACTTTTGTATGGTCTTCAACATTCATTAATTTTGTAGGTAGACCCTATATATTTTGAAATGAATATGCTGTGTAAGGTTTTATGAAGTTGGCTTTCTGGAAACAATGCAAGATTTTTACCTTTACAAATACTCAGATACACTTAAACTGTGTGTTTTTACTTCAGGAAGTGTCAACATACATGCTGACCGTACATCTTTTGAGTTGTTCCTGCTTTCCACATCCTAAAGAGTGCACAGTAAAAAAATAAATAAAAAAAGAAATGTCGAGAGCTTTCGAACCAGTGACCTTTCCTGCTTCCTTTGGTGCCAGCCCTTCAAACAGAAGGCTCACACTTACACACAAACACACACAAAACACAAATCAGTAATGTGGAAATGTTAACAACTAACAATTAAAAATGTGATTTATGTTCCACGCAGCTATTAAATGACACTGTGGCCCAACAATATCGATTTCCATATCATTAGCATAATAGTTTTATTGTGGTATAATTACTAAATAAAAAGGCTCTTACCTGACAAACCTTGCTGCATATCAGGGACTCTTAAACGAGTAAAACGTTGCCTCACACAAGTTACATGGGTCAATTGCAGACGGGGATAGTCGGGGGTAATGATTAGATCATTAAAATTTAGTCTATGCTTCACAGAGCATAGAGAAAATTAACTTACCCCCACCAAGCTCATTTTTCTGCTGAACATGAAATAATGATTTTCTGCCAGTATAATTACAAAGCTAACATCTGATAGAGTCAGCATCCAGGGGGGATTATCACATGCATGAGTATTAGACCTCATTACCAGCTTGACTGCAAAATTATTACATCTTGTAATTGGATGGTGAGATTTATTCACAGATTGGGCTAGGGTTCCTCGGTAAGATTGTAATTACAAGCTTCACTGGTTCGCTACTTATCACACCGCATGCAGGAGGGAGGAGGACTGAAAAACAAGCAGAGTGGAGGGGAAAGAAGGAGCGTTTCATTAAGCAGGACTACCCTATCAATGGCAGGATTGCTTTGTGGCGAGGCTGTGTGGATGGCAGAGGCGAGTGGGTAACATCTTCCCTCTCCTTCTCTATTTATGAGGCCAAACAGTGGAGTTGTTTGCAGAGGGAGGGGTGGCATTTATTATTACTGGGGGTTCCACTCCCTGACAAATGGGATTTCATTTATTTAACCTCTGCTGATCTATTCCAGTGAAACGTATAAACAAGCCATCCGTTTTTTACGACCGCTGCCGAGTCAACGCCTCAATTATCTAAAGGCTAACTGAGTGTTAAAGTGAGCCATCTGCCTGTGGGAAGCCCATTGATTTAATTTGCATTGTGGTTTTACTCCTGACGTAGTTGAGAAAAAAGGGGGTGACAGATACACATATCCCTCGGTGAACTCGAGTTCAAAGAGAGTGGTCATTGGGTTTTGACGCATGTACGTTCAGATGTTCCTCGTCGACTCCCCTTTTCCTCCACACTGCTTGTGTACTCTCCTGAATGATGGCCTTGACAACAGGGAAAAAGGAAAGATAGACAGAGGGATAGAGAGAGAGAGGACTTAAGAAAAATCGATTCCTGGACTTAGGTTTGACGAGGAGGATGTCAGGCTGCCATTAGAGGGAACACCTTTGTTCTCCTGTAGCAAGCTAATCTCTGCGTGCATGCTGAATGACTATTGACAGAGTATGTGTGTATTTGTGCTTCTGCGTGCTCAACTGTGTGAATTTGTAATCTCTGTGTTGTCCGTGCATAAATTTCCTCTGCCGCCTGATTGGAAAACATATTAGTATTATCTCTAAGCATGCATGTTTTATGCCTGTGTGTGGGGTGTGTGCACGTGTGTGTGTGTGTCTACGTTCGTAACCTGGAGGACACGCTTGTAACTTATTTTATGGTCTCTCCCACACACTAATCAGTGTGCCAACAGTAATGAAGTTGTTATTGGAGTCCATTACAAAGATCGAGGTCGGATCAATGTTGGTATCAGTGTTCACAGATGCAGCTGGTTCAGCCTGTAATGACAGAGATGCAGAGTGTGTGTGTGTGGGTGTGTTGGTGTCTTTATACCACCTTTGACCCAAGTACATAACACTAATCGGAAGTTGTACTTTCAAAATCTACATAATTTAGAATTCATTTTAAAATAAAGAGCATTTTCCAGAGACCTCACTCCTAAATAAAATAAATAGATAAACAAATAAATATATAAGCTGTCAACGTGATATAAAATTTTATGCTTAAACTTAAATAGTATATACTTTTTTTGTTTTTCATTTTTTAGCGTCTACAGAAGAGCTTTCTGAAAAGAAAATCCAGCAAGAAAAACAGATATTTTTACTTGGTTAACTAGCTTCATAAACATTAAATCCTCATTTAAGTTTTGAAACTGTAAACAATGGAATTGCGGTGTGATCACTGACACTGTTAAATACATCAGAGAATTAACAAATAAACAAACAAATTGGTACATTTGCTTGTACAGTGCAGCACACAGACTAGGAGTCAGTCAGTGTCAAAGGTTTTCTCAATTTTTTGTCTCTTCCCTCTTCTTGAAATAATCCCAATGTGATTGTGAGCATTTAAAGTTTTTAATCATCTCTCACACTTGTAACCACTGCTTTGTGTACATTACATTTTCAAGAATCAATTTGTGGTGCCATACAGCTAGAAGCCCCTGGTTCAAATCCCAGCTGGGTCCTTTCTGTGTGCAGTTCATATGTTCTCCTCATCCAATCCTCATTCAGTTTCTCCAAGTGCTCCGGAGTCCTCCCACGGTCCAAAATAATGCCATAATATTTAAATCAACCATGTTAGAATGTGAGAGTGTGTAGTTGTTTGTCTCTTTGTAGACTGGCAAGTTGTCCAGGGTGTACCCTGCCTTTGCCGTTCAGTAGCACAGTATTTGCGGCCTTCTAATTCATTCATATTCTAAATCCCCTTTTGTCCCTTTTTGGAGTCGTGGGGCTGCTGGAGCCTATCCTGGCCAATTGTGGGCTAAGGCAGGGAAACCCATTTACACTCACATTCACACATGAAGCAAGTTTTTGGACGGTGGTAGGGGGCCGGAGTACCCGCAGGAAACCCACCCATGCACATGGAGAACATGCAAACTCCACACAGAAAGGTCCCCTACTGAAGTTCTGTTTTAGGTCCCCCAGCCAGGACTTGAACCAGGGGCCTTCTTGCTGTGAGGCAAGAGCGCAAGAGCACCACCTTGCAGCACTTTGTGACCTGTGACCTTAAAAAAAGGATGGATGTGTTAATACAAACCAAAGCTAAGTTAGAAATTCACAATCAATGAATCTTTGCCAGATTTTCCATGGACAGTCTCAGAGTTAAAGCAGCATATGAATTAACAACACAAAACAATGATGATTATAACTGTGTTAGGACCATCACTTATTTAGATAAAGTATGTATAAATATATTTGAAAAAACAGACATTCATAACTGCCATGAGATCAAAGTTTGAGGTCAATATTTGCTATACTGTAAACAATGGACATGGACACAAATGTAGTAGTTATAAATGACTGGACTGGTAAGCCCACAAGTAGGGATGGGTACTGAGCACTGGTATTGAACGAGCCCCGGGGCAACATTCTTCAAGACTGCAGTATCATTAAGATCTGACCTCAACGGTTCTACTATCTGTACTGGAGAAGTTGCGTTTTTGTGTCCCACAAGATATTAACTTTATGCGCAGTACGTAACTCTACAAGTCAGTCAATTTTCCTTTAATTAATGATTATATTAATTTCGCTATTCTCGCTGAAGAGAAGAGGTCTGTCTGACTATTTGTGTGCATGGGGGGCGGGGCTGTTGTTCAGACAGTATGCGGGGCGCGCGCACAGGAACGCTACCAAAGTTATACGATGGCGGAAAGAGCTAAACGGTCCAAAATGCTGCGGCTCTCTGTGTTTTTGTAAAATAACCATCATGTTCTCAGAGTGTCGTGCATGGTGCCTTTAACACCGTCAGGTAGCACCGAGCAGGTAGAAGGAAGAGAGAAGCATTAGCACACGGAGGGGGCGAGTCTGCAGCTGTGACACATTAGCGCCCAAAAAAATAAAAAAACTTTTTATCCCCCTAGACTTAGACCACCCATTTCCGCGTAAAATTAATTAAATTTGCGTCAAGGCGCCCCCACTATCCTGTCACCTGGCTGCTACGATGACCATATGATGCGGGAGAGAGGCGGGGGCGGGGCTTAGACTCATCATTTTTACCAACTTTATTGAAACAAAATGCGCTCGTAAATGCACACTGTGTATGGCTCAGATGGAATGATGTTGACCAATCATTGCTAAGAGGGGCGTAACGCCCTTATTTGGGTTGCCAGATTGGTTCAGGTGTGTTGACGGGGGGATCACAAAAGTGCAGGCAAGTTTCTTTTGCACAACATTCCCGCACGTTGGAACGGAAATTCTATCAAATGGGTTGCCAGATTTGGGTCTTTCTTTTCATTTTTTCGCCACTTCGGGGCCCTGGTGATGACGGGGGCCCTACGCGGCTGCGTAACTCGCGTATAGGGAGGGCCGGCCATGGGTACGAGCCAGGACCCCCCAAGGGAGACCCGCTCCACACTCCAGGCAGCCACCCACCCGGCCCACGGTTGGTCCAGGGAGGAGCAAGGCAGGGGCCAGCCGCCCCTGCCCAGGAGGGGAGCGCCCCGGGGAAAAATGGGGCCCACCAGGGGTGTTGTAAACTTGTCCCGACCAGGCTCGGTCACAGTTGGAGATTTGGCGGGGACCAGCACCCAGGGGCAAGGACCAGAACCCCCGTTGCCAAGGGCCCCGTACCCCCCACCAGGGAAGGGGTAGGGGACAGATGGTCCTAGGTCCCACCTTCCTTGAAAAATGTGTGTGCGTGTATGTGTGTTTGAGAGGGTCTGTGTGTGCATGTGTGTGTGTGTTTATGTTGGAACAAAAAGATTTTTTCTAACACACCTAGTGTTGTGGCTCCCTGTGCTTTCATCTCAGTGGGAAACTGACCCAAATGGCTCTTTGAGAGGTTTAGGTTAGCGACCCCTGGTCTAGCACATCCATGTGCATTCCAGGTTTGTGTTGTAACATTGTCATGTATAAAGTAAAAAATGTTGTTAAAAAAACAATGTTGTTGCATAATGAGGAAATAAGACACTTTATGTTCTTAATTTGTTATTTATTTATTTGTTTATTTTTCTTTCTCATAAAGTATCAATAAGAGTATCGTTAAAATACCGGACTGATAAGCAGCATCAATAAGAGTAGTAGTACCGTTAAAACCTTAACATTACCCATCGCTACCCACAAGGTCCTGCACAGAGTAATTCAATTCTAGTCTCATTTAAAAAGTGAATGCATCTTCCTGAATGGCATCACAAATAGGTGAATCACATTATTATTATACTATCAGGCTGAAAAACATAAAAATGAAATGATGACAATGTCAGTGCTGAAAAATACACACAGACTGATAAAAACGAGAAGTTAAGATTGAGACTATTGATAAATGTGGGTGTGAGGGGTTGGTTGCACCACAGGGAAAGGAGTTACCTCAGCCCTAGCAACCTAAACTTTAAAAAAAAGGCATTGCTACTTGAAAAAGGTGGCATCCATTCATCCAGAACCCACTGTATTCCTGTTCAGGGTCATAAGGTAGCCTGTCAGTGTCAAGTGAGGGCAGGGGACAGTTGACCAGTCCATCACAAGGGCACACACACACACACACACACACACACACACACACACACACAGACAAACCCCACTCACTCACATCCACTCAGACAATTCAGAGTCACTAGTTAACCTATAAAGCATGTTTTTGGATTGTGGGAGGAAGCTGGAGTGCCCGGAGAAAACCCATGCATGCATAGGGAGAACATATGCAAACTCCACACAAGGACCCAACCGGGATTCAAACGTGGGTTTTCTTGCAGTGAGGTAAGAGTGCTAACCACTACTCCACAACCCACATGCCATAGATTAGAAGCTAAACTCCAAAAAAGCTGTTAAAAAGATAAATGACTAACATAAAGTAAATCTGGTTAAAAAAAAAACTAAACACAATGAAAGTGTCTAATGCCGTGCCAAATATAAAACTGTTTCAAAAATGTGAATGACAAATGTGAAGGCACAAAAAAAATGGAAGTATTTAAAATAAAATTATTAAATTCAAAAAGTAAATTAGAAAAGAAACCATGATCAAACCCTTGATTTAGATGATTTATGATTATTTTTTTTTATTTTTTTTTGCCTTTTTGAGACAGACCTGGGATCTTTTTGAATTCAGGAAGACTTGAAGTTGATAAATGTTACTAATAAGGGCTTATCACATTGCACCAAAATAACAAAAATTAAAAGCTAGATATAGCAAAAGTAACAAAAACATTATGGGACTTTATAAAATTTGATCTGATTAGCACATTTTACAATTTTTCCTGTTATACATTTTTTATTACATCATTTTTTTTTTTTTTTAATCAGACATTCTGTTGTCTCCCATCTTCTGCTTGGGTACCACTAACCTCCCTGAGGAATTTTTCCTCCTTCCATCTCTTCTAGCTCCCCAATATTCTGTCCCTCGTTTCTTCGTCCCTCCTTTATGTCTTGCTTCACACATGCTCCTTTGGTGTGTCACACTGCATCAATATGTCTCTCTTTCCCTCTTCTTATGCCTTTTCCATCATTTTGTTGCAGTCTCTTTTCCTTCCTCTTCTCCCGCTCTACGCTCCCGCCAGCACCATTTCCCCAGAGTCACTCAAGTGGTATTTAAGTGGACCGGGGCCCATTAACCCTGCCAGCTTGTGTCTCTTCTGTCCTTCATTGATCAGAGGGCTCACTGGAGATATTTTATTACTGCTGGTTTTGGGGGTCTAATGCAGCCATTTAAGCAACTTGAGCAGGATGATCTTTGTGTCTCTGTGTGTCTGGGTGAATATTGGAGTGGACACATATAGGAGGAATATTTATCCCCTTGAGTGCTATATATAAGCACACACAAGATAGTGGAAATATGTTTGAGGAAAGTTTTTACCTGTCCTATCATATTTCACCATTTTTTCTCTTAATTCTTTTACTGTCAATTCAATTTATTTTCATAAATACTAGCCGAGTCCCACTCCAATCATCTTTTGATCTATTTTATGGATTATGATCTTTTTTCACAGAGTGGGCCTCCCTTTATTTCCCATCATCCATTTGTTTACATGCTTTCCTGCCACTATACAGCTGTTATGTTGAATAAGGCTGGACCTTGAAGCGGGACAGAAACAGAAGGTGGATGAATTAAAAGTTTTTATTGAGTCCCAGTAGTGGTGGAGGGTTCTGGTTTGGAAGATACGTGGCTTGGATAGATGACAATATGGAAGAGCTGCTGGTCTGGTGAAGGTAGTGACGACCTAAGAGTGGAGCCATGCTTGGTGTCCCGATGGATGGCAATCGGTGACCAATGGTGGAAGTGAGGCTGGTAGCAATCCCTGAAGAGGAAAAACATTGAGTGGATACGCATGCAGGGAGAATGAGGCACTTGGCATGGAGCTTGGCTTAAGGCTTGGCTTAGAGCTTAGCATGGAAGCAGACGAATTGATGTTGGCTAGAAGGTGAGGAGTCCTAGATAAAGGGTGCAGGCTGATGCACTGATAAATGGCAGGTGTGCAGATCATCCCCCGGTACGGTAGGAGTGGGAGGAGACCAAGATCCTAACAACAGCCCCTCAAAAGTCCAAGTAACGCAACAGAAATAAGGAGCAATATCAGAGCTATCCAGTAGCATCCAGCAGTTTAGAGCAAGATGCCAGCTCAGATGAAGAAAATCGTACATGGAACCATTTGGATTGGTTTGGGGCGAACAGAGAGCTTGCCCTGCCGATTGCAGATTTTATTTAACAAATAGGCCTACAAGTCTTTTCAAGCAGCATTTTTAATCAGCTCTTGATTCACAACAATTCACAAATGTTAATGTAAATAAAGATATACTTAGAAACACGTTTTTTGTGAGGAGTCTGTGTTTTACTTTGTTTTTTCAGTTCTGCTTTTGGGTTTTTGTCATATTTTCTTTTCACTGTTTAGTCTCTGTCTCCGGTTCAAGTCCCGGCTGGGGGGACATGAAAAACACAACATCAATGGGGGACCTTTCTGTGTGGAGTTTGCATGTTCTCCCCGTGTATGCGTGGGTTTTCTCCGGGATCTCCGGCTTCCTCTCACCTTCCAAAAACATGCTACATAGGTTGATTGGCAACTCTAAATTGTCCATAGGTGTGAGTGTGAGAGTGAGTGGATGTGTGATTGAGGATATTCTACCCTGCGACAGACTGGCGACAAGTCCAGGGCATCCCTTGCCTTCGCCCAAGTGGCCGGGATAAGAATAATAATTAAATGAAACATGTCAAAAACCAAAGAGGAACAAAAAGGTAGATAACAGGGCCAATCCCTTGACACTCAGCAACTGAAAACCAGATACCTACAGTATATACACTGAGGGTAAATAACTAAAAGAAGACAGCTGTGGATGAACAACCTGGTGAATCTGGTGAAACTAAACATTCATTCATTCATCATTCATTCATCTTCTTAACCGTTTATTCCCTTTCGGGGTCACGGATAATTTGGATAAAGTGGAACATGGCATCTTTGAAAGTAAATTTAATCTCTAATCTTTTGGATTAAAGGAAGATAATACACAGGTAAAACTTTTCCTGGTTTAAGACCGTCAGATCAACACCGCCCTCACCACCAAAATAGCTGTATTATATGTGATTGGTTTCCATGTACCTGCATGTTGAGCTTACTCACTTAAGTGTCACAGCAAAAAGTAGCACATTTACAAATTCTTACTTTCATCTCAAGATATCTTTTTCTGTTGTTATCTTTGCTGTAAGCCTTAATCAAAACTGCCCTCACGGTTAGATGTGGGCTGTCTGCAGGAGAAAAATGAACAAATCTGTATGGGGCCCACAGGAAATGTTAGAATCTTAAACTTATCGACAAGCCCGTAGTGCAAAATGTTCATACGTATTCTTCTAAGAGCATAGTGTAGGCGACAGTTCGTATCAACCACTTAAATAATACAAAAGGGTAAGTAAGGGTGAAGTAGGTGAGACGCAAGCCTACAGATTTTTCCAACTATCTGAACCCTGTGTGTCTCACAAGGGGCCTACTAGTGCTGTCAAGTGATATGTTGTGCATTCCTGGTATTTGGAAATTAGATAATCATGTTGCCTGTAGGATGTGTTAGCGTTCCTTACATGCGGTGTTCACGCACCCCGCATCGTACCAACAACTAGAGGGGCATAAAGCATATGTGTGTGTATCTTGCTTTATAATTGTAAGTACTTCAAGGTGCACTTACTACTCACACAACAATGGTACATTTCATTTTCATGACGTCCCTTGAGGCAGACGCATTAGTCTCAAGAAAACTGCAAGACACACCTGGACTCCTCTCAAGATGAAGCTGCACCTTTTTACAAGCTATTACAAGCTTATACAAACCCAAAACCTGCAGCACCCGTACGGATCCACCTTCATATGGGTGCATGTGACTAAGGCCTCTAAAATACATGAGAGGATTACCAATGCACTGCAAGTTATAATCACAAACAAATTGTTAGAAGTTACCCCACTTTTGAATATCAAACTGCTTTTAAAAACTAAAACAAAAATGTTACTTAATATTCCCAGCTGCCTTATACTTAACATGTTCTGAACACAAACTGTTTCTCTGAAGTATATTTCTCTTAAATTTGACAGCCCCATGCACGCAGTGTTTTCTGTTTGTGAGGCTGGACTACTTCAATAAAATATTTTCATCTGATCTAACATTTCTTCTCTAAAAGCAATATCACTTCTCTCCACAATTACCTGCCATGGCCACTTTTTCTTGTACCAACTCTTATAATTCTTGACATATGCTGTTGGCAAGAAAGAAGAAACGTAAACTATAGTTTCAAGTGTGATCCATTATAAATGGCAGCACTTGACAGAAGAAGGGGGCAACCCTAGATACGGATAAATGAGTGTACTCCCAGACATGTTGGAAAGCTTTCCAGGTAAATGTCAAGGAAGCTGAAATTTGACTTCTCCTCATTCTGCATAGATGAGATCCTTCCGCACATCAGTCCAAACCTGAAAGAGCCGCTCTTTTGAAGTGATCCATCCTAGCCACTTACCTTCTTTTCATCAGTTATTTCACACCCTTGAGGCAAGATTGCATGATTAAAAAAAGTAGGTGAGTCATGGAATAATTCTCAAATGAAGTACTTCTCCTTTATTTGACTTTTTGAAGCTTTTCTTCCATAAAATGTCGATATCTTATATCCTTAATGCCTTCAGGAGATGTTTGTGATATTATCTTCTAAGTACCTTACAGTTATCTGTGTTACAATCTAAAAACAAACATGGAATTAGTAAGGGGATTAAAAGACAAATTAAAGTATTCATGACTTAAAATCAACATTTAAAATGGAGAACCAGTTATTACAGAGCATCAAATCTGATTAAAAGTCAGATTTTTAGCATCATGTCAAACTGAGTTATGAAGTCACACACTTCCTACAGACAGCCAATGTTTCAAACTGTACTGTTGTGACCTACGGAGCCCGTTAAAAAACTAAAATATATCTTGTTCCCACAAATTAATATCTTGTTCCCGCAAGATAATATTCTGTTCCCGCAAGATAATATTTCGTCCCCTCTACATAATTAATTTGTGGTAACGAAATAACTATTCACGTCATAAGTCATTCATAAACACGATATCGCTCTCCGTCAGGCCGCAAAAGCCGCATTCAGCAGTAACTTCTATGTCTCTGTGACCCCCATTCGTTCAAGAAAGGAAAAAGAAAAAAAAGAATGATCAGTTTATTATTGTCTCAATGAATATAAGAAAATTATCATACGATTTAGGATACCTAGGCTTGCTGCTTTGCCATACGATTCACCGGACATAGCTCCTAGTATTCATTTTTTGTTTTTGGTGCTTTTGATTGCCATCAAAGTAAACTCCCTTGTTTTCACATTTAGACCATTTATCTGTTCATCCTGTATCTGCAGTTTATCCAGGTTGCAAGTACACCTAAACCTCAATGTCTCCAACCAAACTTTTCAGTGGATTGTCTGGCCCTGGGGTATATTTTCTCCAGGGTCTGCCATGGATCCTGCTTCAGGTTAGACGTGCATGACAAACCTTGCCAGGAAGCACCATCAGGGATGGTGTTCTCACATCAGCTGGCTCCTCTGAAAGGGATGATATGTCAGCTGTATATACATGGATCCAACAGTGATACATGCATACATAACAAATGCACATGTTGCTCAAGGACTTGAATGTCAATAAAGATGGAAATTAAAATAAAAATATTTTTTATGCTAATCAAAACAGTCCTGAAAAAAATCAATTTCTTTTCTTTATAGTTTTTATTCCAAACTTAGCTAAAAAAGTGTACTTTATGAGTAAAACCTTTCATGATGCCAATTTCCTCTTTTTTTGTCTAAAAGGTCTTTGTGAGCGGCTGAGATTGAAAGTAGGTGTGTAGCACCGCAAGCCTCTATGGGGACACGAACAAATGAGGAGATAATGAAAGAAGTGAGCCTGGGGAGAAAATCAAAGCGGAGTAAATGAGCTTGTTCTAATTCAGCCTTAGCTCAGCACTTCTCGGTGTGTGACTGTGACTTGATTCAACATGAGGAGAACCGTCAAACTACAAGGAACTCTACAACAATAGCCACAAACACAAAATGAAAATCCACACACAAATAAAATATTCCAGATGAAATACACTTATGCTACGTTTACACAAGCAATTAGTGCGATTTCAAGAACGTGCTGATTTTTGATCACATTTTTAGCATATGGTTTTCACACTGTACTGTTGCTACGTGAGACTAGCGCAGGTAGCTACAGTTGGAAGAGGCTTGGTGCAAAATGTTTGAAGCAGAAAAAATTCACACAAATCTTGGTCCAGGCTTGGTGTCATGGAATTCCATCCCGGCACAAACCCCAATGATTAATTTCTCCTCTATGATCAATTTACAAACAGTGTTGCACTTTTGTTAATTGAAAAGAATGCCATCCATACGTCACTACCAAGTCAGAGTCCCGGATTGGTCAAAGTTCAACTCGTTGTGGGGCGGCCGTGGTAGGGCGGTCAACCCATGTTCGTAAGATTGCATGTTCGATTTCCGCCTTGCACTGCACGCCCATGAGTCGATGTGTCCTTGGGCAAGACACTGAACCCCACCTTGCCCCTGGTGGCAGGCAGGCGCCTGTGTTTGGCAGCGCAGCGGCCACCAGTGTGTGAATGTGTGTGTGACTGTGTGAATTGGTCTGTGACTGTAAAGCGCTTTGGACCTTGTTGGTACAAAAGTGCTATACAAGAATACGCCATATACGCCGTTTAACTATTCAACGCACGTTCAGTTGCCCGCATTTTGTACGTAGAACCCACAAATGGTCGTAAAAACACAAAGCGACACATGAGCACGAGAGTTTTTGCACGCAGAAGCTCAAAACGAGCATATACGCATGTTTACATTGACATTTCTTTGGTAGTGGCCCATTAACACGCAGCACTGAGGCTAGTGTGAACTTAGCTTTACAGAAAACCTAAGAAGTAATACACTTATCTAATGGGATGTTATTATACAAGTGTAAAACTCCATCAACATGTAATCTAAGTTGCCACACAACCCATTGCCTAGCACAAGCTTGACCATATATCTGGTTGCATTTTTTTAGGCGGCTGTGTTGCAGCAGTAGGGCGGTAGAACTCTGATTAGAAGATTGCAGGTTAAATTCTCACCTTGCCCGCCCATGTGTCGAAGTGTCATTGGTCAAGATAGTGAACCTCCCCTTGCCTCTGGTGAAAGGTTGGCGCCAGTGTTTGGCAGTGTGTGAATGTGTGTGTGAATGGGTGAATGGGACTGTAACTGTAAAGAGCTTTGGGCCTTTGAGGGAGGTAGTAAGAACTATACAAGTATACGCCCTTTACCATTTACCATTTTTGTTACATATCTTGTATGGCACCAGACCAAAGTAAGAGCTCAATCATTCACACAGAACCGCTTTATTCCTAATGTTGCTGACATGAACATGTTGACACATTGTCAGCAGTAAAAAAGGGAAAGACAGAGCTTGAGATTTGGCAGCTTGGTTGCATGCAGAAAGAAAAAAAAGAAGAAAGAAAGGAAAGTGCTGGACGTGGAGTCTGCTGAGCACAAGGCCAATTATTTCTGAAATGGCAAGGGAGCTTTTGAAATGTGAGAATGTTTCCAGGGATATATACAACAGACAGCGAATAAATGACAAGCACATAAACAAGACATGAAGTGATGACTTTTTCTCCTTCCTTTTCACTTCACACATTAACACACACACACACACACACACACACACACACACATACACATACATACAGCAGAGAGAATGCAGTTTCCGGACTGGCTCAACACTGCCTCAAAATCTCAGCTGGCTTGGCAAAAGCCTTTGGCGTATGTTTAGTCTTCGATGTGTGTATCAGCATGTTGGTGCATGTGTGCGAATACATGTTCTTCACACAGTGATTCATAGGTTGACTTGTGTATCTTAAACCTGTGCTGTTTGACATTTGATTAAATAGCATTACTGCCAGTCAGATATGAAGGATGATGGCGTTTGAGTAGCAGATTTTATAAATTGTATATTTTTATTTCAAAATAAAATGTAAAATAAATTGAGTGTTTGATATTTTATAAATAAGTACTTTCCTATACTTTCTTTTTTCCCCCACCTAATAACGGAAGTTTTGCAAATGAGAAAAAAAGTATCTAAAATAAAAAAAAAAAAAAAACTTTTGCTTTAATGATATTTCAAATCATAACATATTGGAATACAAAGTAAATGTAACTAGAAAACCTCTAATGAAAATATGCATAATATATTAACAATGGATGCATTACAAAAGACTGTTTTCTGTAGCAAATCAATGGCGTTACCCCAAAACTATGTCGACTACAATTAAACCTTCCTGTGACATTGATATAACACAGGAAGGGAACATAAAACAGTCCCTTTGAAATGGTTTTTGTCAGTGTGAGACATCGTTTTACACATTTTACATTTTGAAATCACTGCTCATCAAATATTTAGGAGTAAATCTTGGCCAGCTGTTACAGAAAGACATGGGATCTCCCTTTTTGCTTTGAGAATTGACATAAAAAAGCCTTGGAGTCCAATTTCAGTCAAAAATAGTATTTATTTGTTTTCAGCTCAAGCTTTTTTTTTTATATTAAGAGGTTGACCTGTGACCCGTCCATCCATTAATCAATGTAAGATGAATAGGTTACGTGGCAGCTGGCCTTCAAACAAGCTGTCTGCAACTGTCCAAACCATTTCAGAGTCATTTGGCAAAAGGGGTGGTGTGTGTGGGGGGATCAATCCAAATGGAGTTTGAAACCTAAAGAGTGACCAGGGGATTGGAGAGGGTGAAGAGCAGAGAGAGAGTGTTAGCGTAGCAATCTGCTGCAGATGTGGGAGGTCTCACTCAGCACTGTGACACACAAGGAAATGAGGGAGAAGAAAAAAAAGGAGTGTTATACCTAAGAGAGGGTGGGTGGGAGGTTACCAGAGAATGTGTAACAAGTTATCAGACAGAGATACTGGATAATCTGCTGTGGGTGGTCCGTCTGCAACAAGCAGCACGCCAAAACAGACAAGGTGACAGGAAAAGAATAATAGGAAGATATGCAAATATTTGCTCAAAAGAAAACTTCAGAAAAACACACATAATGCCACCTTAAAAAATAAAATTACACCATTTTTGGTTGTCAAAGTGTTGAATTTGAAAGAAGTAGAAGCAAACACAGTAACAAAACAAATAAAAAAGTAGAGGGAGAAATAGGGGGGGTCTTTCCTTTTTTTTTTTTTCCTGCTAATATTGATCATGAACTGCGCCGACCAGAGTTACCATATGTCAACCAGACAGTTTAAGTTTCCACTTGCCCTGTTTAAAGCTACCAAGGCTCATTATGTTGTCTAACTGTCACTAAACTATTCCTAACTCCTCAGCTGTGATGAACCTGAAGGAATCTTTGATTCATTTTGCATTTTAAGGGGGAAATTTTAGGTTTTTACATTAAGAAAAACATCTTTTTGTGTTCTTGTTGCCAAAAAAAAATGCTAATATAAAAAAAAATAATGTGAGCATGAGCGCAGAAGAGCTGCAAGTTTAGTAGGCTGAAAAAGGTCAAACTAGACAGACAAAGGAAATATCCAAACAAAGTATAAGGTTTTAGATAGGAAAGAGTAATCGTAAGTACTGCATCCCATTAAAATCCGCTGAAGAAAATGTCTATTTGTCCCGTTTTATTTACCTTTTGTTCAATTTTTCTTGGAAATGTGAAAAACACACAAAGCTAACAATTATTTCATTTGAACATCTTTAAAAAGGGTTTCAGCAAAACCTGCTGCAGAGCAGAAAAACATGGAATATTTAAAAATTGCACTATTTATGGACGATAAAGTCATTTTAAAATATTAATCGGCAATAAAAGCAAGACAGAAAACAGAAAACGGAACTTTTCAAATCAATGTTTGGATTGTATTAAGTAAAATTCAGTAAAAGTGCACTTAAAATGTATATTTCACAACTTGGAAATGTAGTCAATCTGTTTCAAAGATTGATCTAAATGTTAATGCAAAACAAAATGGAAAGACCGTAACTGCATCCGTATTTCCCAGTTTCTTCTTTCCTCTCCTGACTTTTTTGAAGTTTGTCAAACAGATGTAAAATTTTCCGTTGCTTAATATGTTTTTAACATGTTTTCTTTATGTTTTTGTGATATTTAAGTGTCATTTTTTTATCACTCAGCAGGTCTTACCCCCTGAGGGTTGTTTCTAACTTCTTTTTGCAACATGTCAGAAAACTGGCAAAACTGTTCATTTGCTTTTTAATTAACCAAATATAAAAATAAAACCTTGTAAAAAGTTAAAAGGTTTTGAACTGTTGCTTATTCATTTATTTAAGAAGATTTGTATTCACAAAGAGGCATTGAATATATGTGTTATATTAGTGTTTGACAAAACAGTTTGAATTCCTAAAAATGATATTTTTATTACTGATTTTATCAACAAAAGCCCAAATTGGAAAACTATAAGGAGTTGTGAGTTCCTATTTTTTTATTTTTAACATAATATTCTCATAATTAAATACAGGTAATTAGACAAGTCTTATACACATACTTGAGGATAACTATTTGTGCCGTTCTGTCTTTTTTTATCACTTTATTGATTTTCTGACCAAGAAGTGACCACCTACTAAACAGCGATATGTGGAGTCCTAAAGGTTAATCAACAGTAATGGAAAAAAGTCAGACATGTTTGCCTCACTGCAGACGTGTTGGTGTCATGCTAAAGATTTAGTGCAATCTCTCGTTTGTGCAGATTTCTTACTGACATAAATAAAGTCACAATGCAAGACCATATGCAGGGTTGATGAAAGTATCTAAACTGCATGCATGTCTGAGCATGTACATTAATGTATTTGTTTTGTTGTAAATGGAACTGCAAGCAGGTGATGTCGCACCAGACATTTAAATGGCATTAAATCGCATTTGCTCTTGCACGGCACCAATGTGATGCAGAAATGTCGTCGCACTGATAAGGTGTGACTGGGCCCAGTGAACTGTTAAGTTTTTGATGAAGCATTATAGAATGTTTAGCTGGCTGTTAATGGGCCGCTGCACTGGAGAATGTTACATTTTCATCAGTCAGTGTAGTTCTTGACGGATAAGGGAGGACATGAGTTTCCCTTAGTTTTGTTCTCGTATTTATTGAAGCGTGAGCTCATTTATTCTGAACTCTATTTTCCTTTTTTTCATTTTTTTTTATCAGCGTTCACTATCCATTTCTCCAATCCTCTTATAAAGTTGTGTCATTTTCACTATCAGTAATCATTCAAATCCTCCCTATGTTTGCTACAGAACTGCAACCTATTGTTTTTGTGCAGCCATTCTAGATGGAGTGTCTGTATTCCCGGCCTGTAGGGTAAATCTGTTTCTTAATTTGAGAACTGGTGCAATATTCAAACCATCCAGGAGGTGGCAGCTCTTATTCTCTTTCCAAAGGGCTTTGACCCTACATTCCATCCTTACAACTGCCTTGCTTTTTCCTTTTTTAATTAAAATAAATTTATGAAGAACAAAAGATAAAGAAAGATATATGATAATGACATTAATTAAATATGGATTTTCTTTTTTCACTTGATCCCTTTAGAAACCAGATTGAACACATTGTGGGAATAAGTTTTTAAAAGTGTTGACTTTTAACAAAAAAATACCTCTTTTTTATATTCTGAGCTACTTGACTTTCTAAGCTCAAACCCCATTATTTCCTCAGATGTTCTGCAATGACAGGTTTACGAGAAACAATCAGGCATTGCCACGTCCATTATAGAATCATTTTTGATTACATTATATCAATTCAGAACCTTCCCAGGGGCTATTTTGTGTCCATTTAGTCCGCTTTCCTCCTCTCAAAGAGGTCACACACCCATACGGCCAGTTTACATTTCCTCTGTCACAAAAGCGATATGCTGCAATTTCCCTTCTCGAAATACCCCTCCAGTTACTACCAAAAGAGTGACCTTTTCTTTCTGTCCCTCGTGTTTTTTTTTTCCTCTCTCCTTGATGTGATTTGAACATTGACAATCCATCTTGAAATAAATATACACACTTACATGTTTTTTTTTTTTTTCTCCTTCACCCCTGCAATCCTCTATATCCATGCAGGAATGGAGGACAATCCTCCTGAAAGAAACATAAAGGGGTTAGGAACACAACCACAGGATTGTGCATGTGGAAAGCAAAGCAGGAGGAATTCATCGCTGACCTGCTGCTGCAGCACAAGTGTGGATTGGCAGCAGAACTTATTCCTCCGTGACTTCACCCTCTCCTTCCCTCACTTCTCCTCTACTCCCACCTTTTCAACTCTTTTCCTCCGTCTTCCCCTGAGTGTTTTGTTGCCTTTCCGTAACCCTCCCCATCATCTCTGACTCTTTTCAGTTATTTATTTATTTTCACTCCCACTTTTCTTCTCTTGTTTCCTATTCCGATTTCTTTTTTTAGTCGCCATGTTTGCTTTCCGTCTCTGTTTTCCCTCCTCTGCGTCTAGTGGCCTTTGTTCTTCTTTTCTCCTTATCTAACCTGTCTCTTTCCTTTTACTACGCTCTGTCCCTCCATCATCTGCCCCACCCTACTCCTCCACCTTTAAGCACACACACACACACATGTGAGCAGAGTCCTGTTCCCTCTCCTACCATCTCTCAGACATACACAGGGTCTTTCCGGCCCACTGACTCTCCTCCTCAAATGTAACAATGCTCACCGTGATTTGATGATGGCCCCAGTTCACTAGTCTGTGTGTGTGTGTGTAAACTCTGTGTGTGTATTTGTGTGTGTACACCAGGATGCTACAAGACTGAATGGAGAGCACACACAGTGTATGTATCTGTCTTTTGCAAATAAATTGAATACAAATCTTAAAAAGAATTTACATAGAAATGTCGTTTTCTTGGTAAATTCTAAAGAATTCCCTTTGTTTTTAGTTTTCCACAAGAGTCTTTAACAAAAATCGACTTTCAGCCACAAAAAGAACAAAGTTATCAGCTTTGTTTGTGCGTGTCCGTGTTTCTTTCCGCTCTCCTCTATATATGCAAGCAAAGGCATTAAAAGACATCAAGAGGTTAGAGAAGGGGGGTTGTCGAGGCTGTTTCTCCCTCACACTTGTATTTGGTGGGCAAGCAATCTACAAACTGTCAATCAAGCAGAGGCGACCCAAGTTGGGAACCATCAAACAGTCTGACTCCTAGTGTCAGTGCTGAGGGGGATCTATTTCAGCGTGACACGCCATCAACCCCAAATCTAGAGAGGCTCTATTGTCAACGCAGGGAAACACACAAAGATACAACATATTCATGAAGGAGAGCCTACCCACATGCTGTTTTTATAGTTTTCACATCCCTGCTAAAATATACATTTCATTCTAAAATACATATATATATGTATATATATATATATATACTTAAGGCAGAAGTTTATGGTAATAAACAAGAGTAGGCTATGTTTTTGTTTTTTTTATTTTCCAGTAATAATAAATGCCCAGAGTATGATTTTGTATTATAATGTTGATTGCAATTAGATTCAAATATAATACCACAAAATACTGCAAGAAAAAAAATATTTGTTCTTTCACCTGCATTAGTTGAATGACATGATATTAAAAGCATTGGTGCCCTCTGGGGTTTCTGATCATTTGAAATCGACTGATAGAAAATGACTTCTGCACCAGTAATAAAGCGTCACACTTTGTGCAACCTTTGAACTATTGCCACTGTTGCCCCTGGCTCTTGGAGAGTCATGAATTGAAAAGTTCAACATGACACGGGGACACATTTAGGATCTCTCGTGCTAATGATACAATTTGGTGACTCAGTGATTGAAATCCTCTGGCACCTGCTGTGACAGTAAAATAAACCCTAATGTTTTATAGGTATGTATGATAAAATGTAAAGAAGCAGTTAAAGTCATGATGTAAAAATCATTTACTTTAAAGACCCACTGCAATGAAAATTGTGTTTTTGGTGTTTTTAACACTATCTTACATGATTTTTCTGATATAAAAGAATATATATAGAAAATTAACAAGTTTACAATTGTGGGTATTCCTTTATTCAAATTGTTATGTTTCAGGAGCAGAGAAAAAGTGCTGTTTGCTCCATTCTGATGCATCCACATGTAGACAAATAGATCCACGTAAGTGTTTTCCTCGTCCAAGGTCGTATCTGGCTCAAAACTTTACAGCTTAAAACCTCCAATGTTGCACGTCATTTTAGTTGCACCGGTAGTGTTAGATTAGGAGTGTGGCGGTTGCAAGCTAGCGGGCAAGAGTCTTAACGGAAAGCTTTCAGTTATGGGTGACGGGGAGGAGGGAGGATTGCTTAGCACCAACATTCCTGCCCACAACTCAGAGAAAAAGTTCTAATGAACTACTCCTGCTCTTTGAAAACAACACTCTTTTTTTTAACTAAGAATTTAAAAACCATAATCAAAAGACCATTTGGAGCGCTTTTAAAATAGATCAAAAGATGATTAAAGAAACTCAAACTACTTTACTAAAATTTAGATGTACATGGTGAATTTTACCTCAGTTATTTAGGATGAACTCACATGTAACCACATTCTTACAATACCAAAAAGCAAAGTCTTGGTAACATAAAATGTTCCCTAAGCAAAGCATATTGATTCTAATTTGAATGTACAATTATATGCATATTGATTATCTGAAAGTCATTAGGACGGATGAACAGGGGGCATATCTTATTGTTAATTATTTCTTAAACACTGATAATAGTATCGAAAAGACAGTAAAGCAGGTTGCTAAATATTCCAAAGGGCTCACGGAGAAGATAAATGTATTTTGTTTATGATGCGAGCCGCATTGTGTTCTTGAAGCGTCCTTTCAGATTATTTATTTGTGTAATTTACAAACCAATGTGTTGGTGTAGAAAAGTGAGTCTCATGTGGCCGAAAAGGATTTTTCTCTTCCCTTAAACAACAAATTCTGCATCTGCCAACTTAATGAACTAACAGCGCTACCACAATTCGATTGGGATATTAATGGTGCTACATTCTCTCCAGTGGGTGTAGCAGTGGGGCGTGCTGGATGCCCCAGTAAAATGAACAATCCTCCATCAGGGTTGAATGTTGACAGCATAAGACATTGTACTTTTGAGCCATGAAATTGCTGGTTGGTAAGCCCAAGGCAGTCGCCAGGTGTGACTGATGCAATCAGGGCCTGTTTGGACAAATGCAGAGCTGTTCACCAACATTCCTGCCTGTCAATCATTTCATGGATCTCCAGGATATCGTTCCTCACAAGCTGTGATTAATGATGATGTTGATTTATGGGTTTGCTACCTTTTCCCTTCCTTTGCACGGCTTAACCTCGTGTTAATTCCTCTAACCACTCCAAATCTACAAAATACCCATGTAACAAGCAAATAGCTTGAACTGTGCTGCTTTCCTCCATATAAAGGAAAACAAGCACTGCTGCTCTGCACTGACAATTACGGTGAGATGTTGCTGTGTGGGGGCCTTTAAGCGGCTCCCTACCTAGTTCTAGTACACGTCTTAAGGGCTTGAAGATTTATGTCTCTGTCCTGCCAACTGACCACTGCGGCTTTAGCTTTTTCCCCTCTGAGTTCTGTGAACTTGGGGTTGTGTATCAGAATAAATGTAAACAAGTGTGAATCCGTTGCTAATCCCACTGAGGGTCCCACATGGAGACACTTAAACTTTTGTTGCAGCTCAACATCGAGCTCAATAGTTCAGCTAACAATGTTCAAAGATCCTCTTCTGGAAAATGTAATCTCCTATCTGACAACTTGCTTTTTCTTAAGCTTTGTTCCCACTGCCCTTGGGAACATACGTTCAAGTGGCAACTTCCAATGAAAATATTTTGTAAACATGCGTAAATGCTCATTTCGGGCGTCTGCGCACCAAAGTTTTTGTGCGTAGCTATGCAAGTTTCTGCAACCGTTTTTGGGCACTGTGTATAACTCGAGCGGACATTGAGCATACATTGAAAGTTAAACCAAACTGAATTTGATCATTTAGGAGCTCAGATAGGATAGTGACATATGGATAGTGTCCCTTATAATTCTTGGAAGTGCCAAATGTTTAAAAATTGATCAAGGGGAAATTAATTGTTGTTTTTGCCCGGCTGGAATTCTATGACACCAAGTCTTTCATACATCGGAATAGAGCTGTGAAAGAGAAAGCTTGGGGGAAGATTCACAAAATTTCCACTGCTGACATTTCACATCAAGCCTCTTTCAACTGTTGGCGGTGGGCATGCGCTGGTAAACATTAGAAAAAGAAAAAGAAGAAGAAGCCCCTCCCTGCTCGTCCAAACTGAACACCAACACCACCAGGCATTCTTGAAAGTGAGTCACTTGCCTGATGCTTTCTTTAAAAATGCTCTCTAATGACTAATTATTTACATTAAAAAGTTCCAATTTAAAAAATGAACTAAATAAATAATCAGTTATTTGACACATCCAAAAAAAAAAACCTACACACGGCATATATATTTCAATTTGTACTATATTGAAAATAATTCTGATTAAGTGTTTCATTGATCTCAGAGATTTAGCTCAATTAACAAATGTGATGCTAAACTGATGGCAGTCATATGCTGTCCTTATAAATATGATGAGCTCTTAAAGGAGCCACAGAATTAATACACCTAAATATGCAAAACGACCATCTGCCCGACATAGTAGAGAAGACTAAGCGGGGGCAGAACTGGCTTTTACTTCTCTCAAAGTATGGGCCAATATTCTATGTAAAAATGATTTAAAAAATAAAAACATTTTTTGGGCGATGGTCATTTTTATGTATAATTTCTTTGTGCTCATAGATCTCAAAAACCTTCGTGTGCCAACAACTTTCATAACTAAAAACATTTCAGGAGTTTGCCCAGTAGTAAAGTTTAAGCAACACTGCTCATCAAAGCAGAAGAAAGGCTCTTTCATAGATCCCACGCTATCGAGGAATGGAGTCAGGGTAAAAATATTGAGCTTTAAGCGGCAGCTTTTAAAAGGTAAATGGAGTCAAAACGCTCCCACCAATAAATTTGCCCCTGGAGACGGAAGGGAATGTGAACAGCGGACAGAATAATACATGTGGGTGAAGGGGTAATGAAGTGGAAGGGATGCTGGAAATGTGCTGCACCACACATAGCTCTTTGAAATGGATGGGGAGTTCACCGAAAACTCTGCTCAGATGCCCCCTGAAACATCTTCGTCATATAGAGAAGTCTTCAAAACTGACTGTTGGGTCGCACTAGAGCCATTGACTGGGTTTAGATATGTAAGCAACACAAGTTAACAGTAAATCACATTTTGGCTCATTTATTTCAATCAATTTAAAGATTTAAGACTTTTAGACCCTCTTATAGTTTCTTTGTCTTTTTTTCTCTATATTTTGAATATTTTTATCTGAGAAATAGGTTACCCTTTTAAGAATGTTCTCTTAAGTCATACAGCATAACCATTGCTCTATCCTGTGAGAGTACAAAGCCTTTATTCATTCAAGGGAGAATTTAGTTACCAATGAACCTATGAAGCATTTAGCACTAATCCGTAGTGCCCGGTGATAAAGGACACACAAGAAGAACATGCTAACTCTACAATGGAAGGACCCAGCATGGAACTTTAACCAGGTAAGCCTGCTAAACACTACATCATTGTTCTGTCTGTGAACTTGTACATTTGGTTCCAATTCTGTGCAGAAAACTAGTTAGTCATAAATTACGTCACCTTCATTGTACAACGTTATAAGTCCACCTGTTTTTTTTTTTATCCTTATTCCATCTTTATGTTCTTTAATAATTAGGAATAACTTTTCCCTTCAAAATCAGAAGATTCTAGTCAATGTGATGCTCTCTTTTAAGCATTTTTTAAAGATTTGCAAATCAGTGAATTATGGACTTATGAAGTTTGACAATCTCCTTTAAACTTTTCTCTCAGTCTGAAAATGAAGATTATTTTTCATCAAAAAAGAGAGACCCACGTTTCAAAAATAGGCTCTTGAAGTTTCAAAGCATTATGTAAAGAAACAGTTTTTCTATTTACGGTATCTTTTCATTTTTGTGTGTTTTGTGTTTCTGAATAAATATATTTGACTCCAGCTCAGTTGCTACCTGTACAGACAGTGCGAATGCAGAGGGCCCCCTGAGACAACACAGCTCCTCAAAGTAGCGTCTTCACGATATTCTAATGAGAAATAAGGTCTTTATCCAGAGGCCGTGTCCAACTTATTTACCAAACCTTCTAAATAAATAAAAGAAGCTGTGGAGAATGTGATAAGGATATAATTCAAAACTTGAATCAGGTATGGAATAAATGACTCACCGATACATTTTGTTCATGTGAATGAAGCAATTTGGCATGAAAAAGACTAGAGAAGAAACACCAAAAACAACTGAGCAAGGCTGCTTTTCTCTGCTTCAGAATCCACTGGAATTACTTGCATTGCATAAACAACTATTTGAGAAGCACTGCAGTAGTCTAAAGATCTTCAGCACTGGTGTTAAAGAGTTACTAAATATTACAATTGATCAATGTCTATCAGCTGGAGCTATACTTGGTTCCACATACAGTATATCAATTTGTGACTCAAGTGTGATTTATTAGAAACAATACTCGATCAAGTTTTACTGCTCTAAAAGGGTTTTAAATGCTGATATTAGTATCATGATCAGCTAGGCTGAGCAGACCAAGATGCTGGAACCCGGAAGGACCACAGGAGAACCAAATGGCTTTAGTTAAGGATTTATTGTCCCAGTAAGTTGTTGAAGATGGAAAAGGACCAGCGGGTGAGTATGGATGTTGAATATCCCACGGCGTGGCTGGAGGCTTTGGATCTATGGTGATATTCAGTCCGCTCGTGTGGAGATAGGACCTAGGTGAGCACTCGTGGAAACTGTCCTGTAGACGCAGTGGAGAACCTGTATTTAGTACAAAGCATGGGAAGCGTAAACTTGAGAACAAAAACTTCAGACCAGGTAACACACCATAGAGGGGCAACAAACTGGCGATGAATGCTGGTGAAGGTTCCTCTTTAGTAGAGCTGGCAGGTGATGAGGTGAGTGCCAACAGCTGGATCCAATCTGAGAAGTAGAGCAGAGAAGGGAGGGGGGAGGAGAGCGCTCGCGGAGGCACCATGAAAATTAGGTTTCTTTTACATCAGAATCTTCCAACAAACTCTTTTTGATTAAGTGATAAATGCTAGGACATTTTAAACCTTCATTTGGTTTATGCCACCTTCAGACAGAAACCTGAAAATATTTTGCAGATTCAACCATTGCTCATTTGGGGAAAGTTTTAACCCCAAACATATCTGACCATTAAGGAGTTTAAAGCACAACACTAGTTGTATATGCTCCACTATCTCCATACCTCCATACCATGAAACTGTACTGTAAAAGAAAGTCAGCCCTATTTCCACTCTATTACATGGTACTTTCACTACTAAATACTGGGTATGTTCATGTATTACCTTCATGTACAGTGTACATACACACTTGGTCTTCTGACCTTACCAAATGAGACAATGCTAACTTGTTGGTAAAGGTCAAATAACTGCATTGTAAAAGCATATTCCTACTTCTTGTAACATGAGGCAAATTTAAAAAGAAACAAGACAGCAGTGAAAACAACAATCTTTAATATGAAACATTTCTGCAGCATACAGTGTCATCACAATGAAATATGTTTTAAGTACAAAACAGTACAAAGGAGCATTCCAAAAAACACATTATTGGCCTGAGGGTCGTGCTTTTTGTCCGTCAAAGTTCTTTCAGCAGAGTTTGGTAACAGTGCAAGACTTCTTCAGGGTTTGTAACTGCAAGGAAATTTACAATATGAGCTCAAATTAACATAAAAAGCATAATGACTTTGATGAAGTACAAAATATATTTTACTAATTTAATAATTTCTGTAATTAGGGAGCTGGTTTAGCTCGTGCAGGATTGCGGCGCCTTCCGTCCGTGAAACCAGGGTTCGACTCCGGGCTGCTTCCTGTTCCCTTCTCTACCTCTGTGCCGGTCCCAAACCCGGATGCTTTGAGAGGGTTGCGTCAGGAAGGGCATCCAGCGCAAAACATTGCCAAGTTTACCATGCGACTTGTTCGTTGTGGCGACCCCTGATGGGAAAAGCCGAAAGAGAAAGAAGAAGAAGAAGAATTTCTGTAATTAGTTTGATAAATTTATGTGAATTCCTTATTGCTTTGACTGAAATGCTTGAAATTAATCAATTTTTCAACTTTTTTTTATATCACCTAAACACCTGTAACGTAAAGTAGATCATATTATAGTGACAATAAAGGCATTTGCTTCTTCTTCTATTCTATCACTGTTTGTTCTTGGAGCTACCGTATTTTCATGACTTTAAGGTGCGTTTAAAAGTCTTAAAAAGTCTCCCCCCTATGGTGCGGTGTGCCTAATGTGTTGATGTGTGATTTCGGTAAAGAGGATGTAGGAGAGGACAGCATGAGAACGGTCAAGAGGAAATTGTGGGCGTGACAGAGGACACCCCCCCGAATAGTACAAAAGTGCAGGTCAATGCATAATGCAGAACAACATCGTTTTGGAAACCCTGAAAATGCCCCTGTAGAAAGAGACACGCTCGTGAAGCACAATGGAGGAACATGGGAATCGAGCAGCTGCGTGAGAATTCAAGATTAATGAATCTATGGTTCTCAAGTGGAGGAAGACGGAAAACAAACTCTGACAAGTCAAGAAGCCGCGGTTGCGTTTCCACGGAAACAAGGCCCAAGTTGGAAGACCGACTCGAGCGATGGATTCTCCCAGCGATCAGAGAACAGCTGGGAGAAGCGTCTCTACAGTCACCATTCGACTGAAGTCAGAAATATTGCAGAGGATATGAAAATTGAACACTTTCGAGGAGGTCCGTCTTGGTGTTTTCGTTTTATGAAACTGTGTTTTCCCACAAACATATCCACCCCAGCCACATGACTAACATGAACGAAGTGCCACTCACTTTTGAGATCCCGGTGAGTCACACTGTCGGGAAGAAGGGGGCCAGCATGGTAGCGATACGCACAACGGGGTCCGAAAAGTCAGCTTTTACTGTTGTGCTTGCCATGTTGATGGACAGAAACTGTCGCCTATGGTGATTTTTCAGAGGAATAAGATCCAGACTTTGATGGATTTTTGAATGCGGATTGATGACTGAAAAAAAAATTGCAACCAACTCAGTTTTGCTCCTGCTGCCTTTTTTAAAGACACATTAGCATGCAAGATTTACAACTATGTTTTAACGTGCCCTTGCCTTAAAACTTGGTGCGCTTTTTGTATGTGTTAAATACAGGAAAAGCACCCATAACTGAAACTGTACCCTACAATCCAGTGCGCCCTATGGTCGTGAAACCAACCAATGAATGTAAAATGAAACCATAGTTTTAGGCTAGTTTACTGGTTTGGTCTGCATCAAAATTTAGGTGAAGTTTTGGCGCATTTTCATTAAGGAAGATCTACCTTACTTCCTGGTAAGCTGAGTTCTTACAGCATGTCACTCAAAAATTAAACCTTCACTCTAAACCAGTAGCTCGGAATTCCCCGCCTTCTCTTGTCAGCAAATCAAAATCATAATGTTGCTTTTACATTCATGGATGTTTATCTCTCTGCATTTCAGACAGTTTTGCTGACCTTCCTGTGCCCCGTCTTCCCCCTGGAACAATGCATGGAGGGTTCCATCCCAAATCCAGCACCCTGAAACTGTATGCTAGCCACAAGGAAGGAGGCCGAGGACTAGTGAGTCCAGGATGAAACATCCAAGATCCATGATTACATCACGCTCAAGGCCCCAACTGACAGTGTGCTCAGTGAATGTCTCAGGCAAATGGAGAGCAGAGGATACAGTGCTGGAGGACAGATCCTCATGAGAGGACAAACCCCTGCATGGGATGTACCACCGGACCATAACTGAAGTGGCTGATATCAAGAAGTCCTACCAATGGCTAGAAAGGGCTGGCCTACAGGACAGCACTGAAGCATTCATCCTGGCAGCTCAGGAACAAACCCTGAGCACCAGAGTGATAGAGGCTCAGATCTATCACACCAGACAAGACCCAAGGTGTAGGCTGTGCAAAGAGGCGCCTGAAACAATCCAGCACATAACTGCAGGATGTAAGATGCTGGCAGGTAAAGCATACATGGAGCGCCACAATCAAGTGGCTGGAATAATATACAGGAACATGTGTGCAGAATATGGACTGGAAACCCCAAGGTCAAAATGGGAAACACCTCCGAAGGTGGTAGAGAATGAGAGGCCAAAGATCCTGTGGGACTTCTAGATTCAAACTGACAGGATGGTAATGGCGAACCAACCAGACATTGTAGTGGTGGATAAAGAACAGAGGAAAACTGTTGTGGTGGATGTGGCAGTGCCAAGCGATGGGAACATCAGGAAGAAAGAACATGGACACTGGAGAAATACCAGGGACTCAGAGAAGAACTGGAGAAAGCCTGGAAAGTGAAGGTGACAGTGGTGCCTGTGGTAATTGGAGCACTCGGGGCAGTAACCCCCAAGCTGGAGGAGTGGCTACAACAGATAGCTGGAAAGACCTCAGACCTCTCAGTCCAGAAAAGTGCAGTGCTAGGAACAGCTAAGATACTGCAGGACCCTCAAGCTCCCAGGCCTTTGGTAGAGGACCCGAGCTTGGAGGAGAAACCACCCGCGGAGGGTTAGAGGGGCGATTTTTCGTTTTTTTTTTTTTTAATATATATATATATATATAGAGATATTTATATTTATATGTCTATTTTTTTTTACAGAGGAGACTTAACCTTATCTTAAATTGGGTCAACATGAAGGTAGATATAACTCCCATATAAACCTTTATAATGTGGAAGTGAGTAGGTGACAAGGGCATAAAGTCTCCGAAAGCACAGAGCATGCAATATTTGTTGTGAAATGTATACAAATACTGACCTCTACTTAAAACTTGTAAAGTTTATTATTGCAATAACAAGTTTCTAGAAATAAATCTGTGTCCATTGTATGGATTTACAAAGAAGAGTCCAATGCAAATGTAACTTTGGGAATAAAAGTCAGCTTTTGTTTCTTCTATTTCATTGAGGTGTTGAAAAATAGATGGAGTTGGGGACAGTGCAAGGTGTTGTATTCAATAAATGGGCTTTCATGTGATAAATTGAATGTTATTCATATATGAGTGCACACTGTTTTTTGGTTATTCTGCAGAGAAGTTGCTTTTTTTCTGCCCAGGGACCCTTTTCCTTTTAACTGAGAAGCAGTTCAGGAGCAGTTTAGAAGGTTGTGCGTTTGCACGGTTGTGTGTGTGAGACAGTGTGTTCACGAGGCACTCTGGGTGGGGGCCACGGATGATGGTGGGAGAATCTCTACAGACCTTGATACAATTACTGTGCCTTCCCCTCTCCTTCCGCACCACTTCTGGCCACGCTTTTGCTGCACCGTTGGGAATAGAAAGGCCCAGCTATCTGGCAGAAGATTTGGTCAGTCAGGCATCAAATTCAGGGCCCTCTTCTCACACTCTGAGCTTGGGGTAGGCACACCGAGGGACCAGCATTGTGCATTTTCACACACTTCCCTCAAAGGGCCTGCAAGAATCCTTTGCCTTCAGAAAGAAAGTGGGCACAGAGAGGAAAGAAAAGATGGATAAAGAGAAGGACCAGAGAATATGAGATGGGGGAAGAGTGGGAAACATCGAGGGAAGGGGATGGAGAAAAAGAATAAAGTAGGTCCAAGCAGTAGACAAAAAGCACTAAGGCCGTAGGTGCGTAGGTGCAACATGATGATAGAGGTATGAGAGCTGACCCTGTGCAAGCGCATGGAAGCAATAGCCAGGGGCTATAGAACTCAGGGTCATAGTGAAACAAGTGAATTTATTTCCATTCAGACCCCTATGCTTTTTCAAAGACGAATTTCACACAAGTATTTTTTTTCTTTTTGAGGAAAACAGCAAAAAAAGAATAATATCCCCCCCACACACACACACACTACAAAGCCACAATGTTTACTTAATGAATTGGTAATTTCCCTGATCTCCCCTCAAGTATCTCCAGTTTGAATGTTTTTCTGACTAGTCAATTTTTAGTTTTATTTTAAAAGTGCAGATAGAAAAAGTCCCAGGTCTCTTTAATATCAGTCTGGAAAACACAGAATTATTCACCCTGATCATTCAAAAGGCTTGTGATTGGCAGGTCACAGTTCCCTAATGCACTCCTCTATTATAAGCTGTTTATGTCCAGTATAAAACAATGCAATAGTTCAGTTGTCATGTCGTCTGACAGCTATGAAAGATGAACACTGCCCTTTTTTTTTAATTATGTTGCTTTGGGTGCATCATGAGGGCACCGTACTGCACACACTAATTAAAGAAGTTAATATGAAGACAATGACAGCATTCGTTTTTTATGAGTATGTTCTGAACTCAAAGAGAGGATTCGTGCTTCTGCAGAGATACAAATACAGTAAAAAAATAAAAACTAGCTACTGTCTTTGACCAGTTTAAGGGGGAGAAATTAATTAAACAGAAACTGTTTGACACTCACTTCAATTGTCCTTCATCAAGGAACTTTTCGTGTAGCAGTCATTGCACGGTGCAGTGGTCAACGAGTCATTTGTATAAACAATTAAAACACTGTTTCTGATAAATATATTAATTTAGGATAAATGCAGGGTTTCTGCCACTAAAGTCCTTTTCTAATATCATTTAAAGTATTCAAAACTAACTAACAAATAGGCTACACAATTATTATACATCCTTTTATTTCATTTTTATTATTTTCAATCATTGATCATTTTTCTTATGCTTAAAACCTAGACTAATCCTTCAACTTTTTTTATATCAATATGTATTAATATAATTTAATAGTTATCAGTATCATTTTATTTATCTTCTACAATTTTATCTTATAGTAAATTTGCAATGAGGAAATATAATAATTATAACTTCTTCTTCTTGACTCAGGAAGTTGTTTTTGTCCAAAGATACATGATATTCCGTATCAGTCATGCCAGATTAGACTCCATTACAAAAGCATCCATCCTTTAGGGTGTTGTAAACTCACATAAAAGATTCTTCTTAAGGAGATGGTAAGTGTATGAATACCATTATTGTTGTGTGTCTCTGTGAAAAAGGGAGCGAGAAATGCTAGCCATCTTTATGTGAAGACCCATGTAATGCCTCAGAATAATGCATGATAAAGCAAACACAGGAAGCCCTTTCAAATTATTCAAATGTGAGCGCTGAAGTGGAAAATAAAAGTATGTGGATGGGTAGAATGACTGCCCCTATCTCCTTCATTGTATTCATATCACCACTTATTTTCTCCTTCACCTTTGCTTTGTAAAGTGACCCATACCCAAGAGCAGCAAATGATGCTGTTTCATATAAATAAAGTTATATGTGACAGACTTGGGCAAAAATGGAAACGAAGTTAAACTACACTTAAGTTTATTATCCTTTCCATCCACAAAATGAAGTTTAAGTTTGACTTTTTTTAGGACTCTCATAGTATGAGGCCAGGGTCCCACCTTGTGGATATGAAATGTGTGCCCCCCCCCCAAAAAAAATGGATGATGCTGAGCCACATTCAGCACAGCCTGACTTACGTTGTCCAAATTTGTTATCCTCATGAGAAGATGAGCCTAAAAGTCAAATCACTTACATGCACAAACTTTATTTAAGTATTTTAAGATGTTTTTTTATTATATTTTCATAGAAAAATATTTTTAGATGTTTATTTAGGTTATTCAAATTAGGTTGGATTTTAAGCAGAATACCCAAGTGTCCCCCAATGGCAAACTTTGTACATTTTCTTTGGAGGGGGGCAGAAGACTTTGGAAAGGTGGCAAATGAGAACCACGGAGTTAAAGGCCATTACAAATGATAGGATAAAACAAAATGAGTATTTCAAACTGTTTTATTATTGTTACTAATATTAAAACAGCAGTTTTTAGCTGAGGTGCTGTTGCCTAAAGAAGTTATAGTGATAATGATACAAATATCGACTCAAAATCTTTTGGTGGGACAGGCTTTTTGCCCTCCCTCTAGCTCTGTCCCGGGTATCCCCTCTGTCTACTTCAGGAGGGACCAAAGATTTGAAATTGTTTATGGTTTTATGAAGGATTTTCTGTTTTCCTGATCACTTGCTTCTTTGTTCGTCCACCTTTGCTTAGAGAAGGTGACAAAAAACAACGCAACTTCTGGCAAGGTAAATTTTGCTCACAAGTTAAATCCGTAAAGCATGAAAATGAACTCACTTTCACGGTCTTCTGTCTCCTAAACTTGTTGAGCAGCACATCTTTCTAAATACGGTTAGTATATAACACACAAACGTTTAGCAATCAGGGACATTGTTCAAATGATGCATTCTAAAAATATCCCACCTTCACCTGGTTTTGTTCGCTTTTATTATGCAAGTTTTGTAGTGCATAATACCTGCCAATGAACAATGTTTTAGTCCAGGTTTTTGATGCACCAAAAGGTAGCTCCAGCAGTCCCTGTGACCCTACTCAAAGTAAAATCCAGGGGACAGATTTCGAATGTATGGACTTAATGCTTGCCACTTCTGTCGCATTACTATTAAACCGTTGTACTCTCTGTGGTCGGTGGGATGTTAACCTGATTTCAAGTTTCCACTCAAATTAAAATTCTTTTGTTTAGTCTGCAGAAATAGCAATGTAACCAAGAAAACAAACTCTTCTGAACCAAAAATATTTGACAAAAATAGAGCCATGTCCTTCCCAAAAATTCAAATCGATGAGCTCATGGAAAATAAAAAAACAGCATTGGAGAAAGAAGCAAACAGATGTTAAAACCTGCTCTGATGGAATAAATTAACAGGACAACTACAGTAGTTACAGTGGATTTAGTTTATAGTCCATCCATTCATCTGTTTTCTATACTAGCTCGTTCCTGGTGAGGGTCAAAGCATCACTGGAGCCAATCCCAAATCCTTTTTGGCAAAGGAGGGGTACACCCTGGATGGTTTACAAGTCCATTACAGAGCCACATAATCACAATCATCTAAGGAGCAATTTACATTAACCAATTAACCTATGAAACATGTTTTTGGATTGTTGAGTGAAAGCTGGAGTGCCTGAAGAAAACCCATACATGAATGAGGAGAACAAGGACCCAGCTGGGATTTGAACCAGTGATTTTTTGCTGTGAGGAGAGAGTGCCATCCACTACACCACCGTACAGCTTGTTTTATTGTTTGTCTTTGGAATTTTTATATTTAAAAATGAATTTCACCACATGTGCAATAACTTTTTATTCTGCATCAGCGTGTGTGCCCAGGTGAAAGTTTCTGTCCAGGTATATAAAGGGAACGGTGGTCATTTGAAAGGACAATAAGTCGGAATAACAAGGTCTGTGGTCCATCGCACCAATCTAAGCAGACTCACTTCCAACAGAGACCAAGAAGAACTTGTTTAATTTTTGTCTAATTGTTTTCCAAGACTAGTAAATACACTTTCTGGTGTACAGACAGCTTAAACTCAAAAGGTTTAGCACTGAATTATGGAAAGCTCTGTATCCTATGTGACCCACTTTTGGAAGACAGATGAAACAATTGGCGGTAGATGCCAAGACTTTCCTGTTGGTAGAAGAGCAGCCCGTTCAGAGGGTAAGATCTTAACGGGAGGATTAAATGTATTTTTGTGGACATGCCTGGTTGAAAAAGCATGTCATGCCCACAGCTGCCACAGTTACTTCTAAATTACCTGCCGGCTTTTTATGCAGAACTGCAAAAAGGTAAGGCACAAAAAGCAGCTGCATGTTAAACAGGTATTAAAATTGTATAGTTTTAATATGTCCAGGTGGAAGAAAATATTCAAATGCATCCATTCTCCCTTGTTCTTCTTTTGAGTGATTGAAGGAACTTGTGATTGGGTTTCCACATCGTGCTTCCATCTCCACATGCTTGCCCTCATCTACCTTGATATTAACATGGCTCTTTCATTAGAAATCCACCCCATTTTCTGTGTTATGGGTAAAATAAGATGCAGAACGAGACAATACAGTGCATTTGTGCTTTAGCGGATGCATTATGAATAAGTAATTGTAAGTGCCGGCCTACTCTGCATTCTTTTCAGCAATATAATCACTGCCTAAAACAATGTCTGCCCCTTAACACAGCTGCACTCTCTGCAGTACTTCCATTGTGTTGGTAAATCCTGAAATAGCATCATGACTTCATAAAATCCATTGTCTTTAATGGAAAATGGCAAGAATAGTATGAAATAGTCATTTCAGGATCACTTTTTATAAGACAAAAAGAATACTCAGGAGTGTGGAAATGCATTAAAAACAACATTTAATTCAAACAACTGTTTTTGCAGATGTTCCATTATGACTTTCTTTGCTTTCAAATCTTCTGTCAGAGGTTTTACTAATGCCTTATAGTTACAACTGCCCTTACGGGTGCATGCTGTAGGCGAAAAATGGTCAAACTTGTGAGGGGCAAGCAGGTGGCCACCCAAAATATCAAGATCATAGACCACGTGGTGAGCCCGTAGCGCAAAAATGTTTATGCATTTTTTTTTGTACAAAGATGCTCTCAGTACACATAGGGTGTATTGAGGCTGGACACAATTGGTTCACTTTAAGTGAACCAAATTTAATTTCTCCCGATATTCCAGAACAAATTTTCAGTCTGAATACACCCAAACTGACCCATCTTTCAAGGTGGTCTTGGTTCCTTCCCAAGCGGACTGCGCTCCGGTTCTGTGTAGGCTTCATGTTTGGAGCGGAACAACTGAACCAAAACAGCCACAAGGAGGAACAATGAGGCACAGCAGCTCGTTGAAATGTGGTCGAATGAATGCAAGTTCATTAAAACAACTTTTAACATGAAACACATTGCTTCTCACATTGTTTTCCAGGCAATCTACAGTACAGACCAAAAATTTGGACACACCTTCCTAATGATTTGAATGGGAAGTTGTCCCATAGATGTCCCTAGAGTCCCATA
Source organism: Oryzias sinensis (assembly GCA_037389245.1). Classification (NCBI taxonomy): domain Eukaryota; kingdom Metazoa; phylum Chordata; class Actinopteri; order Beloniformes; family Adrianichthyidae; genus Oryzias; species Oryzias sinensis. The sequence goes on from CM074491.1 coordinate 21,597,589, forward strand.
TGTACTGTTCAAGTAAAAACTACATGCTCCTTGCACAAAGCTTGACTGTTAGAAATGAGGAAATTAGATTAATCAAAGCATACTTTGTACATCACTTGCACTGCGGCATTTGTGTGCAGTCAGTAAGGAGCCAGTACGCACATTTTATGAACAACTACAGTGTGGTGTAAGGGCACGATACCAAACCATCATTCATACCTCATAACTTACATTTGCCTTACAAATGCTTCACAATACACTTCTGACACACGACAATAGTGCTTTACATTTCCATGACGTCCCTTAAGGTGGCCACATGAGCCTCAAGGGAACTGCAAGCCACACCCGTGACGTCAGATGGGGCCACTCTTGTTTACATCCTCCACAGGCCTGTAGAACCCAAAACATGCAGCACCTGTACGGGTCAACACCCCCATCTGGGTGCATGTGATTAAGGGTTTAGTCTTCCAGCTCCTTATCCCATCCTCAGCATATCCCGACACCTCAATGTCAAACATTTCATGAAAACTAGTAAAGCAACTAAATGTATCTACTAGGCACCATGGACTTATCAAGTAGCTAAGATGTTCAAAAACAATTCAATTAAAAAAAATGTTTCTGGTGTTTGCCTAAATTATTTAATGCATCACTGCCAGTCTTCATGTGTGTTATTACTATCAAAACAGGAATATGTTCCTTGAACAACAACATTTATATTGATATGAAACAAAACGTTCTTGACAAATCCCATATGGTGGAAATGTATTCTGCAACTGGTGACTGCACATGACTGCAGCTGAGATGGCTGCAGCACTGGTGATCGCAGGTGTTGGAGGAATTCAAGAGACTATTGATGGGCTTTGTCATAACAAAGAGAGCAGCCAATCCGCTCATCTTTGAATGTGTGTGTGTGTGTGTGGGGGGGGGGTGATCGCTGTGATCAGTGTGCCTCAGCATTTGACATTCGAGGTTTGCTGTACGTGACACAAGCAAAATAATACATGTGGCGGCTTGTGGATGGTTTCTCACGAAGCACATGGAAATTATAGACTCAGCACTTTCATACAAGGTAATGTATATGACACGTCTAGTTTAAAATTAGAAAATCTAAGGGTCTGTGGTCCAGTAAGCTTTTACAGATTTTACATCACCCAAATATCCTAAAAGCTGTGCTGTAGCGTTGTGGTTTGAATCTCACAGCGAGAAGGCCTCGGTTTGAATCTGGGCTTGGACCTTCCTGTGTGGAGTTTGCATGTTCTCTTCGTGCATGTGTGGGTTTTCTACAGACACTCTGGGTTCCTCCCACAAAAACATGCTTCATAGGTTAATTTGTATCTCTAAATTGCCCCTGTTGGGATCTCAGGCAAGGGTTTGATTTTTATGCCGCAGTGGATATCCATGGATCAGCAAATGGGTATAGACAGATTTTAGTTCAGCCTTTACTGTGAAATGGCTGCACAAAAGGTACTTGGGAAACCAGTGTGATATATCCATGATACCTCTAAAAGGGACGGATCAAAAGCTTTCCTGAGCACATGCTTAAACTACCTCAATTGGTTTCTTTTAATGCTATTCAATGCCTGTTTATACCAACTGAGCTGTTTGCTCCTTCCCTAAGGACAAACCAAGCCACCCTTCAGCTAAAAGGCATTATAGCTACTTGTAATTGCAATCTCACTCTCTCAGTAATTACCCAAACCTATATGACCATAGGGAAGCATTCACTAAGTGGATCTATTGACAAATAAACCTGTTTGCCTCATCTCTCCTCTTATGAGAACAGAGAACTGGAACCTCTTCATTACCAGGCAGAAGTGCTTGAAAAAAGCTTCTAAATATTATTAAAAAGTGAAAATTTAAAAACATATATTTTTAGAAGCAAATACGAGTCTAAATGTTTCCAAGAAATTTTCCTGATACATTCAAGAACCTCTAACCACAAATTTAGCCTAATTTTGCAATACGTTGGTAAATATAGCAGTTCCAAAATGCAATAGCAAGGTATGTTTGCTTTGAACATGCACAAAACATCCCATGCTCTATTTTGGACCTCAGCATGTTTCTTTTTTCTTTTTTCTTGGCTAAGAGCATCTGCCATTGGAGTGCAGGTATTCTTTCAATGGTCCGTTGATTATTTTTTTTTTTTGCATTTTTGAAACATATAAAGGAATCAACTACCCCATATTAATTAAGCTTTTAGCAGACAAAACAATGTAAATGAAGTAACAGTGTCATGGTTTGAGTTTTTTTTGTCTTGGTGTTTGCTTTAGTTCTTGTTCTGTCTTGTTTGGTTCTGTTTCCTGTTTTATTTTGAAAGGGTTCCTGTCTTGTCATGTCTTGAGTTGTACTTCTTTTGGTCCCCATCTGCCCTGATCGTGTTCACCTGTGTCTTGTCTGCCCTGTCTGTATTTAAGTCTTGTCTCTGCCTTCCTCTTGTGCTGGTTCATTAACGTCACTAACGTTATTAGCGTCTTATGTATTTCATGTCTCTTCGTCCCTACTGCCATGTCCATGTTTCTTGCCACGCCACAGTAAGTTTTGTTTTTGTTTGGTTATCCTGCTCGGCAGCGCCTTTTGTTTGCATTAAACCCTCTTGCCCTGAAACCGTTTGCCTCCCGCCTCTGCGTCTGGGTCCTACCTGGTCTCAAGCCCCCCTCACCCTGACAAACAGAACAGAAAAAAATAAGTTTGGTGAATTAGACTAAAAATTCTAACGATTGCTGCCTGTACTTGCATCTTGTTGTGTCTCCAATGTCACTTGTTGAAACAATAGATCGGATGGACTGAACCAACAGATTCAGATAATAGATCCAGTCATTTTTCCTTGGACAATTTTTGGCTATCAAAGTGGTACAGCCCAAAATAAGTGTTTTATCTTGTTCACTTACTGAAATCACAAAAGTAACTACAACGGTTGACATAAATGAGAGCATATGACAATATAACAAGGTGTTTGAGTCCTTCTCTCACATATTGTTCTATGTAATAGGTACACGTACATCCTCCGTTGAAAAACGAAGCTGGTGAACATGGGGCCAGCAGCAAGACTTACAAGACACGTTGGGTTCCCATTTTGGGGTCTTGCAAGTCTACATACAGCACTTCAGTGTTTCAGTCCCTGGTCAGTTGCTAAGGGAACACCTGCACATAGCTGGTTAACTAAGTGCAGTGAAGATGCTCCGATGTGGTGATCAATTATGGATGAGCAGAGAGAACTTTGACATGTTAAACCTCTTAGAGAGGATGAAGAGGAGTAACACCAGGAGAGATGGAAGCGAGTAGCAAGCTGAGAAAGACGGGGCTGGGAAGACTCATATTGAACATAATATTACAGCACTGCTAAAAACCCGGGGCTCCGTTTCATTTGATTTTACCACCACTGCTTATGCATGATGCATGGTGCATAATGGGCGGCATTCAAGGTGCTAATGCAGGATTTACATAATTAATTTGGGTGTCTTACTTCATAATGTGTTCAATACAGTCTGAGGAAAGACATTTACTCTTTAGGCAACTTGTCAGTGACTAAAATATTGCTTTGGACAGGTAACTGTGAATAAATGACACTAAAGACGGCGCAAAAGTTGTATATATTTGAACCCCTGTGTGTGAATCAGGAAGTAGAGAAAATGTTACGACTGTAATAACCTTGAGGTTAAAACATAACCAGTGCTCTAATACTTTTGCAAACTGTTGTATTTTTAGGGAAGCTCATTTAACTTATGTTTGAATTGATTAAAAAAATGTCTAAGCTGCAACCTTTGTTTTACTGATTAATTAAAACCAAGTGTAAAACATTATAAAAAAGAAAACAAATAATGCATAGTAATGGTGCCAACTCATAGGGTTAACCCTTTTACACCAGGGGGTATTCCAGAAAGCATCTTTAAACTACCCTGACTATAACCCTGAACTCTGGCTCAAATCCACCTGAACTTGCTTACTCTGGGTATGTCGGTTCCAAAAGACCGGATATGAGTTAGCGTAATTATGCCCCACTTTGTAACCCTGGGTTAGTGCGTTTGCACGGCAAGTACATAAAGACATTCTCAATGGAACGCCAATTTCCGGAGTCACCATGGAAATGCATGGAGAAAAAAAGAGAGCTATACTCCAGTGAGACGGAGTCGGAGATTTTAATGACGGCGTATGAAGATTATACGGCCATCGAAAAAGTTATACGGCTGCATCATAAAAAAGAGTTTCTGCTTGTAGAAAAAGAATTAACAAAGTAAATGCACAAGTTTTTATCTAATTTCCATTTCATTGTGACGCATACATATATAACTTATCCAACTTTGCCAACTTAAATGAATGACTTCTATTGGTAACAAGCAATTAAATTAAATTCAACCAAATTTCTTACGTCTATCCAACTCAATTGTTATTTAAAGCCTGCAAATATACTCATTTTTATAAAAAATACAAAAAAATAAATGATATAGATTTGCAGCATGAAATCATAAATTAATTCTCCAACTTACACTAATAAACAGTAGGGGTGTTAAATAAACTCATCATCCTCTCCCTTCCTCTCACTCATGGTGCAGAAAGAATTAAACATAACTGGACAAAATAACTTGGCAAAACACAATAAAACAGCTAAACAACTAAACGCATTTGGTGAAAAACCCACACTTAAACCCAAATCCGTACAGACAGGCAAAGGCAATGGTATCCCACAATTCTTTGCGGTGCCGATCTAACAGAAACACCAAAGTTGCACCTACTTAATTGAATTAATTTGAATTAAAGTAAAATAACTGTCTGATAACGATGTGTTATTTTTAAGCTGACTTAACAAAAAAAAAAAAGATTTATCTTAACTGAAGCAAAAAATTAAGTTATATCAATGTAAAAAGTCTATCTTTCCAATATCCATATGTGGTCTTATCACAGTCTCATGGTGGAAAAAGTATTATCTAAGCTTCTTCAACCACTAAATCATCTTCAAATGGACACGCCATGCTCCTTCACCTCTCTGAAAACAATCTAACCATTAAACAAAACCTGCTCCAGATCAGGTTGTGTTCAGAGCATGAGTTGCTATGGCAACTTGACATACCCTGAAATACCTCCATTTTTGGAACCGAAAGTTGAGGTTATCAACTTCCTTTGCTTCAAACTTATCATGGTAACTAGCATAACCTGCTTTCTGGAATACCCACCTGAGCTGTAGCTCTGGTGTTTAAGAACTTTCAACCACCAAAACACTTCCTTGATTTATCATTAGCATAATTTCAGCAGATTCTGAGGCAGAGAAAGGCAGCTTTGCGCTCATATGCAACACTGAAAAAATCTAAGGTTGGATTATGATTTGCAAATTTAGTGTAAGTAATTACACTAAATCACTGGGCTGCATGGTGGCTATTGCTGTCGCCTCTCAACAAGAAGGCCAATTTAAATCTCGGCTGGGACCTTTCTGTGTGGAGTTTGCATCTTCTCCCCATGCAGACTCTGTGTTTCTTTGGGCTCTCTGGCTTCCTCCCACAGTCCAAGAAAATGCTTCATAGGTTAATTGGTGACTCTAAATTGCCTCTAGATGTCCATGAGTGTGACAATCCCACATTAGCTGGGTTGGCTCCACCCACCCCAATGGTGATTTAATAGGTTCTGAATATGGATGGGTGGATATATATACTCTCACCGGCCACTTTATTAGCTACCGGGTTGGACTCCCTTTTGCCTTCAGAACTGCCTTAATCCTTGGTGGCATAGATTCAACAAGGTACTGGAAACATTCCTCAGAGAGTTTGTCCATATCGACATGATAGGATCACACCGTGTCTGCAGATATGTCGGCTGCACATCCATGATGCCAATCTCCCGTTCCACCACATCCCAAAGGTTCTCTATTGGGTTGAGATCTTGTGACTATTTGAGTCCAGTGAGCTCATTGTGTTCAAGAAACCAGAGATTGTGTCTGAGATTATTTCAGCTTTATGACATGGTGCCTTATCCTGCTGGAAGTAGCCATCAGAAGACGGGTACACTGTGGTCATGAAGGCATGGACATGGTTAGCAACAATATTCAGGTAGGCTGTGGTGTTGCAACAATGCTCAATTGGTACTAAAGGGCCCAAAGTGTGCCAGGATAATTTAAATAATAATAATGGATGAAATGCATCTGCGCTTTACCAGATGCTCAAAGCGCTGACAATATTTCCATTATTCATTCACTCCTCATTCATACTTGGTGATGGTAAGTCACTGATGTAGCCACAGCTGCCCTGGGGTAGACTGACATAGGCGTGGCAGCCAGTTCGCGCCTACGGCCCCTCTGACCATCACCGGGACATTCATTTGCATTCACGCACCAATGGAGCAACACTGGAGGCAGGGAGGGTAAAGTTTCTTGCCCAAGGACACAACAGTGGTGGACTGGAGGGAGCAGTGATTGAACCACAGACCCTTCGATTATTGGACAACCTGCTCAACCTTGCTTCATGTTGTTGACACCCGATTTTGACCCTACCATCTGAATGTCAAAGCAGAATTGGAAACTCATCAGACAAGGAAACATTTTGTTCCAGTCTTTTATATATTGTCAAATTTTGTACAATATCCGACAGGAGAGGCACCAATGTGGTCTTCTGCTGCTGTAGCCCATCTGCCTGTAGGTTGGATGTGTTGTGCGTTCAGAGATGCTCCTCTGCAGACCTCTCTTGTAACCAGTGGTTATTTGAGTAACTGTTGTCTTTTTATTAGATGGAACCAGTCTGGCCATTCTCCTCTGACCTCTGGCATCAACAAGGCATTTCTGCCCACAGAACTGCCACTGACTGGATATTTCCTGTTTTTCAGACCATTATCTGTAAACCCTAGAGAGGGTTGTGAGTGAAAATCCCAGTAGAACAGCAGTTTCGGAAATTCTCAGACCAGCCTGTCTGGCACATTCAAAGTCACTTCAGTCACCTTTCTATCTGAGTCTGTTGCTCAGTTTGAACTTGCAGTTGTCTCATTGGTTGTATTTCAATGACTATTCAGGTCTTAAAGATTTGCAATGCAAACACCAGAAAGACTTTTACACTGCTTTCCATGAAATTGCTGGCCACTGTAACTGTCTTATGTAAAGTGGTCCTGTGGTGTTTTACTACCATGGTGGATATCACATGTTATGCACACATACACACAAGTCTCAGCAGAGCTCAAATGAGAACTCCCAGCTGGGACAGTAGCAGGTGGATTTCCAGCATGTACACTGTTAGGACGTGACAGTGTGGGAAGGGTTGCTGTGAAAGCTGCAAACAAAATCGCTGAATAAATTCCTTTAAAAGCTACAGTCTGTCTTTGACTCTGGTAATGTTTTAGCCGCACAGACACCATGAGAGCTTTTTGAACATGCCGAAAAAATGTAAGAACTAAGTTCTCCTGAGAGACGTGGTTACCCCTTGTCTCAGGCATCACTCGATATTCTTTGCCACCTCTCTTGACTACCATTACATGTCCTAATGAAGTTGTGACTGTGACGTGGCGTGTGTTTGAACGGCCAAACGTTATTTATTTTACAGATGTTCTAAACTTAAAAAGAAACAGGGCATTTATTTTTAAGAGAAGGCAAACAATGTTTACTTCTTTGCACAGTTGACAGACCAATCTTCAGTAACAGCAGCAAAATTTCCGACTTTACTGAAAGGGCCTGAAGGTGTCCAGGTTACTACTCAACTCATGCAAAAACCAGTAGAGCTTAAGGCTCAAAATTGGAGAAGTGAGAAAAAAACATTGTGTGGTTGAGAGGAGAAATTCTTTCAGAAGATGTTAGGGGATCAATATTCCATTTGGAGTCCAAGACTTCTTGACAGTGTATAGGCTAATGTTGTGCTGGATAAGCACTATGTGTGAATGTGGGAGTGTTATTTCACCAGCTACAGAAAGAAAAACATGGTTGCTATCGGAAAGCCCGGGAGCTGCTCGGGGGTTCATGTCACAGAGCAAGTTGGTCTGTGCAGCTGTCGTCAGCTATTGAGGTCAGCTTGGTTTTTCTACCTTGTTGACTCAAAAAACAATGCATGTGACAGTGGACCATAAGACATTGGAGCACTGAAGCATTCGTCTACTCTCCAGGTGAAACAAAATTGAAGATTTTTAAAATAGTCTGGGCTAAAGCTTGGAGCTACCAACACAAATGCAGATAAAGTTAAATATTAGCAAAGGAAAAGCACCTAAAAAGTGAAAAAGAGTACCTTCACCAGTTTGAATATGGCAGAGGTTAATGTCAGCACGGTCTCTGAACGAAACACAACTGAGGCAAGCTTATCTTCCCAAAACTCAGTTTTCCTTCTGTAAAGAAGAATTTCCACCAGAATTGCTTCAGAACATAAAAAATTTATATTTATGAGAACTTTTGGCTTTTATCTCCATATTTTCCCCCATTAAGCTAGGCTTTGTCCACACTGCAATGAAAAATATTGTTATTTTCAAACCATGACCTAAATTAAATAACCAATTTTGGTTGGGTTCCTACAATTACTGTCATGATCACCATCATTGTATGTGCTGTCTGGTAAATGCTTGCAAAACAATCAAATCCTTGAATAAATCCAGAGTTTAATTTTTGTTTTCATTTTTAATCGAGTAAAATATTGCCAAATATTTTTAAAAAAAGATATCCAATTGTAAGTGAAGCTTTTTAAGCTGCCATATTTTGACTCCGCCCCCTTCCACTTCTGTAGGTAGAAGTAGGGTTATCTTGTACTTCATCTTTGAGCTATTTTTTCCAGTGGATATCTAAAATTTATTTGAAAGCCAATATTAGCTGAGAGGGAAAATATAATGATAATATACATATCCATACATGCCCACATTTTGGTGAAGAGATCTGAGTAGATTTCAATAAAATGTGACTTTGTGTCATTTAAAAATGTGTCTGCCAACAGAGATTAGTACCAGAGCTTTTTGATTCAACAATTTCTGATTTTAGATGAATAAAGTCATTCAAATTAAGTCAGAAGACACTTAATTCTTATGTGTCATAGGAAGATTATTTCATTTAAATTAGGATTCACTGATAATGATATTATTTTTTGCATTTCTTTCAGGAGTCCCCATTGTTAAAAAATTATCAAAAAATAATCAAATCATCAACCTGTAAACTCTGATATGTGCAAAAATATTAATCAGAAAAAGAAACAATGTGTTTTTTACTTTACTACAGTTGTGTTTTTATTGTATTAATTTTTACATTTTCATTATTTTCCATATGTACTATTATCATTTCACTTCACATTGCTAGTGTTGGCAATTTTGGAGGAAATCAAAGAAAATTAAAACTTACAGCTAATTTAAAACCTGGCTATTAATTGTGTGTTTATTGCAGTTTATTGCAGAAATTTGGTGCAACTAAAAATAAAAAAATGTAAAAAAGCCTACACTCAACAGCTAAATAAAATGAATTTAATATGTGTTTTAGAGACAACAGTGCCCAACACAAAAGGCAAAAATGGCCACAGGGATTTTAAATCAGCTGTCAACATCATAAAAAGACAAAGTTTGGGGCTTCACTGCTACAGATGACCCTTGTTTTAGCCCATTATGTCTTCTACTTTAAAGGCAGCTGAGTGTAATTTGAGATTCCCTTTAACCTCTTCCCAACTCCTTTTTTCTCTCTTCTTTTTCAAGCGCATAAGAATGCACATAAACGCCTGTGTCCTGCTCACAATCCCTTCCTTCTCGCTCATTAATCAAAGACAGATTATCAGGAAGGAGACCTTCATGATTACCATACTCTTGGAGTACATTTTAATATAAGTCAGAAGAATGATGCATATACTAAAGGTTGCTTTGAGTAACTTTTAAGCACACGCAATTTGTCAAACACTGGAATTTGTGAAGAAAAAACTTCCTAAAAGTTGTGATGTCTTCTGTACATTTAGGAGGGAAGGAGTTGATGCTGCAGCCCTTTTAATTCCTTATTGCAAAGCTGTCTTGAGTATAGGCATTTTATGCCCCCCCCCCCCCCTTCCTCCACTTTATACAAAGAGTGGCCCTGCTTTCCCTTCAATGACTCCAAAGGGGAGGAAAACAGCTTCTCTTTTAATCTTTAAACGCTAAACAGGCATGAACTCCTGCTGTCGTCTTCATTTTCCATCTAAAAGCATACAGTCCTGTGCCTAAATATTTTATTATGAGGCGCCTTGCCTTGATACAGCCGTGGATAATGAAAAGATACACTCTGGGGGAGGGGAGATGAGGGTAACTGAAAATTAAAGCCCCTTTTTTCAACACATATAAATGCAAGCAAACTCAAAAATCCAACAAGTCTGACTAGAAGCAAAGTGTCAACATCTTCTATTTCCTTTCCTCTGGAGGTTAGATGCTAAAGATTAATATTAGTGTTCCATCTTAAGGCTTTGTGTGCCAAATTAACCCCATATATATTTTGGGCCTAACTATATAAGACGAAATAGAGCTCCGTGCGTGCCAAGTGCGTGAGCCCTGCACGGTTGAGCGCCTCAGACGGGTTGTTAAGGTGGCATTAAAGTTAATGCAAATTAAAAAGGCTGGTTGATCCGTTTTGACCCCCCACCCCCATCCCCTCCCCAAACCCCGCCCGTTTGTTGCGTTAATGCGGTCATTTGCTTGGAGGTGCTCACCACCTATAATTCAATTTGTCAAAATGAATGAGAGAACTGATAATTTCTCCGGCGCGCCCTCCCAGCGCTGCGCATGGAGCGCGCACCGGCCAAAAAAGAAAAAAACAAATTTATTATAATAAAACAAGACAAAAGGGACTTAACGGACACATCATCCCCTCCGTCTCTCCAGTCCGTTACTATACCGCTTTCTTCTGTAAATGAAAGCGAGCAATTATTGCGAGGGGCCCGGATCATATTATTATGTTGGCCCCGGTCCCCTAGATAGTCATCAATCACTCTCAATCGACCTGTCACCGGTAGTCAGAGATCCAGCTGGAGAGGGGGGCCAGGGGGGAAGGAGGAGGAGGAGGACTGGGTGAGAAGAAGGAGGAGGAGGAGTACATCATCATTAATTTGAGGAGTGACCCCCAGGGCTATCCACATGTCTCAACCCGGGATTCTCCAAGCAACACTGCGCGCACCGGTGATGGCGCGATGGCGAGAACTGCTGTGGTTCCTGTAACCGCCGCGTGTATAGATAGATAGATAGATAGGGATAGATAGATAGATAGATAGATAGATAGATAGATAGATAGATAGATAGATAGATAGATAGATAGATAGATAGATAGATAGATAGATAGATAGATAGATAGGATAGATAGATAGATAGAGTAGATAGATAGATAGATAGATAGAGTTTTTTTCATATAAATTATGTCCTCAGCCTTGTTTGTCCTGTTCAGTATTGTTTCCTAATTAATATTTTAATCAATTAGCCTCTTGTGTGATTTGTGTTGAATGCATTTAATTAGGCCCTAATGTATTTATCTCTGTACAGACGTTTGCACATTGGGGACGCTGATTGGTTAAATGATTGATGCGGAGTTGCAAATGAATCCCCACGAACATGTACCCCCTTCCCAAATAATAAAAAAAAAGAAAAGGAAAAAAATGTCTTCTTCCACTTTTAGTTTTCCATCAGATCTTCACGTTTGTTAATATCGTTTGTTGTCACTCTTTGAAACGAAATTGTATATTAAAGTTACAGTCCGGTCATTTTCAGAGTGGAAACTTCGACGTCATAGCCAGCGCCACTTAAACAACCTGCCTCGTTCTGACGTCTTTTATGCTACTTTTTTATAAGGCAAAAATATGTACCTGACAACAAAGTGAATATTCTGGGGGAAAACGGGGGACAAATGGCGTTTATTTATGTGTCTACTAGTAGACTTTGAAAAAAGAAAAAAACATTCTTTTTCCCAGGCTTACATTTTTTCCCTGCTCAAAGGCATTTGAGAGGGGGCATTTTACACAAATTAAACATGCTGCTCTGCTTCGCCCTATAAGCATCCTAGAGCCAGTGCATTCCCAATCAGTTCAGTCAAACTGCAGCAGCTCATGTGAGCGTGAAACCCTGCTCCCGCTTTATTTCAGGATATTGGGGGATCTTCTACCATGTCATATCCACAATTTGATATCCTTGGTCTGTCTGCTCCACAAGTAAGTTCTTTTTCTCTTTTTGTCCTTGATGTGCGATTGATTCTTTCATCGATTTGATCATTTCGGTGCAGATCTAAGAAGCTTCGCGCAGACTTCTTATGTCAGTTCTGTTGTTATTATTATTATTTTCTGTAAAGGTGTTGCCTTATAGGCATTGGGGTTTAAAAGGTAAAACGAGTGTAACCAGAGACCGACCCCCGACCTCCCGTGCGCAGATTTCCGTCAGATAGCCGCTGCGTAATGTCAACCATATGTTTATCTGCTCTGGGAAACACATGCCAACTTGTTCGGTGCGCACCGGCTGTGTTTAAACCCCGCTGCTGATCTGTCCTGGCATCGAGCCATTAAAAATTGTTTTGGCATAAGCCTACTTTTGGGGTTTATGATGCGCTGTCGGGGAAAGAACTGTTTACGCACGTGGTTCATCTGGATCCAAGCATAAGAACAAAGCCAACGCGTGCGTAAACATTTTTTTAATACGCACGCGTTTTTCTACTTTTTCGCCTTTGTATCTGCAGTGCAGTGATCACATAAGTTGTGGTTATCTTGAAATAAGTCATATCCGTCAAAATTTACTTAAAATATGGTTAATTTTATGCTTAGGAAAACGATCACTCATCTTTTGATTTATTTGAAAACATTGCAACTTATAAAAAAATTAAGAGCAAAATGTTCATAGTGGGTGCTTTTTTGGTTAAAACAGCTTTTTTCTCTTTCTTTCCTCCTTCCAGTTCCTGATGCACAACCAACTCTTTAACTACTTGTTGTGAGTCCACGGCAGATCCATAGCCGACCTGCAGCGGCATCTGGTCAGACTCAGTCTACTGTCCCGTGTATGAGAGCCGGTTGGCCACGGCAAGACGAGCTGAGCTCCGCCGCAGCGCTGGGCGTGTACGGGAGCCACTACACAGGCAGCCAAGGCTATGGGAATTACGTTGCATACGGCACGGACGCATCCGCCTTCTACTCGCTGGTATGCTTCGCATCTGATTCTTCTTGGCATTGATTAATTGAGCCGCAGGGTGCCGGTGCTTAAGGCAGACTCTCCTGTCTCTTCATGCTCTACACCTCACAACACCAGCAATTTATTGTCAGTGACAGGTTTTGTGAAAAGTTCTAATAAAATTGATTTTTTATTTAAAAAAAGTAAAAGCAACCAATCTAGTGTTCTGTTTAGAAAAAAACATTATTTACATATATATATATATTTATATATATATATATATATATATATATATATATATATATATATATATATATATATATATATATATATATATATATTTAAATGATTAGTTTAAAATATTTAAACCAAATTTTCTATGATTTGGAATTTATTTTATTCAGAAAGTGTTATTTAGACCTAGTAGGGCACATTAAGTATGTACTGTCCCTATTACTGTTACGTTAAATTCAATGTAGTGCAAGTTTAACTGGAATAATAAGTATATTTTAGTTTTGTGCTTGACAATTTGCGCATAAAGCGGTTAATATATTTAAGTGAACCATACAGAGTTTAATGAGAACTTTTTATCAACAAAACTTAGTCAGAAATGGTCTTAGACTCACAGCATCAATTTCTTTTAAGTTTTCATTTTCTCTTTGTTTTTGCAACAAACAAAAGTTTTTTGTGTTTGATTCAATTGTCACTGCTCTGCCATTTATTAACACAAACATGTCCGTTTCTCCAATTCAGAGATAACTGAGGAGTCAAAGATCCCACAGCCATCAATGTGCTATTTTTTTATCATTTCAGGGCACATTTGATACTAAAGAAGCTACAGCATCTGCACATGCAGGGATAACACAGGCAACTGCTCATTATCCTTATGATCCCTGGGCAGCATCAATATGACAGGTAAGTTGCAGTTTTGCAGATTTTCATCAAATATTTTTATTTGTTTCTTGTTGGAAACAGATTTGTCAAAGGAAACAGCCATATTGGAGTCCAGAAATACAAAATCTGTGACAATCTGTGTCAGAAAGTGTCGCGCAGAAGCTTGAATTACTTTTAGTTAAATCTAAGTTGGAGCAAGGTTTCAAAGCAAGAATTTGGTGAAGACTCACATTTATGAAATGTTATCATGAAAACATGACTTTTTCACAATAAGATCGTTTCTTTTCTCTGCCTGAATGAGATTTCAGAACACCAATCTCCTTTCATCAACACACAAGGCCTTGTCTCTGCTGTGAAGAGCATGTCTGCCATATTGCATATTGAAAGGTCTTCCCAATAATCACTTGATGTGCAAATGAAGTTTATGAAAAGGTTAGAAAGCAAAGCTAGCTCCTCATCTTTTAAAGGAGCTGATGAACTAACACACGCCGATAGCACAAACGCTGCTTGTTAACTCCAGCCTGCAAGGCAGCTTCCTTTCCGTCAACTATCACGGCTGCAATACATCTCAAGCGTAAGAACGCAAACTGCAAGTTGTGGCATTTCAGCAGAGTCTTGCCCACAGGAACACTTTTGTCGACACGGTTTTAACCTGAGGGTCCATCATTACACTCAATAAAACAATTTTACAGTCTATTTTATCGGGGAAGGAGGAGCTCAGGGTAGGAAAAGGTGAGCGCGCCTCTATACCCCTGAATCCCTCAGCTGTGCTTGACCTGCTCTAAGTCATACAGAGCAATAAAGGACTCATAGAAGAGTCCCACGAGAGGACTTTCACAGCTCACTGCTGACTGAAAATCAACAGCATGCATTTTAAATGGGGGTTTATGGTTGCTTTGTGGAACAGGCAAAACTGAGTGGACCATCGTTGAAGAATAACATGCAACTTTGAGACACGTTCGAGAGTTTACATGTTAAATATGCATGATTTATTTTCCATTTCCACTACAAGATTGATATATTATTGATATATATGATTTAGTAAGTGATTTCACAATTTTAGTAGTTTATTTTAAGTGTTTTTGATTTCTTTTTTTCAATTTGTGGGAGCAATCATGAAAAAAAAAAGAAAAGAAAACTTTTGACTTCTTTTTTTACTTTCATCATTGACTTTAGGGGCAGACTCTTCTTTTGAATCCTTTTTTTTCTATAAATAAACCCCACTAAGTCATATTGGAAACAGTTGCCAACATGCTGTTGGCAACATGACTCTCTTAACCAGTTTTCTTGGGTTATTTCTGAAAACAGGTATGGCTCCATGGATGGAGGAACGAGGCGTAAAAACGCCACGCGTGAGACGACCAGCACCCTGAAGGCCTGGCTGCAGGAACACAGGAAGAACCCCTATCCAACGAAAGGAGAGAAGATCATGTTGGCCATCATCACCAAAATGACCCTAACACAGGTCTCCACCTGGTTCGCCAATGCCAGGAGAAGGCTCAAAAAGGAGAACAAGATGACGTGGCCGCCCAGGAACAAGGGTTCAGAGGAGAAGAGATATGACGATGATGAAGATGGCTCGCAGGAAGAGCAGATAAAAAGCGAGAACAATGATGATGGTCAGTGTCAAAAGGCCCTTTGCAAAAAAAAAAAGTTGAATGTGAAGAAACAAGAGGAAGAGGGAGGCTGCATCTATGATTATTATTATTGAAAATAGTTAACATAAATCCATGAGCTTTTTCTTTATTTATAGTCTCCCTCTTTCATAAAAGTTGAAATGTTGAACTTTGTCCAAGCTGCAACAATATTTCCCCTTCAGATTTCTATTATTTTATGGTAGTAAAAGAACTGACACGGTGTGTGGCTCCTTTATTCTTACTTATTGCTTAACTGCAATGATTTGTGTTTTATTTGCAAATACAAATAGGATAAAGGATGATGGAGCTCATGTGGCCATGAGATCCTTATTTTTTGCACAAAAATCGTATTAACAAGAAGCGATGGAGCCTCACTATAGACAGGCGGGAAGATCAGGTGTCCTTAACTTTATCTTCACTCTTGAAACACTTGGGCTTTTTCTTCAACCCAGTTCTTGGGGGGGGGGGGGGTTGTTCATGGCAAAATAGAGTTGTTGTAGTTTCTTTTTTAACCCAGCTTAACTTTACAATATTTTACATAGTTCTTAGTGTATGAACTCATTTGAATAAAATCAAGGATAGAATAAAAATAATTTATTTTTATTGATGATGGGTTTTGACAGGAAAGTTTTTATTACTATACTGTATAGCTGCTTCTTTTTTTTTTTTTTTTTACGAAAAATTGGATTGCTCATTTATTGGTATTTTTGTGATGTTGTGCATCATTTTCTATTTCAGTTCTGTGAGCTTCTATTTCCTTTTTTTGCTCCTTTTCTGCAGAAACTAGAAGCCGGCCAGATAAGGACTTGCAGCTGAGCGATCTGGAGGATTTTGACGCACTGGAGTCGGAAAACTCCGAGTGTGAGCTGAAGCACCGATACCATCTGAACACGCACATGTCCACGACCACGACCGACTGCCCCGCCGAGCACCTGGTCAAGAACGCCCCCTCTCTGAAACTCCCCATCCCCGTTTCCCTCGGAGGGGAGCAGGACTTGAGCAAAAGTTGCCTCAAAACGAACCCGGATGAGCTGCAGGCGGACAGCAGACAGCAGGCGAAGCCGTGTTATAACCAGCAGCAGATAATGGATGGGAAACCTCGGATCTGGTCTTTGGCCCAGACTGCCACTTCTCTAAACCAGACTGAATACCCGTCCTGTATGCTGAGGTGCCAGCCCCCCTCCCTGACCCCGTCCCCCGCCGCCACCTCACCCGTCACGGGCACAGACAACAGACAGGACTCCCCAGTCACGACGCTGAGAAACTGGGTGGACGGGGTTTTCCACGACCCCTTGTTCAGGCACAGCACGTTGAGCCAGGCACTGACCAACACCACCGTCTCTTGGACCACAAACACCAAAGGCGCCATTCTGGAGGCAGAGAGGAGCGCAGCGGCCTTGCAGCAGCTGCAAGAACCCCCCAAAGATAGTGCCATGAGCTTCCCAAAAACTATCAACAAACTTTTTTGCTCCTAATGTAACCAAAATGACATTTTCAGCAAAAAAAGAAGAAAGAGAGAGAGAGAGAGACAGAATAATTGTGATTGAAAGCCGGAAGTGAACGCGTTTTCAAAAGCAATTGCCGATGACGCAGGACCAGAAGTGGAACTTCCGGGTCGCTTTTGTTTATTTGATCCAACATGGAACATAATCGAAATGTACAACTAAACAGTTTTGGACGAAAATAAGGTTTACAATTTGTTTTGATTTTTTTTTTATTTATTTATCCTTTTTATTTACTTATGCGCATGCAAATGTAACTAAATATTATTTAAGTCTCTGCAAACGAGTATCACTATTTAAAAAAAATACGTCTCACAAATGCACTGCTCTCTGAGGAGGAAGAGCGCTTCAACTTTGTTCACTGGAAATAAAAGCAGTCCGTTTCTGAAGAGCGGCTTGTCATGTCGGGTTTATGGAAGGAGTTGCTGTCCATGGTGCTGAAACAAAAAAAACGTAATTCTTTAAATGTGTAGCTTTTAAAAAATGAAACATATATTGCTTCTCATTTTTTAAGTAACTTAATATCCCCCACTTTTATTTTTTTGTGTTTTGAAAACCTTTCCTGACAGGTGGAAAACGAAGCATCTCAAACCCCAAGACGGAACAGTATCTTAGATCTGCCTCATTAATTCCCTCTAAACAGGCTGTAATTGGGATGTTCACAGACATATTTCATGTCAGGCTATTGATTTCCCCTCTCCGCTCTCAGATAATATCATCGAAATATCTCAACACCGTCCATGATGCAGCTGTCAGGAGTGTAAGTTATTCGCCATGCGCCCATTAAGGGGTCCAGAAACGTAGCCCCCGCGTGAGATCATTTGATATGAAGAGTTTTCTTGCAGACAACCCCCCCCCACACACACACACACACACACACACACACCACCTCATCTTCTATAGCTGGACCCCAACCGAAACAGGTCCAGATGCTGACTCCGCTCCTCCAATGCGCCTTTTCCCCCCTCTTTTATTTTTACACACGAGGTGCGCATGTCTAAAAGTGAAAAGGGCAAAGGAACTCGAATTAGTTGTTGTAGATAAAAGGGCAAAAAGAAAGGAGTCAAGGGTACTTGACAGTAATGGCGAAAGTGGAGCTCTCCGGGGACACTTTCTGTCCTGTGAGAGGGGGGCAGGGGTGGGGGTGATGAATTTTAATGGGGGGAAAAAATACTCCAACTATGGAGATTACGCACACATATGGAAGAAAGTCGATAAAAAGGGCTTTTATTAAGTGTGTATCATAAATGTTTCTTTTTGGAATAGAGAATATTAATAATGAATACAACGAAAATCAACTTATATTTGGCCTCTGAAACGAAAAAAAAAATTTATGACAGAACATGAAGTCATCCCCACTGATAAGTTGTCCTCAGTGCGTAATTAATTACACAGATAGACCGGAGTTTATTAGGCCTTTTGCCCCAAGTGGATGTTTTTTTTTTATTATTGGAGAGAAAAGGAGACATGCAGCAGGACTGAGAGGACAGATCCTCTGTGTGTGCGGAGGGGAAAGCAGCTCGAACTAAATCATTCAGCCATGGCAAATGCGGCGGCACAGGGGGAGCGGGATGCTAAATTAACATGAGCTTTTTACATAGCGGCCAAATAAAACTGTAATCAGCGGCGCGTTACTTTTCATTAAGCGGCTGTGACAGCAGCATATTCAGCCGCGTCCTCTGAACAAGGCGGCGCGCAGGCCAGGGCTGAAATGAACTGCTCTCAAACCGAGAGTCATAAGATAATTCCTTAAGCTCCATTAACAACTCTTAGCCGCAGGAAATGGGCTCCCCCTGAAAACATCTCCAAATCTAAAAGCTTTATCGACCTGGCAAACCTCAGCTGATGGCTTCTCTCCCTCTTTTTTTTTCCCACCCCATCTTATACGTCTCACCCCCACTTCCCTCCTTTCTCCCTTTTTCAACTTAAGGGACAAAAACGTCCAACTGAGGTAATAGACTTTGACACAACAGATTAAATGTGAAATGAGAAAAGGGAGAGGAAAGGGCACTCTTAAATGCCTTTTAAACGTTACCAATTAGAGGTTTAAAACTTGAATAAGATGTAGGCCTTTGGCACATGCTTGCCTGATGGGACATGTAAGTGAAAGCTCTCCCCATTTGGCAAAAGAAACACTTATCTCAGGAAGGAGTGAGGGGTCTGGGGTCAAGTTAATAAACGATTTTTCTCTTTTTTTTTTTTTTTTTTTTGGTCAGGATTATTTGAGATCCACAAATCAGTGCCGCAATCTGGCCTATAAAAAATATTTTATAAATATTTTTAGGAGTGTAAAGGTTTATTATAGCAACAATTTGATTCATTTCATCATTTTTGGTTGCAGATACGATTCCTGGTCGAGATAGGTTAATTTGGAACGATCCGATTCACTAACCTAAAATCGATCTTTAGCCAAAGTTTCAACCACTCAGAGATAAATCTCTGGGTACTGAACAGTGCAGGTGAAGTTTTCCAGATTCTTTGTCTTTCTTTCAAGATAATCAAGTGTAAAATAAATATGCATACAAACAAACAAGTAAACAAGAATTAATGGCAAATCCATTTACATTTTAGTGTCATAAAGTTCAGCCCACTGTTGTTTTTCCACATCAAAATAATCCAAATTATTCAAACATTCTACCACACTGTGCCATGGTGCTGTGGGGCAGCGGTAGAGCGGTCGACCCACGATCGTAAAATTGCAGGTTTGATTCCCGCCTTGCACGCTCATAAGTCGAAGTGTCCTTGGGCAAGACACTGAACCCCACCTTGCCTCTGGTGGGAGGTTGGCGCCAGTGTTCGGCAGCGGAGTGTGAATTTGTGTGTGACTGGGTGAATGGGTCTGTGGCTGTAAAGTGCTTTGGGCCTTGTACGCAGAAAAGCGCTATATAAATATACGCCATTTACCATTTACTGTAGGGTCATGACTGCAAAATTTAGCGTTTCCACACATTGTTCTGGAATGATGACTTGGTCATTTTTTGCTACATCACATGTGTGTTGTCTGCTGCAATGTTCATTTTTACGTTATCGTAAAATAAAATAAAAATCATTAATATCAATTTATTTAATTTTGAAACCATTTTCTATTGTATAGGCACAGTATATTCTGTTAACAACTTGCTTCAGACAGATCAATCTAGTTGGATGGACAAATATAGATTCTTTGATTCATCCTTTGATCGCTACACCCCTATAAATGTTTTTTTTAAAAACAAGCTTCCTGTCAAAGACACATCTTCTGTTTGTATGAAAGCGGGCCACATGGAAGAGAAGGCCCAGAAACTCAGAGCAATCATCAAAGTGGAGATTCCCCAGAGAAAACGCTACCCTGGGTCAGGTTAATACCACTGTGACCCTGAACCATAAATATATTTACACATCATTACACACCAGTATACACACACTTAGACCCGCTCGCTCTCAGACAAATGTACACACGGTGAGTCTTTCTCCAGCACAATGTCACACTTGCGTGCATCAGGCATTAATTGAATATTTAATCTATTCATTGACCAACATTAATGTGGTGTGAACGGTGGTATTGTGATGGAAGCTTGGAGCTAACACCCATGCACAGACACGCTGCTCTTTCAAGAATCAATATAATGGCCTTTTATTTAAATTACAATGTAGAAAATCATTTTTTACAATTCTGTTTTTGTAACAGTAAACAAAACAAGGTTAAAATGTTTTTGTACCATGCTTCAAAACCTTTAACTTTAACTAAAATGTCAGTCGTGTGAATGTTTGATATGGTTGATCAGGCAAACCTATATATTGACATAAATCCAAGGCTCAGAGAAGAGACGTTTGTTGGTTTGAGTCAAGAAAATTCTCCAGGTATTTCTGTGAATGACAGATCTAAATCCGAGGGTTGATTGTCTTGTCACCAGTCAGCTGCCACTGTGGTAAAGGTGTAGAATAAACCTCTTTGGTTTAAGATCTGGAGTGCCCCCCTGTTGTCCCCCCCTATTTTCTTCTTGTAGATTTGGTGTGTGGGGGAGATAGTGTCCATGTGTGGAGTGGACCCTGCTGCAAAAAAGACACCTTCAGGTCCCACCGACTGGCTTTTATCAGCCTCTTGCTGCCATCACCTCCCTGTCATCTCTCCACACTTTAAGAGCTTCCAGTTGCGTTTCACCAACGCAGTCTTTTTAAAAAAAGTAACCAAACCTTGTGTACTTCAGTCTGAAAGTCCAAAAAAGAAACTTTATTTTCCATAAATCAATATTTGAGATTGTTGTGGCTTTAAAAATGTAAAAATGGAGACACTGTGAGCACAACGTAAACTGAAGATTAGTTATCTGACACAAACACCAGGAGTTATAGTCCCTAAAAAAAAGTCCAAGCTTGTAATCTCAAACTCTTTTGAGGTCGAATGCGGGGTCAAGAGGGTCTAATTATGGGTCATCACAACACACTTTCACTTTGACAGACTCAATTTGCCAAGAAAAAGATAAATGTTTAAAAAAAAAACAATTAATTCATGTGTAACTAGATGCTTATTTGCAGCAGAGCGTCTTGGTTGATGAGAAGTAAAGTGGTAAACAACGACCTCCAACATAAACCCCTTTATACGCCTTTAGCTTTAAAAAAATATATGGAGCCCCGAACCTAGAGTAAAAAAAAAAGAAAATAAATTGTTTCCTCAAATTAGCATTTTGTGTGCACAAGATGGCATTTTTTGTGCACAAATGAGCAAACTAGCATTTAGTACTAATGTGTGCACACAAAATACAAATGTGTGGATAAAATACTCATTTTTGAGCAAATATTACACATTTGTGAACACAAAATGCTAATATGTGAGCACTAAATATTATTTTGTGAGCACAAAATACTAATTTGTTAAGGCAAAATGCTAATTTCTGCACAAAAAATGCTCATTTTGGGGAGCAATTTCTTTATTTTTTGTTTTAATGTCTTGTCCAGGATTCAGTATTTTTTGAATGTTTTTTAAGATATAATCTTTGTGCGATTGACATGCCTGCTGAGTTTGCGAATCAGGCATGAATGTGACACAACTTGACATCCCAATTCCTTTATAGTGTCAAAAGAGGGAAATATCTGTGAGTCATATATAAGCTGGTAAAACACAAAAAGGAAAACAACAAAATCAAAACGAGTGAAGTATTTATTTTTCCGACCCACAGTATTTCAGCAGCCATGTAAAAGTAATTGCTAAAGGTCAAAAGAAACTGTGTTTTACCAAGACATTTATGTTTATCATTCAGGACAGATCAATACAATATTGTTGTTTTATGAAAGAAAAGCCAGGGGAGACTTAACACTGACCTTTGCTTCCATTTTCCAATGTGTTCAAGAGGTCCAGTAAAACATACAAATAGTCCTTGAGGTTTGTCGGGGAGGGGAAAGTGGGTCTTGGAGCGCTGGACCGATGCGTTTTTCTTGAAAATGTACAACATGAGAATCAAATTCATACAGCTAGAGTCTGCGGTTGTTGCTCCAAAGTTGTCTCATACCAAGATAAGAAATAAAGAAACGGGTAAGAAATACTTTTGTTTTGTTTTTTTAGTTTTAGTTAACAGATCAATCAATTGGAATGGCAAACTCTTCAGTATAATCACAAAAAATCTTTCCATCCTCATAAAAATAGTGGTTTTAAGGACACTCCCTGAATTTTACAATCTAATGATTTGCAAAGATGACAATGGATGTTTAATTGTTCCGTCATCTGTGTCAGCATTACAAAAAAAAAAAAGCCTGTTTCTGAGGCGGATACAGAGCATGTTTACTGACTTCATGCATAACGTGTTTGAGCTCTAATTCAGCTCATTTCAATTTGTTTTAGGGCCACCGTTTCGCAACCAAAGTACCAGTGAATCACAAACTCGGCGAGTAAACAAGTTAAAACATTAAGGTCAAATAAACTACAACAAGTCAAACCACTCACATGTGATTACGCACATGTAAAAGTAATAAAACATATATATATGTATATATATATTTTATTTTATTTTTATTTTGTGGATTTTTTGAAATTGGGATATTAACCACTTGGCACTTAAAATTTTCCAGCAATGAATATATATATGGAGATATATAATTTTTGGTTACTTTTTGGAACAGTACTTAATGTTGGGGGTCATAGTGGTTTCATTTTAAACCCCTTATTTTCTGTCTCAAGATACCAAGAAAAAAGTTAGATAGGGGTAAACCTAACTTCGGTTTATTTTATCTTTGGAGTTTTTAGTGTGATAAATGCTAAACAAAGGCAACATTGGAGCCAAAGTGGTTTTGATGCATGTTTGCATTATTAGGCGTCAAGGGGTTAATGTACAAAAATGACAAAAGAAAAAAAAAATGAAGGCAGCATCAAAAGGATGGTTTAGGGTCATTCAAGCCAAGCTTGAAAACATATTTACAGTATAAATAGATATTAAAAAAGTAAATATATAACATATTTGTGATGGGTTGCACGGTGGCGCAGTGGTTGGCGCTCTCTCACAGCAAGAAGACCCCAGGTTCAAGTCCCAGCTTTGGGACCTGAACACAACACCAATGGGGAACCTTTCTGTGTGGAGTTTGTATGTTCTCCCTGTGCGTGCGTGGTTTTTCTCCGGGAATCTGGTTTTCTCACTGTCCAAAAACATACTTCACAGGTTAATTGATCGCTCTAATTTGTCAATAGATGTGAATGTGTATGGGTGTGTGATTGTGGCCCTGAAACAGACTGGCCACCTGTCCAGGATGTCCCCTGCCGGGATAGGCTCCAGCAGTCCTGTGACCCTGAGACTAAATGGTTTAGAACAGTGGTCCCCAAACTTTTACCAGTGAGGGCCACATGACGTTTCTATTCTCTGATCAAGGGCCAGAGTCAGTTTGAAACAGAAAAATTATGACGAGCGCAGGGGTGTCTAAATGTAAACATTTATTGTTTCCCAGAAAGCCACACATAACCAAATATAAACAACCTGATCTGATATCAAATAATCATCTCAGGGTTCTTCACCAAAACAAAAAAATTATCAGCAAATATATAATAATGTATAAAATCATGCAGTAGAAACATTTTTAGGTTGGCTGACATTTCTATTCAAATAAGTTTTATTGACGTGAGGAAACAATTCCAGGAATTTAGCCAGGCTAAAAAAAGGGCAAAATAAGAAAAGAAAAGGGCTTCTCCCTGGTATCATTCAGGGGGCCGGGTCAAATGTGTGGGCGGGCCGGGTCCGGCCCCCAGGCCCTAGTCTGGGGACCCCTGGTTTAGAAGATGAATGAATGAATGTCTTTTGATCTGCTTCCCAAACAGAATTTAGGAACTGTTTCTGCAGCAGAAGAGTCTGACAGTTGAACGTTTTCCTTCTTTTTTTCTGTATTTCATGAAATCTTGTGAACTACAGAAATCTGAGATACAAGTGTGCGGCTGTCCTCCGTTTTAACCCCTTGATGGCTGAATTTATTTCCAGCTATGAAAACCAAATCTACTCATGTTTTTGCTTGTCATGTCGATACTAAATTAAGGAAATGGGTTTGATGTGTGTTTGCATCACTAGGCATCAACGGGTTAGGTGAAATGCACATCTCAAGAAATGCAGACAATTGAATAACCCTTCAATACCATATGTCGCTAATTTGCGAAATACCATATAATTCAGGACTTTACTTAATTTGGCATCAATTCAAATGGCAAGAAAGCATTGAGACTATTTTTCTATATACTGGTAATTGAAAATAAATGTAGTTGAGTTGCACACGATTGTTGGTTAAATTAGAGAGTGAACAGTTTTCTGTTTTTTGATGTAGTTAAAGTAAATGAGATCGTACTGCAACTACAGCTAAATGTTTTAATGAGTCGTTTTTCCTGTCCTTGGACTGCTTTACACCACAAACCTGGACTTTGTGGTACACCTCAAGGTGCTCTGTGCCACTGAAAACGAAGGCAGGAAGATTCCAAAATAGCACCTCTAACAAGTCCCGCAGAGAGAGAAAAAGAGACACCTTTTGTGGGCCCATTGCTCCTGGGCTACAACATGTAGTGTGACGACTCAGTAACTCCAACAGGTCGACTTTAGACTACTTGGAGAGTTTTGAAGGACAGCCCGGCCAACTGTGAGGATGTGCTCAGACGCGCTATGTGATTCTCCGTCTGCCATGCGTCTCAATCAAGCCAATCGTCGACTTGCAGGCTTCTACCTCCTTCCCGTTCTCTCCCTCCTCTCCTCTCAGCTCTCCCCCCTTTACTCTGATCCACCCTGCTGCAGAGGGAAGGAGGATTTTACATTGTCCGTCCAAATTATGATGAATCAGCCAAGCGATGTGTTTTGCACTTTCCCCAGAAATAACAGTTTGAATCAATCTACAAGCTGTACATTCTCCTGACAATCCAGAGGGAGACGAGGGAGACAAAGTCTTTGGCGAACTTGTAAATGCACCAGTCTGGCTGTGACTGAGTTTACAAGGTTCATGTACTGCCAGGCTAACTGGAACTTCACAATGGACAAGGGTATTAGTTTGCTTTTCTGCAAAACATTTTGCAAGGTTTTTCATTCTGTTTCTATACCCCGTTTGACAGGTGACATTTACCAAGCTGGAAAATTACCTCTCGACCACCTGACGGGTGTCTCTAAAAAGTAGTTTTCTCCAGGAAATACCATTCTCATGAACTGTGCAAATGAAATGACAAAAAAAGAAGAATTGATATTTTGGTTTTACAATTATTTTCTGCATACAAACCTTTTTCTGATGTGAGGATGTATAAAACAGACTCTTAAAAACGCATTGTAGGGCACATCGGATTCTAAGACACACCTTTAACGAATTGTTTAATTTTAAAGTTATGTCATATTTAAGGCGCACAGAAATGCAAGGCAAAAATAAATCGAAACAAGACTTAGATAAACTGTACTGTTAGCCACATTAGAACGATTAGCGATGTTAGAAGCATCAGCCACGTTAGTGTTTTCACAATACCTGTAACTACCAATCTTGCTTGGCAAACATGACAAAAACAGACTTAAAACAAACGTTACTGTGACTGTGAGAATTTGCAACCTTGTTAGTAATACAGGCTACGTCAGAATTTCCACCCTAACCCTTAACTACTGAAAAACTATATACTGCAGGACTATGTAGTGCTGTGAATTTTAAAAGCAATTCTTTTTTTTTTTTTAAACTGCAGATATGATGTAATCGATTCCACAAAGTTAAAATCTAACTGATATGAGCGTTTTGCGACAACCTTTTATGAGTCCACTGTCTTCTGAAGATAAAAAAACGTTGATGGTTAATTAAAAAAATACTTTTTTGGGGGGCAAAAATTGTTCAGATGCAATGCATTGTGTTCTATATTCGCCGATCTAGTGAGCATCGATGTACACTGGTTTTTCGCAGACACTTCTGGGAGATTTCTAGGGCACTCGCAAAATAGCAAACACCCTACTTAGTGCACCATGTAGTGAGTAGTGAAGGAAGTTAGATAAAATAAACCCAACAGTGTAAACTAGTAAAGACAAAAGTCAGACGAACAGAAATGTCCACAGCTTTTCCTGAGGTCTAATAAAGGGAAAAATATCTAGAACACATTGCAAAAGTTAGGACACTTCGAATGAAAGTAAGAAAAGAAAACGAGCAAAAGGAAGAGAAAGGAGTTTTGTAGATAGCAGGAGCCGAAGTGAGTTTTTGCTGCGTCTGGTCAAGTGTGTTGAGGCCCATCCCTGCATAAGCAGCATGTGGGACTGGTACAGTGGCTGCGGCTGACTGATCCGCCTGCTCATTAAGGCACTGGCAAGCCCATTTGGCCTGGTCCTGTAATAGGAGCCTGTACTGTGTCAGAAACACTTATTTGCTCCACAGCCATCACAGGACATTAACATTCACGACAGCCTGTCACGTGCGGGAGGGAGAGAGGGGGTCAGAGGGGGTGTCTGGAAGGGCTTGCTCACTGCCCCCGGTGCGCTCAAACTCTCATGCATGCACACAGACACACGTACACACAAACACATGGGGCCTTTAGGTATTTCACATTCACCCACAGTAGAAATGTATTTTTATGACCATGCATGCACAAATATAACACAGGTTGGCGATCAGTCTCACTCTGACACTCATACTTCTGCAGCTCCGACACATTCAAGTAGTTTTGCATGCAGGTGCACATGTAGCAGTCATGTAGCTTCATTCGGTTAATGCACCATTTTGTTGATGGCAAACACACTCTTGGAAAACCCTTCATTCTCCAGCACTCTAGGAAACATGCAATCAGCCTTCTAAGTAAAGGTCACATTTGCAATGCAGGTGACTCAAGCAGGAGGCAGAAGGTAATTGGCTGATGGAACAGGGAGTGCTAATACCTTGTCTCTTAGAGATTATGTGATGGATGGGAAATGTTAGGCATCTGGGTAATTAGGTGTATATGGAGGGGACTAGACAGGGCAGGGGTCTAAACTTATGCTGTCTGAAGGTAAAGTGGGGAAAAAAGGGGGGCAGTAAAATAAGGGCTTCTCAAGTGAGACACTTTACTAAATCTATTAAAATCAGCAAGATCAAGAAGAAAAGAAAAGAAAACAGACAGTGGTTTAAACTGAGGCTTGGGTTGCAGTAAATGTTGCACAATAACAAAATGTCTATTATATAGGGCAAAATCAATAAGTAGAAAATTGTGCGCGTACTTTTTAAAGTGACTGAGTGAGCTTTTCATATGCAAGTCTCATCAAATGCATCCATTTTTGTGTCATACTGAAAAGAAAACAATATAGGAAAAAAATGACCAAGTAAAAACAAAATTAAATGTCACTATTTACAGTTTGCACACAAGAAAACCACACGGTGGAATGAACAAGGACAGAGGAGAAGAATGAGAGAAGAGGGTAAAAGATGAGTGCAAGGCATTCTAATTGAAGTGGGCCAGCTGGGGGGAGACCCTTTAAGACACATGCAATATTTACGCTGTGTGACACCCCGTCTGCATTTCACCTCCTTTGGAAGAGGAATATATTCTATCACGGCGCATTCAAGTGGAAACAAAAGACTCACCCATTTTCCATGTAGAGTGGGTGAAATGGAAATATTGTCACTGACACAATACTTAACTCGCAAAACGTAACGATGAAAAAATCGCTAAGAAGTTAGGTAAAAAAATAAAAAAAAGTTAAACCAAACGACAGGATGTAGAGATGATTCTTTAGACAGAAGGATGTCAAGCACAATTTAATAGATTTAGACAAAAAACTTTAATTCAAGAGTTTTTCCAGCTTTTATTCCTGCACTTTACTGCACGAGTCCATCACATATTCGAAAGAAAAAGCAAAAAAAAAAAAGAACCAAAGGTGTGGGATTACACAAAAGAGTTACTTTAAGTCATTTACATCCAAAAACATCAAAATCATCCCTTGTTTTTCTTTAGGTTTCTCACATTTGGGTAAATCTATGATCATATCTTCTGTTTGTGATGAAGATTGATGTTGATTTACTATTGTGATCCCTGATTGTTTAGTTCCAAAGAGGAGATGTTTTACCCTTAAAGAGATCATTTTCAGACTTTTTAGGAATTTGTTTTGTCCCACAAAGATATGATAACATAAGTTCAAACTTTGTAGAAAAAATGGAATGAAATTATCCAAAAATGTTTCTGCTCATTGATCCGATGGACCGATCACATCAACACATATCTCAATGCAAAAACATGATATTTAAAAAATAATAATAATAATAAAAAGGAAAGGTTTCGGAAAGCAAAAGTATTCTCCAGAAATCTAAATGAAATATATAAAAAAAAGAAAATTAAAACAACATTGAAAACTGGAAAAGGTAAGCACTGTGGGACATCATTGATTGGATGTGTCACGGGGGGAGGGGGAAGTACCCAGGCGCAGAGAGGAGAGGAGGCAGGAGGATGCAGGGAATAGGGTTTACTAACAAAAAACTCGAAACTACAAAAACAAAACCACTGCAACAGGCAGGCAAAACTCGAAACACTCGAAAGACTCAAAACCGGGGAAGAATACAATATGGACCAGCACAGGAGGAAGGGAAACACAGGACTTAAATACATACAAGGCAACAAGACACAGGTGGAAACACTCAGGACTGATGGGGCAAGGTAAAACTCGAAACAACCAAACAGGAAATACTTCAAAATAAAACAGGAAATCCAAGAACAAAACACAAAGGAACTGAAACCGTAACAGGATGATGACATTGGAGTTTTTCAGAACAGGGGGCAGAAGGATGATTTACTCAAATTGTGGTCAAACGCTTAAAGAAATATCTTCTGTTGGAATATATTGCCATGCCAAATTAAAAGTGAACAAACATCAACATACAATCAGTGATGTCCATAGTACTTACATTTTCTGGTTTCTTATATAATTTTAGATTTTTTTTCTTTTCATTTTTATTTCTGGGAACTGCTTTTGTTTTCTGAAATGTTTCCTTTTAATTTTGTTCAATTTTTTGGAATTGTGTTTTGAAGTTGTATTTTTTTGTGTTGAATGATTTCTTGATGGGATTTTCCCTTCAGGGCCTCCGTTTCATCTGTGTACCTTTTTCTGTTTTAACCTCTAATGAGGATAACTTGCATTTCAAATCAGCTGTTGGAACAGAAGAAGCAGTGAAATGTCTTCTAGTTGAAACATTTAAAGTCCTGCTGCCCCAAAGAAAATAAATCTTGTTATAACGTGACATAATAGCTGAAAATCATTGCGCATCAAATTTATGGCGCACGTCTCTCCTTCACCGTGCGTTCGACGCCTGTCCAAAAGTGTGTTCATAAGCCTGACGCCCCAGCTGCATGTAGGAAGGGCTACCACCAACCTGTTCGCTACATGGAGTGTTGTCTGTGTCTAATCTCCAATGCATGGAAGACACGGAGAATGTAAGAGATCAGAATTAGTCACATGTACAAAGACGAGTCCCTGATTGGTTGATGCGACGCAGTGACCTCATCAAAGATCAAATACTTGAACTCTGGCCGAGCAATACTGCTGAAATCGCGCTGCTGCTGGACCAACGCGCCCGTCACTCAAATCGCCCTGCAGGACCTCAGATCGCGTCTGTAACATTGACTTTACATTGAAACTGGCCGCCCCAGACGCGCCAATGTTAACGCAGCTTTACAGTCTGTAGTACAAAAGAAAGCCTTACTGTTTTAAACATGAACTTAAAATGAAGCACAAAATGGTAATTGTTTTATTCTTTTCAAAATAGATATTAACTAAAGAGTTCAGATTTGTAAACACAGATCTTTAGTGCCAGTGTTTACATTCCTTACCGTTACTTTTCAACCTTTTACGCTATCAACGTGAATCGGCCTATTCTGTTGCAGGATAAGCTGCTTTCCACCAGTATGCAATACTTCATACGTGTTGCATGTTGGTGAACAGACACTTTAAAATGTTGTTTAACTACACAAGGGCACTTTTCCCTGTGAATCAGCTGAAGCCATAAGGAGTTAGGGTATATGCCAAAGGGCATAGTAGGTTTTGCTATAAACATCTCCAGTGTTAAAGGTTTAAAGCTTAAAACGGGGAAAACAGAAACATAACTGTTAGGGTCACCAGTTTAATTATATATTTTTGAAAAAACAAGAATGTTTTTTAAGTGAAATTTGGGGGTGGGGGCACCTAACTATGACTGGATGCCATTTTGTCTGCAGCCAGATCCTCTTGAGTTAGTGGGTGTATGTGTTTCTCCGCTTGGCACTTCAGGCGTCATTCATAATGAAACACTGGGATGGTTTACACATGATGAATCGATTTCTACTTCAAGGACAAAACTCTTGAAAAGTGGAATAAGCATTGTAACAATAACACAAAGGAAAAACTACAGTGTCAGCATAGCAACAATGGCAAACACTGCTTTTTTCGGATAATTAAAAAGCAAGAAACGCACGTTTGACGCAGAGAACAAAGAAAGTTGCCATCCATCTCATCCTTTAACAAAGTTTGTCCCCAAAATAGCACAGAAATAATCACTCCTGTACGAAGTGGAGCTAAAGCCTTTCCCCAGCTGGCTTTGGCTGGAAGCTGGGTATACCCTGGATACTTTGTCAGTTCATGGATTTGTTGTTACTAGAAGTGATTTCCAAGGAAATGGAGGAAGAGAGTGAATGCAGACATCCATCAGTTCCAGATCCGTTCAAGCTCTCTCCTGTGTTTATGAACCCCAACCACACGGCACTCGGCCCTGACCACACCCACATCAAATGTTTGACCAAGCATGCGGCAGATGTCACAAGGTGGACAAGGCAAAAGTTAAAGAAAGCAGCAGTCTCCACCTCCCATATGGAAGTTTTGTAGATAAACTGTAGAGTCTCCAGTGCTTGCAGCCGATATTCTTTTCCTGCATGAAACGATAAAATATGTTAAGGAATAAAAGTTAATTTTTTCAATTGTATGACATTTGAAGTCTGACACTACTATGTGACATTACAGCAAAACTATTGTTAAAGATAGAAAAGGATTTTCCCATGTTTTCTTGCATTTAATTAGATTTTTTTTATCTTGGCCACAACTTTACTGTTGAAGGGATGTACTCCCCCCAATTCCAGCATCCATCTTCTAAATAAAAAAAAAGATTTTAATACTTTCAGATTGCCAATTCAAAAAAGAGAACATTGAGGAGCTTATTAAAGACGCAATCCAATGAATATGGTGTTCTGATGTTTCTAACATATTCTTGAGACTTTTTGCTTATGATGGAGGACATATATAAAGAAGATTTGACTTTTAATTGTATTTCTGAGTATTTATTTATTCAAATTGTTGTAAATCAGGAGCAGACGAAAAAAAATTCCATTGGGAAAGGCTTGTAGGTGTGACATAGAAGCTGCTACGGCAGGCCACATGCTCCATGCTGCACTCTATTCTGATGCATCCACTTGCAGACAAAAAGATCCAGGTACATCTTTGTTTTCCTCGTCTGAGCTGGCGTCTGACTCAAAACGTCTGACTGGATAGTTTCACGATTGCTTGCCATTTTTGTTGCACCATAAATGTTTAGGTTGGCTTTGTGAGGGGCTTTAAGCTGACAGGAGAGCATGTAAACAGATGAATGACGGGAAAGGAATGGGTTTACTTTTAACAGTCTCGCCCACTACTCTGAGGTAAATTTTTCGTGAACTACTGCCGCTCTGTATGCTCAAACTATGTCCTAGAAAATGTTACAAATCTTTTGGATTTTCAATGTGGGCACATGCGGTTTATAGACAGGTGCGGCTTATGTATGTATAAAATGGTTTATCCTTCAAAAATGTAATGGGTGCGGTTTATTATCATGTCCGCTCTATAGTCCGGAAATTACGGCAATCATGATTAAAAGACCACTGGGAAATAGATCAAAATATGATTGGAATTAAAGTTTAAATACCACATGTACTGGGTGGGAAACAAACATGACTGAGAAGTTGTTTAATGTAAGCTGCTTCATTTTTACATTTAATTCATTATTTACTCTGTGTTTTTCTGACTTGCCTACCAAAAGGTTTATATAAAGCCAGAGCTCCTCTTTCCTCTCCGAGCAGGTCATTGCTGCTGTGTGTCAAGAAGATTAGCAGGCTGTATTTTCTCAGGTCTCTGCTTTAAAACACTAAGCTCAACTATGCTTCTTATTAGAGGGAGATTATGGAAAAGCAAGTGACAGCGACCATGGCCATCTGACATTTTGCATGTGCCCGTGTGTACGTCAACATGAGCAGACTGTGACTGCTATGCTATGGCCCCTATCTGTAAACTCTGCATAGTTGCGTGTCTGAGGACAGCCACAGGTGATGTTTGGATAGCAACAAAGCCAGGACCTCTACAGATGCACATAGTGTGTCTTTTTTTTTTCCTTTATTGCCTTAACATGCAAAATTACAGGCAATTAAGACTAACGTGTGTTGAGATCAGGCTACTCCAAGCAAGTTCAGAAAACAAAAAAAAACTGTACACGTTAGTATGGGAGTAATATGACAGTATACATTAGGGACTGGACAAAAATGAGTTCAAAGGAGAAGACTCTTTAGCATTTATTTTGGAAAAAAAAGTCAATATTCAGCTGTAGTTGAGCAGTGAGACTCTCCATCTATTGTATCCACTTTTTTGGTGGATCCTAAATGAGTTTTAGTTCAGCTGATCTGTTATAAGATGTCTTTGATGTAAGTTGTCCCAGAATTATCTTATTTTTGGGCACGAGTTCGGTCACTAACCATGCCACATTTTCTCCAGCTTTCTGTAGAAGTACTTTAAGACATATATGATCTCATGGTGGCTCTGAAGAATTTTTGTTTTCCAGTCAAACCCTCTCCAGAGTTGACTTTCCACTCTCTTACATGACACTCATCTCATCTGTTAAAAGTTCATTGATCTGAAGCTGGGTTCACCCGGAAGCTACTTGGAAGGCAGGGGCGTCTACGTAAATGAGATAAACAGTCAATGCTTCCATGTAGCAATGAGGCTAAAAATATGGGATAGTAGCTCCTCCCACACACGCACAATAATAAGCGTTGTTGTTGTTCACCTTTTGGCTTACCCGTTCATGTTGCCATAGTGAATTGGCCACAGGTTGGCTGAGGTGAGATTTTTACACTGGACAACCCAATATTTAATCCAGGTTGGGGACCATCAGACACTTGTGGCTACATACATTCACATTTATATAATTTTAACATAGTAGGGCAGCAGCATGCTGGACACTAGTGTGCCAGTCCTGCACTTAACCAACTGAGCGATCCAGCAGCACTTTCACACAACAGAGGTGGAGGACACAAATTCACCGAGCAGAACCAAGCTCTCCCTTTGGTACATAGCATCCCTTTTAAATATATTGTTAATTCTAAAAGACAAGAAAAAAATCTATTGAAACTTAAGGGCTAGTAAGGGTTAATTTCCTCAACTGTTTATTTGCTGTTTAGTGGTTGCCCTTTGTCACTAAAGGCCTCAACCACAGTGCAAACATGCAGCCCTGTGAACTTGGCAGGTGTCTGTAGTCAGTATCTACCATCCTGGTGCCTGTGAGTGTTTAGCCGAGAATCCATCAATATCCTGTTTATTCAGTCGGCGTCGGAATAATCACTCCTGTAAACACGTGATATTTTTACAGGATTTATAGATTCGTTGGTGGGAAAAAAGTAAGCAATAGAGACCAAAAGAAAAAAAAAAGAATATAAAAATAAATACAAGTTTCTACTTTTGTTTTGATTTTTGACCTTTGGTTTCACTCTAAAAACATTTTATCAAACATGAATTTGACAGATGTAAAAAAACAATATTTTTGCACAGTCTTCTATAACAATGAAACACATTCAGATAATGCCTCTTCCCATTTAACAACCCCCCCCCCCCGGCCCATCACTTCCTCCCGTCTGAAAGTTACTAAATAATACAAGAATTATGGGTATTTTATTCAGCCGTTTTTCATGCACAGTTTCACACAAATTTGCTCTCGGAGCGATTTTCTAACTGACTGAAGAATCACAGTGGTTTACTGTAGCCTGTCCTAATAGACGCCTCCCAGCTTACAGCTCTCTCCTCTCGCAATTAGTTTTTATAAAACACTATTGATTTTTTTTTTACCCCCTTTCAATTACATACACGGAAGTCAACCACCCAGATGTTGGTAGTCATTACGTGCTGCTCTTTGTCTTCCACAATACTAATTATGTCTGGCTGCTTGTGGCTGTTACCTTCACTTTTAAAGGGGGGGAAAAAAATCGGATTGCTACATGCACCAGTGGAGATGTGTGCTGTTGTGCATGTATGTGTGCGTTTATATTTGTGTGTATGTGTGTGATCAAGTGTCTCAGCACTGGCTATCTTTTTGCCGCAAAACCCACAGAGACTAAACCCACTAAAATAAAAATGACTTGGATAAAGAAAGAAAAAAGTCGAAAGTGTTTGTCCCTTGATGGAACATTCACTAAATGCATAATGCATAGTCTATGAGGCCCTGCATTCCTCCTGCATTGTTTAGGAAACGTTTCCAGAAATGTTCATAATTCTGCAAAGAACTCCCCAAAAATGCAAACAAAACATGATTTGATGTTATTTTTTACTGTATGTGCGAACCCTTTTTTTTGTTGATTTGGTGCACAAATGCATCAAATTAAAATGTGAGGACTTTATGATGGAAGTTAATGACTGTAAACACAACTGTACTTTATCTCTTTTCAATGCTCATCGAACAAAAAAACAAAAACAAAAAAAAAGCAGACTGGATTGAAGAGTTTCATGTTGCGTCTGTGTTTGCGCCGACTGCAGCCCCATGTTTGCACATGGTCTAAACTGGAATGAACGCCACGCTTATGTGCTAAACAGATTTGGCTAGCCTTTTGGAGTTAAATCATTATGCCCTTTCCTCTGCATGGCAGCAATTCAATGATAGCTCTAACGGTGAGAGATAATGGGCTTTCTGTAAAGTAAAGTGGGATGAAGTTCCATGCAAATATATAAGATAAGTGCCAGAAGTTTATCTATATCATGGTCACACCTTCTTTGAAAGAATCAGTGTCCGACAATGATCATTTTTTCTCATGTTTATCTTTGGTGAAATCCAGAGATGCCCTGCAAATCCTCATGGTTAATAAATACATTGTTTTGGTCATAATATGTGACTATAAGACAGAGGAAAAGGAAATAATTATTTTCTTTACTGTAAAGTGTTGGCAACATTTGAGAGCACTTATCCTTCAACAGACTGGCAACGTGCAGGGTGTACCCTAGCTAGCTGAAACTGGCTTCAGCAGCCCTGTGGCCCTACAAGAGAGTCAGCGGGTTCAGAAAATGTATGGATGCAAACTCCACCGCAGTCTGCCATTCAGATACAGGCTGTGAGAATAATGGGAAAAAAAGTTCCTCATATGACAATATTTTCTATGACCGACATGATAAGTGCAACTTAGCCGTGAAAAAATTGCTATTTCACATTTGAGTCTAGTTTTTTTTTTCTTTTTTTTTCTTTATTTGTGTTCAGCTGTGTTCATCAAAATGCTTAAAAATCTCCACATTTTCTCTCCTTTTTACCTGTATCACTGACTTGTATTTTATTTTTTTTAGAACAGTCTTTACATAGAAAAAATAAAATCTTTCTAAATACATCGAAGAAAGTTTAGCCAATGGTGCTCACACTGGACAAGCAGGGAGGGTCTTTTTCTTCTTTTTGTTTTATTGTTTACTAGCACATGTCCGCTACCTACAGTTGGAAGAGTCATAATGGTGCAAAATGTTTAAGACAGGGGTGTCAAACTCATTTTGGTTCGGGGGCCAGATTCAGCCCATCTGATCTAAAGTGGGCCAGACCAGTAACATAAAAGCAAAATAACAGCTTTGTTTTAGCTTTTTTTACTCAATTTGAAAAAAGAAATGCCTCAACCAACATATTAGCCTAATCACTTGGGGCCAATGGATCTTGAATAAAATTAATTTCAATTAAAAAAAAGTTGGTCTATTTAATTTTATACAGACTGAATATTTTACATCTGACATTTAAGGAATCCAGAAACTTTTCTTTATGGTAAGTCTCTTAGTGCTGAATGTCATATTCTTTGAGCACAGCAACCTGTTGATGACATACCAAGCATGGGGGGTTTGCATTCAGCTTCGTGAAAGAAAAAAAACTGTCAATTTTTTCTGGAAATCTCTTCATCCCACTTCCCTTTCTGACAACATTTTGGTCATTAGGGTGTCACTACTGATCATCCTTATAGCAAGATAACAGCGGTGAGGCTCATAGGGAACCAAAGTGCATCTTATCCAGAAACAGAGCTGTTAGGTTTTACTTTTGGTATATGCAGAGATATGCTAATTCACCTGTCTTGCCTTTCCTTTGCTCCCCCTAGTGGCAGTATTGCGCATTTCGGTTATTTCTTTAAAAAATCATAACCGCCACAGGAATGGACTAGAAACTTGCTTTCTTTTTTAACCATCCTAATGATTTTTACTCTTCATGCGTGGGCCGGACTTAACCACCTGGCGGGCCGGATACGGCCCGCGGGCCGTATATTGACACCCCTGGTTTAAGATAAGCAAATCTTGCTCCAGGCTTTTTCTTGCACATCTTTATTCCGATATATGATAGACCTGGCGTCACAGAGTTCCAACTGAACACAAACCCCAATTATTAATTTCCTCTTTATAATCAATTTTCAAAGGATTGGCACTTCTGTGAATTAATGATGTCATCCATTCATAACTAGCAAATCCGAGGCCCTGATTGGTCAAAAATACAATCTAGTTTAACTTTCAACATGCGTTCAATGGACCCACGTTTTGTACATAGAGTCTGAAAACGGTCCTAAAAAATGCGCGTAGCTACACGCATACACAAGAGTTTTGGATGTGGAAGACTGAAATGCGTTTTCATATAGACTTTTCATTGAAAGTGGTTGCTTGAAATTGTGTTGCATAGAGGACGTAGCTTCAGAGCGTGAGCGTATTGAGACATGTCCATAAAACTACCACCATGTCTCTTTTAGACTTCTCTCTGCACTACCTCAAGCCGATTAGCTGACGTAGGTGTCTCCTCATTTTGATTGACTGAACACACTTGATCCAGGTAATCAGCACCAGGATATGCAGGGAGAACGAAAAACAGGATTGGGCATTCCTGATTACTACCAGAGTAAATGCTCTTTACTTCCTGTGTTGTCCTTACTGCATACTGCTGTCCTTGTCTGTTTATCTCTTGTTTTGCCCTGCCGCCAGTTTTTGGTGTAAGCTAATGGTTTATCTTCTCAGCTTTTGGTTCTGCAGAGCGTTCTCATTTTTCCTCTGTCACTCACCGCTTCACATATGATCAGCATTAAAACATGAACACAATGAGGATTTCAAGCAGTTTGTTGGCTTTTTCACTAAACCGCTTCCGGCTGGGACTTTCTGCCAAGAACAACAGGGCTAATAGTTGAAAAAAGTTAGTACAAAACCCCATGTGAAGGAAAAAAAAACTGTTATCTGATAGATCAAAGTCAAAGAGATCCTCTAATTACGATGAAATTCAGGTTGGGTGTCTCACCCTCTCTTGCACCTTCCCTCTTGATCTTTGTGTCGTTGACTTGCCCATCTATCACAAAGTGTTCCTTTGATAATTACATGCCAAAATGACTTAAAACTCCCCCACTAGGCGTAAGGCATTACAGCCTGAATGACATGCCGACTCACCCTAAGGACTTTTTAACAAGGTAAGTCAGGGAGTCCTTCTTTTTTTCCCACAATAGTTCAGCGATACCTAATTGCAGTCTTTCATAATCCCCTGACTCCTTATTTTGACTAAACAAGTTCACAATGAACACCAATGTGGCAGCCTGCCGTCTTTCTCACTCTTCTGTGCTCCAATCTGTGTGTGTGTGTGAGCAAGAAAGGGGAAACCGGCTGGCACATAGTGAGCAGGAGACAGTCTGCCACTCAGTGAAACAGATAATTAAGTGAAATACAGCGGTTTGGAGGTTTATTTATTTATTTGTTTAAGCGGATTTGGCGCGCCGGGAGTTTTCCTGCCTCTGCGTTTGTCAGGCAATGGAAATGAGACTTCAGAGGAGAGGGGCAGCGAGGAGGCAGAATGTTGATGGGCCAAATGCCAAGCCACGAGGTCTCTGGTGAGTTCTTCCATGACACGGACGCATTTGTGTGTACAGGTGTGTGTGCGGGCGCGGCAGCCAACACCCCCCTCCCCCTGTTCTCCCCAGAACAAGCCAGCAGAGCCTGAACATTTGGCACTTGCAGTTCATGTGTTAAATGTGGGCATGGTTGTCAGCGTGTATAGAGGTGTGTTGAACTTGCTTAGCATGTCCAGTGGACACTTGCACGCTTTGTATACTTTTACACAGCGTGCCAGTGTTATGGAGGCCTCGCGCATACGCACACTTTGTCTGGCTGCCTCACTGTTGCAGACTGGGTAATCCAACTTCCTGTTTGTGAGGTAATTCTTTTGACAAAATAATTAAGGACTAAAGCTAAACAGTCAAAATTGATCATAACTTGTTTTTTTTATTGTCCCACTTCAATCATCTTGTAAACTATTTTTAAACCGTTCCCAAGGGCCTTTTTAATTATGTTCAAGCTGTTTTTAGCTGTAATTAAAAAAAAAAAAACTTGTGTGTACGAAGACAGTTGCTGTAGAGCTGCAGTTAGACTGGGCCAAACTAGTAAGCCTTTCCTCCCTTCCCATCATCCGTCTATTTACACTCTCTCCCACTAGCTTACAACCCCTCATATTACGGGTCTAACAAAATTGGCGAACAATATCGAAACAATCCAGACGTACAGTTTTGAGCCAGCTCAGATGAGGCAGACAAAGACGTACATGGGTGCAGTTGTTTCCAAGTGAGTCATAATGCGGCGGAGCAGGGATTGTGTGGCTTGCATCACACCTATACAAGCTTTGTCCAAAAGCTTTTTTTTTTTCATCTACTCCTGATTCACCACAATTTAATGAAGAAATACTCAGAAATTCAATTTTAAGTAAAATTCCCTTTTTATTTGTCCTCCATCATAAGAAAAATGAAACAAGAATATGTTAAAGACACCAGTTTTCAACTGAGTGGGTCTTTAATTCTAAGTATGTGCACATTCTCAAAACATTATTTTAGGATAATTTGTTGTTGGTTTTTTGGTATCCCAAAAAAAGAGTTGAACACAGGTGTAAGAAAGTTGAACTACATTATGCCAGTAAGTAAACCACTCAAGGTGCAACTAAAGATGCTATCCGGTTTCTTATGTTGTCCTTCAATTTTAAGGCTCTCTCATGTGTGCAGCAGGCACCGCCTGAAACCCCAAATGCCTTGCATAGTTCTGTCAGAGTTGGGTAAGGCCTCCAGGCTGCACAGGTAGTTTGCAAAGCAACAGTGACCTCTATGGTTGTAATAGGGAATTACACAATTAAAGAAGAAAAAAGTGAATAACTTTCTTTCACTTCTAAAAAACTAAAACCCACAAAATCGCTTTATTTGGTTGTTTTTTTTTCTCCAAAAAATAGTTTATGGGACATCATATGAAATGCCATTTAATTTTTATACACATGTGGAATGAGTGCAAGATTTATGTCTTACTAAGAAGGCAGTGGTTAGAAAAGTGGTGACTTTGTGTATTTATACTAAAAGAAAATCTTTCTGTCTTTTGATTTCCTTGTGAGTCTTTGTCCATCAATCTTTTCATTCGCCTCTGTGTCAATCATTTAGCTTTTGTGTGTGCGCTTGTCTGGGTGTGTGCGAGGAGGAGGGAGAAAGCAACTGTCAAAACTGTCTGTCTGTCACCACTGATACTAGCAGTTTGCTGGAGGGGAAACATCTAGATATTTCTGCTTGACCGTACAGCTGGCCAGCCAGAGACGGCCTCTTTTTTTTCCTCTTCCTTTTGGGCCACTCTGTGGACAGCTGTAACTCGTGTCTGTGTTTCTGTTTGTGTGTGTTTGTGCATAAGTCAAACAAACCAAGACAATGTGCGACCAGTTGGTTCGTGATTTTGGAATCTGTTTCACCCTCAGGTGACTGTCAAGCTGTTAGAACAGCCGCTTTGTTCCAGCTTGAGATGTATCTCACCGTGTTTATATTTGCAGCTATTTTCCCCTTTTGAGTGTTGACACCTTGTCGACAACGCCGTTCACGGAGAGGCCGGGCGGGTAAATAAGTCACACACCTCTTTTGGATCAACATAGGCATTTCAGAAACAGTGTTTGTGGAATATGTCAGAAACAGATGCATCTTTTTACGTCAATATAATTTCTGGGTGGAAACTGCTTTAAAACGATGTTAAGCACACAAAAAAAGAAGGCTTTTAACAAATGTTGCCAATCTTGATCCCCGGAAAGAATGGAAAACTCTTGGATTTACATAATTAAATGTCATCGTGCTGAAGTTTTGTTTTCCTTTTCAAGCATCCTTCAACATGTTTGTTTGCGTCCCCTGAAAACAAGTAAAAGTTGATGTTTTAATCCTGCAGGAAATGTGTCCAGATGCATGCAGTTTATCACTCTGCAGATAATAATGAGCCTCTTAGTTTATCGTCGTCCACAAGACAATCTGCTCTGCTCATAGTCCCCCATGTTTGGGTGAGTGCTCCATGCTAATCATTCCCCTCATCCCTCAAGCAAACAAAAAAAAGGAAAAAAAAAATTCCATTCTCATCATACCTATTACCTATTGTGCATGGATAACTGTACATTAGTTTTCATTCAGCAAAAAAAAAAAACACAATGAGTAAATTCTCAATTTGGTATGAGAAATGAAGAGTTGGGGCTGTCCACCATCCAAAAATGTAGATTTTTTTTCTGCTTTCTGGTCCAGGATTTTAATGAATGAAAGCCTTTGAGATTAGAATTGCTTTTTGTTCAAGCGTGTTATCAAAGAACAACAATGGCGGCGAAAGATGGAACACGCTTGCATGAAAGTGAAAGTTGTACTATCATTGTTGTCCATACATTATTTTTATTTATTTCCTTTTTTTTTTCTAATGCTTTCTCTGACTGTTCGCTCGGGGAAACAATCACCCGGACACATGTCCATTGTTTGTGTTGCCCGGATAAACAGAAGTGTCCTAATGTGTCTGTTGTTGGAGATTGCTGGCTCTCAGCGCTAATCACTTCCCAGAAGGTAGGCGATCAAACTCCGAGACAACAGGATACCAAAGTTAATCAGAGAGAATGTGAGGATTTACGTTTGTGCTCGTCATGAAAGCAGAAGCTTTTACAAAGGAGCTCCGATGGGCCCGCATGGGCAGAAGTGTGCTGTATATGCACTGCAGCTAGAGATCCAAAAACACCTCAGGGAACAGATACACAAATATGAAAATTATACAAAGTGCAAAGTAGGAGAATTATGGTTCCACAAACCTTTGTGCTAGATGAAAACAAATGTTTGGGGCTGCAGACAATCCAGCACAAGTGCACTGATGGCATTTGCAGAACCAAGGCAGAGGCACATATGCAATCACAGAGCATGGAAGGGATTACAATATTTCTCCCTTTATCCAGATTAGACAAGATCAAATTATTTCCCCTCTGCGATGCCAGTTTTCTGCTGTCTAATGCCGGCTTTTCAAACAACACAATTTTTTTTTTTTTTTTTTGTGGGCATCACATAATGCAGCAGATTTTCCCTGTCAAATGTGATGACAGCACACAGTAGCTTCTCTCATATTCAATAAGAAGAGGCCCATGCAGGCCACTTACACTGGCTGCAGCTAAGCTGTTTATGTCCCCCATTCAGCAGTTACACAAGCCAGAGAGTGTAAACACAACAGTATCTTTTTAATTGTGCTGTTTCAAGCCTGGCTTCTCTGTCGAATTAGAGCGCAGACCACTCTGTTTCTTCCCCAGTCCGGCAGATTAAGGGCATCTCTGTAAGGAAATGCCGGGGTGGCTTGGTTTGAGTTGTCACCGAATCAGCTTAAACTTCCCTTCAGCAAGCGTGGAGCAGAGCGATAACAACCGCACGCTTGTTTGCGGTGCAGAGATGTTGTGGCAAGGGTGGCTGGGTGATGGCATGCACGTGCATGTGTTTGTAGGTCCGGCGGACTTCTCTGCTTCTTGTCCTTTCATTTGTTAGAAAGCTAAAGATAAGGAAAGACAGAGTGAGCAAAAACAGACTTAGATAGGTCCATATGTAGACCAGTGTATGCATGAGTATGTGACAAAAAGATAAACACAAACTCGATCTGTCGGAACTTGTCACTTTTAGGACTTTATTTTTCAAAGAAACCTAAGATTTATTTGTAGTACTGTTATGTGATTATGTTTTTATTTTGCAGTAAAAGAATCATGACCTATAATTAATTATTCAAATTAAGATATATATTTAATTTAACTTTAATTGCTATGAAAAGTCTTATTATGGAGCAGTAAAAGATTAAATCACAAATAGAAGGTTCTTTATGAAGTTTTTCATTATAACAGATTTCCATCCTTTACTGTTACACCACCAGAGGTTATTTTGAATTTAATTGAAATATTTAGATTGTTTCTTTGTTGTGACTGGACTACAACAAGCAGTACGGAGAAAACTTTCACTCAAAAGTTATGCTTTGTATCGCTTAACATGACATTTAATATCCCACCTTTTGTTGCAGTAGTCCAAGTAACTCCACTTTTTGTGACAAAAGTTTTAAACTTAAAACTTTAACAGTATTAAAGAACTATTTATTTATTAATTTGAAACGTGACCATGTTTATTTATTTATTTATTTTATTTTTTTAAGTGACCATGGTATTTGAGGGATGATACCATTTGAGTTGTCCATTATCAGAAATTAATGGACGCTTCGGACAGTTGCTTCTGCCCGAAGCAATCAGCCCTCCATGTACATAATAGATAATAGTTTTGATGCAATGCAATTGTTTTGGTTTAATTCTGTTAAAAAACTACACAATCACACATTGGGAAACAAGGGGTTACTTTAGATTCCTTTTCTAGCTGAGTTCAAATAAAACGTTCATGCAAAGAAACAGTTGGACCATTGTTTTTTTTTATTTAATAACACAACAATTGTTATAGATTAAAAAAGACATTAACGTAATTTAATTAGTCTTCAGTTATTTGCAATTAACGCTATAATTTGACACCAAAAATATATTCACTTAACAATTGTAAGATGTACTATTTAGGGCTGCACGATATGAGGAAAACTTGCAATGTGAGACATTAGCAATCAGTTTTGTGATGACGATATGACTTGCAATACCTGAACAAAAGGGGTGTGTAGCAAGAGTCTGGCAATACGATACACATCGCGATATTGTACCAGAACATATGTGATATGACATAAATGAATATGGCTTAGAAAAAACTACCTGAATATTAATACACCTTTCATTGTAATAAAATAATAAAAGTAATTTTATTCAATAATTTATTTATTTATTTATTTTAATTTTTCAGTATAAGAAAAAAAATAAAATGAATGAGTCTTAACCAACAAGGTTCTAACAGTATGTTTGGCGAAATAAAGTTCTGTTGTTTTTCAACATTGCTTAATGTAGCTTCTCCAGTACTTTTTAATGGTTCAAGACCCTCAAAAATAATTTATTTCCAGGAAACATAAAAGTGTGATGATGAGGCAGCGTGACAGGGTGAAGGAGAGAGCTTTAATGTGGCTGAGATGCTTTGTTTACATGACAGTCTGCACTACAGCGCTGCAGCTCTGTTTTCTCACACACGGAAGTAAACTCGTATTTCACCGCTCATCGCCACAACGTTGGCCTTTTTTCAGAGAGTTATACACATCACTCTGAACCATAAGGTCGCTGAACTAGAATCTGTTGCTGTGAGGTTCCGCAGAACTTTAACATTTTGACTGATGCTCCATGCATGAGCCGCTGCGCAGCTGCACTGCTTCATTCGTTCTTGTCTGAGCCCGCCCACTACAAAGCACCGCAATGCGCTTTTTTATATGATACTGGCAGCAATATGGCACAGAGTTTCAGTTCATTATCCATCCCAAGTAAAAGTGGTGTATGTCTCATAACAACAAAACAAGCTGCTTCTTCTCTCTCAGACTTTT
Source organism: Oryzias sinensis (assembly GCA_037389245.1). Lineage (NCBI taxonomy): Eukaryota > Metazoa > Chordata > Actinopteri > Beloniformes > Adrianichthyidae > Oryzias > Oryzias sinensis. Next base: position 21,642,043 of record CM074491.1, read on the forward strand.
TGTTGTTTTGAGCGCTGTAGAATTGTTCTGAGAGGCTCAGTGTGCGGTGCTGCCAACTAGCGGTCGGGGGTTTAAGTGGAAAAAAAGAGTCAGATGATGAAGGACGCCAGTAAATAATTAAATAAATATGGCCTAACTTAAAATGATATAAATATCGCCAAATGAAATATTGGGATATATTGCCGAACAAATTTTTTTCTTACACCCCAACTAAGCAAACAGCAAAACAAAAAACAACTATAACTACAACTGCAACAATTCTATTTACCGGTAAATAGAAGTCAACATTCAACTCTTGGAAACCTATTTAGGTAAATCAGTTCCTAAAGATGAACTAGACTAAGGTTCTGGGATTTGTTTAGGTTTTGCACAGCAAATGTTGCCAAAAACAAACAGTGGTAATCATATCAAGATACGATTTTAAAATAACTCAATGATTCAAAATTTTCTGCACAGTGATCTGGCCAGTTCTTGACCATTTTTAAGCCAACACTTTGAAAGACCAAAAGTTTTTTTTTGTATCCTATTGTAAAATAAAAACATCACAGGCTACTCTGTTCTGGATGTATTCTGATAGGCCGTGCGCCCTGGGGCAATATCCATTACATGCACATGTGCAATTGCTCTTTGTCAGAGTGGAAAAGCCAATTTAAAATAACAAAGAAATGAAAAAAAGGAAAGCTTTACTTTTATATTTTTTGTCATATCAGCAAATACTGCCGTATACTGAGCTATTTGCTCCAGAGTATCCAGCAAGGAAAAGAAAAACAGAGATCATGATTAGTTTGGGTGTTTAGGTAATGTTTTTGTCTCAATAATTTTTAGCTTCCAAATTGACACACAAAAGAAATGGAAGTGACAAGCCAATTGCTTAAAAAATGAAGAAAAAAATCGTGAAGGTGTAATATTTGAAAATGAAAATTCTGATTAATAAATGAAAGAAGAAATAGTCTTCTTTTGGTCTTTTACTCAAAGCCGCCTAGGAGCTGCCAAGTATCCTCAGAGCTGCATTACAAACAGCTATTTGTCACAGTAAAATGTATCTTTTCAAATTTACAATGTAAACAGGGCCTCACGCTGTGCTTTAAGTGAGGAATTAATAACTATTTTCAAATTCTATGTTTTATGATATTCTCAATGACAGTTCTGTTAAAATCAGCTATTGTGATCTTGTCACTTTTCATTATTTTTATCAGATGATGTCCAGTCATTTTCACCTTGCCGTCTACCTGTTTTGTGTCTGGTTTTGTTTGACTATCAGCTTCCTTTGACACCCATGGCACATACCACAACACACTGCATTCTAAGGAGATCGTCTATAAGGCTGAGACTGAGCTCCTTTTTAAAATACCCTTAAAGACACACAACTTAAAGAGTAATGTGAGGAAACCTGAAAAAAGGGTAGTCAGATCATGTTTTTATGCATCTATCTATCTTATCTTTTTAATGTTTTACAAATAGTTATAAATGATGTGAGTGAGTTTACTCTCAGAATTGTCCACATTTAAGCTGATGTTGTTGTGATGATGACAATTTCTACACAAACCAAACATGTTTGCTATATATACAGGTTTTCTGGCAGGACCACCTATCTTATTTGGTTTTTTTGGAGGACGACCTTAGTATTTTTATGTGTGCTTGACCTCAAATCAGACAAAAACCCACTAAATTTATTGATCTGAACCAGGATTTTCTCAGTAGCGGCAAGCGAAGAGGGAAGAGCCCAGCGCAGAATCCCCGTCCGGCATGGGGACTTGGGGCATGCAGAAGATCTGCCCGGTGTTCTGCAGGTGCCTGAGACTGGGTGGGATCCCTAAGTTGGACCCCCTGCCCAGACCTGCCAGCTGGGTGCATTTTACCACTGGCGGTGCGACGGGGTCTGGTTCTGTAAGACCTGGCCTCCCCGTGCTTCTAAACAATTGCCTGATAGTTATTTTTCTTCTAATTTTTATTTATTTATTTTTTCCATTTCCTGTGGACAATGTTAAAGTAAGAAAATGAGGATGATAAACAATCTTTGTTTGGTTAGCTTCAGCGACCATTAATCTGAAATAAATACCTGTTATTGCTCTTTTAAATCCAATCAATAGTTTGATGCTGTCCTACGAAGATTTTTAAATACATTTATTCACCAAAAAAAGAGAAATTTCTATAAGTAATTTTAAAAAGCATGGGGGAAAAAATCTGAAGAGCACTGAGGTGATGCCTATTAATCCTCTTCTTTTCGACAGGAGTGTTAGAAAAGGTAGAATTGTGAAATGACAAGCCCGCAAAAAAGAAAAAAAAAGTGAATGAGCACACTTGAATGACTTAAACTACAGCTCCTCTCAACCGTGCCTGTGGTTTTGAAAAGGAAGCGAACATTGCGAATTCTGTCGACAGACTGACGCAAAGCCAAGTGGACAGGCAGGTAATAGGAGGGTAGGCGGGGAAAGGGAGACAAGCATGGAGCAATCATGAAAATCAATGCAAATGAAAGCAAAGGCAGCCATGGGAGGTCTAGGAGCAAGAAGAGGGATGTATCCAATAGAAGAAGTGTTCAGAGAGCACAGAAGGTCTCAGACCTACAAGATTCATATGAATGCATAACATACTGGACAACTGAGGGCAAGTATGTTGATACAGTTTTGAGTTCAGACTACTACCGACCATGAAACTTCTAAAATGTTTTATAGTTTAGCGAGTTGTAGACTAATCTACTTTCTGTGAATCACTAGTTGCATGTATTTCGATGTTTCAGTGTAATTTGGACCAAAATTGTCAAGGAAATACTGAGATATTGTAACTTTAGAGTTGATTATGCAAAGATAAGCAGTTGACCTCTGAACTCAATTCTCGGCATGTGCCAAATTTCTTTGGGTTATCCCACATTGCTTCTGGTCGTCATAGGTTGGTACCAGTGTTAAGCAAAGGAGTCGCCATCAGTGTCTGACTGTGTGTGTGCTTGGGTGACTGGGACTATAAAACACTTGAGAATTTAAGTTTGAAAAGCGCAATACAAGTATACACCATTTTACCATTTAGTCATTTAATCAATATGACAATTCAAATTACAGATGGGATTAAAATGATCATAGGAACTTTTCAGGTCAACAATTCGTCCGACACCACATAAAAATTAGGATCTTGGCTTTATGTTTCACATGGACTTTATTATTTCCCCTATTTTTAAGGTTACAGCAAAAAAAAAAAATCTCTGTGTCCTCCTTGAGTTCACTTTTTGCCTTTGCTTTATTTCTAAGTTTTCTTCCTCTTTTGTCGTAATTTGTTTACATTTTCTTGCTAACTTCCTGACTTTCTTCCTCTACAATAGTATGCTTCCTTCTCAAAGGTACCATTCTGACATTTATTCTAAGATCCTATCCATTTTATGACAAGACACAAGTGAAAGAAACATTTTTACACTGAATTGCAAACAAGAATAAAATTAGTCTATTTCTTGAATGAGGTGGTGGATGAACCACTCACCACCAATTAGGTGTTAGTATATATTTTTTGTATGTCTTTTTATTGTTACAACATTCAAAGTTCTAATTAATTGTTGCACGCTTTTCAAATTTTGTTTTAACTAAAAAAACATTTAGTTTTGTATCAACTTGTCACTTCAGGTGAAGACTGGGGCAAACCACTGCACAGATGCAAATTCATTCAATATGGATAACATTTTTTTTTAAAGGTATTTATTTGGTTTAGGTTGGAGATTTATGTGGAAGACTTTGTTAATACATCACTTTTTTAATTTATAATTTTAGATTAACTGGTAAAAATGTTTGTTTAGTTGCTTCCTTGTCCTGCTTCATATTCATTTTGTTATTTATTTATTATTTGTTGTGGACTCGGATGCGTTTGATAGTTTTAGTGTTGGAGATGGCTTTAGAACAATGGTGAAAAATCCCTCTTTGGATTGGATTGCATTATTGGATCATGTTTGTATTCCTGTTGTTGGTCTTGTCTCTTGTATTTCAGTATGACCATCTCCAACAACTTAAGAAATAGGTGTCATACCCTATGTCTTCTAATGGTAGCTCAAATTTTTATCCCAAAAATTTGGTAGCCTGCAGGAAATTGTTTGCTTGTTTTCTTCATGCAGTCTTCTCAATATCACCCATTTGCTTTTGCCATTCTCATTCCACCACAAATGTCCTGCAGGTTCCTCAACAGAAAGCTCTTTGGCTTATGCCACTGCATGAATTTTAAGTGCTAAATGGTAATTGTGTATACTTATATAGCCCAAAGCCCTTTACAGTCACACTCACAAACACATACACACTGTGGCACCAACCTTCCACCAGAGGCAGTGTCTTGCCCAAGGACACTTCAACACATGGGCATGCAAGGCAGGAATTGAACCTGCAGGGTTATGATCATGGGTTGACCACCCTACCGCTGCACCACGGCCGCCCGTGAACAAATGTTCCTCAGAAAAGCTACGGTTAGAGACCGGCATCTAAAGTGATGAACACCTGTTAGACCTGGTGTTTATTGGAGACCGGTGTCAATTAGAGACTGGCTAGTACTGGAAGAAATACGGTACTTTACTGCAGGATTGCAATATATTTGATGAAGAAAAAATCCTAACATTGTTCGGTAACCTCCCCATTCAACACATCACATAAAAGACAAAGCAGGAGAGCTCTTAGCATGGGTCTGATTGCAGTTCTAAAGAGTTTGGTGACCTTATCAAAAACCTTGAAGACATAAAGGACTCTAATGGAGTGTTGACAAACACGCATTCAGAAGTCTTACGTCTCGCCCTCCCCTTCATTTGCCGCCTTTCCATGCGCCACAGGTTCTGACTGTCCTGCAGCTTTGAACATCCCAGCTTGTGGTTGCAGATTAATAAAACAGGAAATCAATGAATTTTGGATGAAACCGCCGCAGTTGGGGGTGAATCAGGCTTTATTACTTGGTGTATTATTGATCAGACTAAAAAACCTACTGTTCTTCTGGAAAGTGATTGTTATGTACAGGTACTGGCCTCCTCCTCTTCCACTATGAATGCCAAATTACGTGGAGAAAACAGATAGAGTTGGTTTTCTAAAGGTTTTATTTTTATTTTATTTTTTTAAATCACAAAAATTAAGAATGGAAAATATTTTTTCTAAAAGAATCTGTTCAAGGATTGAAAAATATTATGTAAACGATTCTTTTTCCCCCCAAAATACTATTTTGTCCCAGGGAGCCAGTTTAGCTCGTGCTGGTTTGCGGTGCCTTCCATCCGTGAAACCAGGGTTTGAATCCGGGCTGCTCCCTATTCCCTTTTCTGCTTCTGTGCCGGTCCCAAGCCAGGATAAATTGAGAGGGTTCCATCAGGAAGGGCATCCGGCGTAAAACATTGCCAAGTTATCCATGCGACTCATCCTCGAAGGAGAGGTTGTTTCGCTGTGGCGACCCCTGATGGGAAAAAGACAAAGACTGTTGTTTTGTCCCAATTATTCTTATATGTTGCCTTTAGACCACAACTTTACTTAAAATATATATTTTAAGAAATACATAGCATTTTTCAAAAATAATTTTCAAAAATGAAAGCATTCTTGAATGACTTTTAAACAGTTGTGCCTCCCTTTGTCTGATAGCGGAATGCATATTCAACTTATGGTTCCATTTTGTTGTTTACACTTTGGTGACTATATCTTGTGGTCCTGAGCAACATCCCATTAAAAATTCAGCAGATGCTAAGTGACTAATGCACTTTCTCAGCTGCATGTTGAGACAATAAAAAATTAACAAAAGAAATAATTAATTTTGATTGGTGTCTACAAAGCTAAAAAATCTTCTGTTGTGACCTCATGAAGGATTCATATCTCACCCGAAGTTCTCCCTTCGTGTACAAGAAAACTAATGTCACTTTGGTGTTTTATAAATTCTGAAAGACTTTAACTTATGTTCCAGCGTGTTCTGATTACATTATGTGCCTTTCCACCCCAGACAGACTTAGAAATTTTATTTAGCTTTTGTTTTCAAGCCCCACCTATTCATCTAATATGCATATAACCAGAGGTAAACATGAATCTCAAGCAGGATTTCATTTTGTAGCTATTAATTCTTACCTTTTCTTGCTTGTATAGCTTGTTGTCACACTACTGTAAACATCTTTTCCTTTGTCTTGCTGTCTGCAACTTGGCATAATGCTAGCACTGCATGCCATGATTTAACTGTCATTTAGACTAATGCAGCATCCAGTTTTTCTTGTTTACACGATGTAAGCCTGACTACTACCACTGTGGTTGTGTTAGTTTGCATGTTTCCTTTAGCAACTGTACAACGAAGTCTGATATTACACTGGAATACCTTCTGCATGTGGGTGAGTCAACATCTGCACACAAAGAACATGGTTCTTAATTATCTTTTATATTTTGCTTTATTATTTAGGTTTTAGGGTATTATGCTGCATGTAATAATACTTTTTCCAACTTCTTGGTTCTTTTTGTGCACCTCAGACTCTACTAAATAATCCATTGATACACAACGCTCCAAAAAGCAAATTGTACAGTCAAAATTCTAATTTCTTTTCTTAAAAATACTTTATTTGTGTATAATTACAAAAAAAAAGAAATAATGTTTTTGTTTTTAATTAGCAGGGTTTATTTCTTGTTATGGAGCTTCCATGCTTTCCATTTATCCATATAGAAGAAGTAGATGTCAATGCAAAAAGCAGTGTCAGGTCAAAACATGTGTTTACAACATAAATACATTTCTTTTTACCCCCCTCCCATCCCCACCAACAGCACTCAAAGAACACACACAGATTCCTCTCTGCCCCCTCATGATCGCCTTGTTATTCCCGTACGGCATCTTACTGAATGAGAGAATTCATCCTGACAACACAGGGGATATAAGACGCAGAATATGTTTCCCTTCACTGCATTGTATTACTAATAGATAGACTGTTGGCTTGCATGGCATAAATACTTAAACCATGTCACCTCCATTTGTAGCTGTGCGGCCCAAACAGATCCAAACAGGAGCATATGAAATATAAATTGGCACTTTATAACGGCCTATTGTGTGTGGCTAAGTGAGCGTTCTGGTGATGTGTGCACTAAAGTCGTGTACAGCAGGGACTGTCCAACTCTGGGATCAAAAATAACTAGAGGAGGAACAAGCCCTAAGGTTTTGGGATTGGGTTTAATGTGCGATGGCAGGTGACTGTAGTCAGCGGGGTATAGGAAATACACTTCATCAGAGGAAATGTATCCCTATTTACCCCAATAAAGCATATTCTACAATCACATTCTTTATTTCAAGAAGAAAAAAAAAGCAGCGCATGCGAAACATATTAAAATAAAACATAAATAAAGCAGAAATGCCCAGATTATGTAGGCCAGAAATGATGTGGTTTCTTAGTGCTTGTACTGCACTCCTGTTGGACATCATGTCAGCCCAGAGTAGATCCATCACACTTTAGGAACTCCACTGCACTCTAGTTATAAAACTCTGACCGCAGATCTGTCATTTTACATGCTGTAGAACGTCTTGTCAGTCTTGAGCTTAGACTACGGCTAAACAGGTGTAAAACATCTCAAATCACAGGTACATTATTGAACCGGGTGAACTTCTTGTCTGTCTTGTTAAAAACCCAAGGAAGCAAATTGAAGCATAGATTTTGGCTTTATGTCTAAGAGGAACACCTGCTAAAAGGATGTTGGCACACATACCGTTTGTAGTGTTTTTGCAGAGTGTAATGGGATTTGAGGACAAGGGAACTAAAAGCATAATTTAGTGTTTACATTTGCCTTGAGAGTGTAGCTTTGAGGGATTTCTCAATCTAACAAAGTTTTTCTGCCCCTATTTTAATTACTGATGGACAACCTGTTGTGTTTTAAGAACAGTGAATGGTATTTACTATGAAATCACTTTAGTATCTTTTTAGAAGGCTCAAAGCGCACAGTCTCATTGATCCATTCACACACTGGCACCAACCTATAACCACCAGAGATATTGCAAGGTTCAGTGTCCAAGGACACATGGGCAGTCAAGGCAGCAACTGAACATGCGATTATCTTAACATAGGTTGACCGCTCTACCTCTGCACCACGGCCGCTTGTGCCACTTTTACATGTACACTTTCAGATAATGCAGTTGTGTAAGCCCTCTTACTTCTTGTGAAGTTCACGGGTGACCTGTCACACATTCCTGTATTTTTATTGCTTTCTTCTCATTTAAGATAAAAAAATACATTAATAGATTAAAGTAATATTAAATCACTGTCTTCCGTACAGGACAATATTAGCTGTACTTCAGGCACGGGTCTTAAACGACGTTCACACTGCCCTCGGCAACGCGTGCTCAAGCGGCCACTTCCATTGTAAAGTCTCTGTACTGTAAATGCACGTTTCGGGGTTCTGAGTTCAAAACTCTCTTGTTCATGTGTAGCAAGTTTCTATGACCGTTTTTGGGCTCCATGGACAAAGCGCGTCGAAATTGAGAGTCCATTGCAAGTTGACTAGTCAGGAACTCTGATTTGGTAGTGATGTATGGATTTGGCTTATTTGGTGAACCATGGCGACAAGCCTGAAGATGTTTGTGTTTGCTTTTCCAATAACAGTAAACCAAGGCCATTCTCCTGACGTGGTGGTAATCCATGACCACCATTGCAAGGATGCTAGCAATAAACCAAACTGCTTCCTTTTCGTGCCAAAATTACGAGATTTGCAACGCTTCAACATTTCGCACTAAGTCTCTTCCATCTGTATGCGGCGAACATGCACTAGTAAAAAAAAAGAAAAAAAGAAGAAGCCCTTCCCTGCTTGTCCAGTGTGAACACCATAAACTAATATATGCGGTGTGTACGTAGCTTTATAGATGTACTAATTTGATGGTCAATGAATCCACTTAAGTCAAATATTTCCAAAAGCAGGGTTTTCTGAAAAAAAAATTTCCTGACCTAAAAAAAGGAAATAGACAATTTTTTTTTAAATATGTTTTTTTTTTCCCTTTTTAAATACTTTTTTTTCCCTCTAATAGCCATACAGTTATCATCTGCAACTTTGAAATGTTACTTATGGCACTACAAATATTACTTCACTTTACTTAATTGACGCTTGTTCTCATTCCCCAATATTACTTTAAAAACTTTATAAACTTTATTTCTTTTACAAAATAAACTATCAAGATCAGTTACAAAAACTGGCACTTATTAAAGAAAAGAAAAAGAAAAGACCAATATTAATATAGACATGACTAATGTTAAAACCTGTCAGTGAAAATATAAAAAGCTGAAGAAAGCCAGCCTGCATTAGAAGCACTAAAGATAAAAGGACCTTTCGGGTCATAGGTGGAAAGGATCTATTTTTCGCTCCTGTCCCCCTTCAGTTATTGGCAGACTTCAGGATTTTCTTTTACAAATAATAATTTTTTTTGGTAATAAGTGGATAATCGATCTATCTCAACTAAAATACCTGATTGTCTTTTCTGTATTTCTCACACCCAAACACATGTGTGCACTTGTGTCCATGAGCGATATACATAAATAGAAACCATGCAAGATACTTCACACACCCTGGCGCACACACATGTACTCTGTGAGTTCCCCACATGGATAGCATCACCTTTCAACACTTAAAAGGAGCCCACTAGCTGGTCGTCCAAGTGTCTTTCAGGCCTCTTCTCTAGACAGATAGCCCACTGAAGATGTTTTGTCTTAATGGACAAAAAGACAAATGGGACGTTAAAGGGCTAACCGCTTCCCAGGCATGTGTCTTCTGCAGATAATTATATGACAGATTCTTTCTGCACCGATTTTATCACAGGTCATTTTATTAGCTCTACTGAAAGCACATTTAGCAAATGAAGGAGTGTAAAGAACCGATACCCAATATATAACTGATTTGCTAAGTGATTTTGATAAGCAGTTGTCTTTATGAGCTGATAAGGACGAGAAAAAACAAATGTACTGCGGTGCTTTTCTGTGCAGTACTGGAGGTCATATTTGTCAACTACAAAGGTATACAGAAAACCGGCTGTCCTCTTTGTACCTTTCAGAAATTGTAAGAGGAATTGCTGTTTGCAACAGTTTAGTTTCTTTTTATAAACAAGCTTTAAAAAAGCTGGACCAAAAGCTAATGAAATCACATCACTGTAGGGTTCAACAAAAGCACAGTTTATTAGGATTTTAAAAAATTTAGAAAGTGACCTGCTGAATTAAAAGCCCTCCCAGATCTAAAACAATTTAGTTGTAAAGTAAAACAATGGCTTAAGTCCGAAGAATATCAGAGCCACATTGTGTCTTATTGTTTTGTCTCTGTACCTGGTCTGTAAGTTAGCTGTTATTTAGATCACTTGTGGACATAGCATTGGTTGCATTTGAAACCGTAACTTTTCTTGTCCTGTCTATAAAAAACAGCACAAAAAAAAAAACGAGGTCCTTCAGATTTCTCTGGGACAAAAAACGATATCAATCTTCATATTTACTCTTTTTTTTGTGTGTGAACTTGTAAAAAAAAAAGAAAAATCACAAGCTAACAGAGTTACAGTCACAGAAAATGACGAACATTTCCACAAAAAAGTCACATGTGAATATCAAACGTAGAAAAACATTGTTTTTTGTTAGATTTTTGTTAGTAAAGCCTTGTTTTTTTTAATACTAAAATAAATATTACCAATATAATAAATCGATTTTTATTATGGTGCTAAACAATTAGCCTTTTACAGATGAGTTTAACTGATAGGCTCCCTGATCTCAATGTTGCAAATTGAACTAACTTTGATAAAGATCAACAACATAACCTTTTTTTTTTCTTTTTCCGTAACTTTCTTGTATTCTGGTCCTTATATAAGGGCTCCCCTGCAAATCCCGGTTATCACACCAAAAAAATTTGCTTGCCCATCTACCAAGGTGGAAAGAGTAGAGGAGGCATATGGAACGAGAGAAAAAAAAATCGAGCGAAGAACTTAATTACTTTAGCCTGCTCCACTGTCAGGTCATTAATAAAAGCTAGTTATCTTTCAGTAATGCCTACGCTGGAGCCTCCTCTCATATCTTTTTCTTATCTTCTATGAAATATTTGGGAATTTTCTCCAAGTAAATAATTCAAGCTTTTTGTCTTGTCTGAATATTAAAAAAAAAAAAAAAAGAAATGATGAACTGTGCAGGAGATATTCATAGCATAATAGAAAAGCCAGACTAGGAGCCTGTGTTTGGGTTATATGATGCAACATGCATGTCTACATGCACGTGTGTGTTCCAGCCGGATAAATGTGGTTGGATTCATTGGCCTTAGCTTCATAAACATTGATGGATCTGTGCAACCTGCAAATGCAGATAACGATGGTAGGGGGAGAAAAAAAATCACCGGGGCCTTGTTGTTTATTCTTTTTTACTTCTCGGCCAATGTATATTTAAAAGAGGAGTATAGTATATGTTGTAGATTGCTTATTTCTTTGCAAGCATGCATCAATGACAAGTGAAAAAAATGAATAGTCAATGATCGCTTGGGCCAGGTTCCTTCTCTGAGTCTAGTCATGCATATTTTACAGCAACCTCCTATCAAGTGGAAATAGCAATGTGATATGGAGTTCATTTCCTGTGGAGTAACCCCTCTGACCTGTTTGCTCAGGGAAATAGAAAACACAGTAAAGTTTGTAAATGTGTTGTGCTACTTGGAAAATTGTGTTCTGTTTTTTTCCCCTTTTTTTAAAAGTACTACATCATTTATTTAGCTACCAGTCTAAAATAACACTGACTTTTTTTTTTCATTCACTCTATCAAATCCAAAGTTGCTGAAACCAGTTTACAAGTGTATCATGTTGATGATGTTTAACTCTGTTATAATGCTTCAAAGTTTCTGATATTTTACTTTCAGTGCACAATGTTAATATAACAGTCATGCTGCTAATGACATACTTTTTAGATGTGAAACAATTTAAAAATTTAAAAAAATGTTTTATTATGAAAAAATATGTTTTGATGACAATCTTTAACTACCGTTATGTTTCACAAACACGAAGAATCTAAAATGATGCATTTTTAGTTGTTGTTATTTGTTTGTGAATTTTGTCAAATTAGTGGTTTAATTTGTATTTTTAGGAAAAGTACTGTGAATATTGGTTGAAGTGTGTTTTAACAGATATATGTCTAGTAAGAATTTGAGCCTTTTTGTGTTGAGAAGCAATTAAAGACCCACTCTGATGAAAATTGTGTTTTCTCTGTTTGGGGCATTTCTTTGTGGCTGTTCTTGTGGCATTTTGGTGCCATGATGGATGCATTAGTAAAGAAAATCATAAATGCATTTCTGAGTATTTCCTTATTCAAAATTTGTAAACCAGGAGAAGACAAATAATTCAGTTTAAAAAAACTTGTGGAAACCACTCAGCAGGCTACAAGCTCTCTACCCCGCTCCATTCGGATGCATCAATTTGTAGACGACTAGATCTGTGTACATCTTCATTTTCCTCATCTGAGCTGGCATCTGGCTCAAAACTGTACGGCTGGATAGCTCCAATTTGGTTCACCATTTTTGTTGCACCAGTAATGTTAGGTTGGGGTTACCCCGTGCCAACAGTCCCGCCCACAACTTAGAATCAAATTTCTAATGAACTTCTGCCGCTCTGCAGAAACTGTGTCCTAGAAAATGAAACAGGTTTTTTGGATTTTGGCTAAAAACCAAAATTAAAAGACCATTTGGAACACTTGTAGAATACATCAAAGATGATCGGATTGGGACTTTAAGACAAGAGTTCAAGTTGGAGAAATGAGCTACAAATGCATTACCTTAACTTAGACACTCTTTTCTTGACAAGGAAACTAGGTACTTGGTTATGGTTGTGTTGTGTTTTCAGCATTGTTTTATTCAGTTGTGTTTATTTCCTCAAAGGATTCATGCCAACTCGTGTGCAGTTTTCTAATAAGAAAACAGTGATGTCTAAGTCAAAATAAAAGTAGATCATATCCAATCTGTTTGCACTTTTATCAGTTGTACTGTGTCATTTAAGTAGCAAGATTCCATATAAGTGGTGTAATCTATTACTCTGGGCAAATGTTTGCATTTTGTAATTTATTCATTATAGGCTACTTTTTTTCTGTTTAAAAATGTGTGGGAATGTTGTAAATAGCGTTCTACAAATGAGGAAAATGTTTTTCAGTATGCGGTTTTTCTGTCACGTTTCTGTTAGTATCACCTTTTAAAATGTACAAAATAAAGAAAAGTAGACATGTTGAATGTATGTCCTGCTTTTAAGCCCTTCGATTCAACCCATAATACTTGACCATAATCTTCCTTTCTTCACTCTGATGACAGACTATTTCAAGTTGCTTTGAAACAGCAGCACCGGAGGCTGTAAGGGTCTCTTATCACACAACAGCTGGATTCAGTTGGAAACTGGATAACTGGAAGTGGATTAGAAAAGATATGGATTTATTCGAAATGTTTCATGTTCCCACTCAATGCATACCATCACTTTTCTCATCAAAGGAGGGAAGATTAGTAGCTAGTTCAAAGTGTCAACAGAAAACATAAGTAGTATCCCCGTGTCCACTGGAAAAGAGAACCTTAAAGCGGTGACGAGTTTCTCTGTGAACCAGAAAATATATATATTTTTTTAAATTCACAATTAGCTCGACATAAAAGCATAGGTTCTGAAGGCTTAGTACCGTATTTTCTGCACTATAAGACATACTTAAAAGCCTTCATCTTTTCCAACGATGACAGTGTTCTGGGGCGCCTTATTTACAAATCATTTGTGGTTACAGGGCACTCTGTAAAATGTTTGGTTGGGTGTTATTCTGAGAACATTTCCAGTTCATATTCTGCTAATATGTTCCTGTATATTATGCCAGCCACTTGATTGTGGCGCTCCATGTATGCTTTACCTGCCAGCATCTTACATCCTGCAGTCATGTGCTGGATTGTTTCAGGCGCCTCTTTGCACAGCCCACACCTTGGGTCTTGTCTGGTGTGGTTAGATCTGAGCCTCTATCGCTCTGGTGCTCAGGGCTTGTTCCTGAGCTGCCAGGATGAGCGCTTCAGTGCTGTCCTGTAGGCCAGCCCTTTCTAGCCATTGGTAGGACTTCTTGATATCAGCCACTTCAGTTATGGTCCGGTGGTACATCCCATGCAGGGGTTTGTCCTCCCATGAGGATCTGTCCGCTGGCATGGCATTCTCTGCTCTCCATTGCCTGAGACATTCACTGGCTCTTCTGTGGTGTTGCAATCGGGATGTACAGCTTCAATCTCTAGTTGAGATAGGAGTTGCCGTTTGTGAATGTTAGAGCATTGAACTACTAGGTTCTTGGCAGATAGCATTGATTGTGGGTTTCGAACCATCCATTCACTCCACATTCTCTGCATGTAACGCCTCTGAGTAGGATTATTTGAGTAGTAGCATTCCAACAGAACCCTTTTCTCACATCTAGCCATTTCCGTCTTGTTTCAGCAGCCCATCAGGGTGCTCTGGTTCCCCAGCACCTGACACAGATTTTGTTTCATTGGTTCTCAGGGTTTATGAGGAAAGTATGGTGCACTGGGGTTCTATCCTCTACTTCTCCACTCCTCTATTCTTGATCATTCATTTATTTATCATTCAGTTCTCCATGCCTCTGTTTGGTGCAGTGCGATTCATGTATTGTCCCTCTACTGCCCCTCCAGGAGGAGAGTGGGAGTGTTTCCAGATTTCATTTGCCTCGTCCGTGCTCCTGCACTTGGCTGTGGACCTTTCCTCTGGCTCGTCTCTTCTCCTGCTCCTATACTTGGCCGTGGACTCTGCCTCTGGCACGTGTCGCGCCCCCAGCCGTCCCCCATCTCCATCTGAATGAGGTCCATCTGCCCATTCCCCTCTCTGCTGCTGTGCCTGTCCCAAGCTCGGTTGGATTGAGAAGGTTGCATCAGGAAGGGCATCCAGTGTAAAACCATTGCCAAGTTAACCATGCAACTCATCCTCGTGGGAGGGTTGTTTCGCTGTGGCGACCCCTGATGGGAGAAGCCTAAAGTGGAAGAAGTAAGTTAAGTTTAGAATTTACCCATTGAATTCTAAGTATTCAGTCATGATCCTTTTGATTGTATGTCACTATTGTTATGGTAGTTGCCCCTTTAATGCCAGTCCTGCACACACCCACACACATTTATACACATGAAATGATCAACGTTTTATTTTCTAATTTATAAGAATAATGTTGAAGACAAAAAATGAAAAAAATATATATTTTTCATTAAAGTTGGTTCATGTTGTTTGTGCCAAAAAGTGCTCTTGATAGAAGTCAGAATCACAGTTCGGGATTCAGTCTTACTTCTTTCATACAAGCTCCCACCCCACACACACATACTTGTAACCCACCACTTATGATATTCAGGGTCAGCCATGCCCATCCCCTCTGCTCTGCATTTAGGACTCATGAATAAGTAATGACGTCTCTCATCACCTCAGCGCACTGACAGCCAGGCCAAAAGCTTTCATCTGCTCCAGCTCATGTTCAATGTTAATGTTTTCCTTCCCTCTTGATCATGTGACAGACAAGCAGCTGACCCGAAACCACCACAAACAGTGGCTTTCTGTAACTGCTTGATGGTGAGGAAATGGGAATATCTGGCCATATTATTAGATTTATTTTGATTTAAATGGATTACTGTGCCACAGTTGGAGCAAAAGTTTGCAAACTTTGCAAACACTGCAATGAAATGTGCAACTAAACCATAAACATAGTTTGAGAGAATAAAAAGGGATTTCTGCTGTTAATATAATTTTAAGTGATTGATCTGATTCAAATATTGTTCAAAAATCCCATCATTGTAGTGAATCATTGTTTGGAAGGTCTGTTAAAGAGTATTTGATACATCAAATAGATGTAAAATAGCTACATTTCTTCACCATTTTTTTGTGTAAGTCAGTTATTTGTGCCTTGATATTGAAATATCTTTTGCCCGTCATTCAAAGTAATATCCACTATATGTATTTTGTTTACATCAATGCTTTTCTTAAATAATTTGCTCTCTTTAGGAACAAATTAGTAGGAGTGTAAAAGCGCATCTGAATTCTAGGGTAAACCTTGGTCTGCATACATTTAAAGGTGTTGGTTTACTTGCAAGTAAACGCTGGTGTGCTTTACAACAGTCAGAAATAAAGTAGCAAAGCAAATCAAAACAAGGAAGTAATGTAAGAACATTTTTGTGCCAAGTAGAAAAGCAATGAAAGCAAAAAAATCTGATTGTGGATAACTCAGAAGAAAGGTTTCTAAACAATATACAGGATTTAATGGGCAGTTACAGTAAGTGTTCTTTATTTTCCTTCAGGGCAAACTTGTTGTAGAAAATATGGCCCCCAAATGAGCAGTTGTTGTAACTACATGACATTTCAAAGAGGTTTTTTCTGTTCGTAATAAAAAAAAAAAATTAAATAAGGAAAGCGATTTTGTTTTTAACAATACAATATTTTTATTAGCGCATGTAGAAAAGAAGTTTTTTTTTTAAACAATTGAAAAAGTTCCAATCATAATAATAACTCACAAAAAGAATGGATTTTGTTGTTTGATATGTAGATTTATAAATATACTGGAAGAAAGAGTAAATATAAAGTAATACAAAATGTTAATGAAAAAAGTATACACTGAAACATGCAATTTTTTAAATATTTAATTGGTTTTCTGAAGAAAAAAAATCTAAAATGATTCTTCAAAAAGTTAAAATCAATTGTTACCCACACCAGTGTTCACCTCTCCCTTGCAAATATGCTTTTCTTGCATCGTCACCACCTGTGGAATATAAATATTCCTAAAAAGTGTTTTAATGCAAACGGTATTATGAAAAATGGTCTTTATCTTTTTAATTCGTTTCGATAAAGTGGGATTACATCTTTGCATGCCAGCAGATTTGAATCTCCTTTTGTGATGGACAGTGTTTGGCTTGTTTACTGAACTTGTTTCCGTTCAATTTCTTCCTTGTTTTTCTGTCCTTCCCTCTTCCTCCTCTCGACTTTCATCTCAGTTAAGGAGGTTAATGCATACCCCGCCCCCATCCTTTCCACAGCCTCACTTTTGCCTATTTAGTCCATGTTAAATTGATGGATTAAGTTATCCCTGGCTCAAAATCAATCGCGGCTTGCTTTCCCTTATTCTTTTGCGCCGGACCACAATGCCAGAGGAAGGGAGAGAGAATGCGCTGAGACGCTGATAAGGTTCAGTCCCATTATATGTCATCTTAAACAAAGAAGCAAAGCAGCCTGTGGAGACTCCCTATCAGCTATTAAACAGAGACGTAGCATGCAGCCTGAGATTGATGATTAGCATTTTCTCCTGGTAGAGTAAAGATGCTGGTCTGGACCAGCGATAACAAGAAAAAGTAAAAAGAAATGCTTCCCACCCCACCCCCTTTTTCTTTGATATTTTTTCCCTCTGCATTCTTCACCTCAGAAATACCCATATCCAAAAGCTATAATTCCTTATAGTTATTATGTATTTCTTTTTTTTTTTGTCTTTTCCCCACTTCTAACCCTACTCCCCTGTTTTCTCATCTCTGGCTTCACAGTCAAATACATTACGAGGCTATGCCGATGTCCTTTTGTCTGGCATCCCTGTGTAATCTGTTAAGAGTGGACAACATGGAATCCCTCATGTCACAGTCAGAGTCTTGGAAGTCTTACAAGTCAAAACGGCACAAAATGAAAGCAGGTTAAACTGAGATTTAAGTTGTAGCCTGATTGGAGCAAGCCGGGGGTCATTGTTTTCGTTGCCGTGACACCAGTGGCAACCATTGTGGTGAAACAATTCTGACATCATGTAAGGGCTTGATTGTAGATGTGCTGAGGGGATGCATTTGCTTAACAAGCCCCCTGATGCCAAGCACTGCTGGATACCACCACATAGGACAGTTGTAGATTATTTCACTCTTGCAAGCATTATTTTTTAACACTTTAATAACCCAACCAAAAAAAAAAAAAAAAATCAAGGAAATAATTGATTTTCCATTGCTTATTGCCTTGGGTGAATATTCCATACAATCAATGTATTTAAAATATGTTTTCAAATGGACTCTCCCATTTGGTTGATCAGGTGGTAAAGGTTTTAATTATTTTATTTAGGAAATTTGTCAAATGAGTTATTTTCTTTATTTATTAATTTACTTAGTTGGGTTTAGGCAGCCTTGAGGAAACCCAATCTTTGGAGAAATATCAAAACAATCAGTTGATGCCGTCCATTCATCTGAAATAAATGATAATACCACTATTTAAACTTTTTAAAGATTCCTTTTTGTTCCTTGATTCAAGAATTTGACCTGAAATTTCTGTCCAAAATATTTAATGAATTGCCTTTTCTGCTAACTAAATGACATCAAAACTTTAAAATCTTTAGTTGGACAAATTTGTTCCTGAAAAAAAAAAAACAGATTTCCTTTAAATAAGCAAAAACATCTGCCAATGGGGTTGGAATAATTATGCTACAAATGTTTCTTAGAAAATAAAACAATGCATTGATTATCATGCTTTTTTATTTAGTAATTTTATAAACTCTAGATCTTGTTTAAATCAAATGCAAAAAAAAAAGAGAGTAAGGTTTTGACAAAGGCACATTGCAAACACTTGAAATCAAAAAGGTCCAAAGACCCTTGTTTCAAGAAAAAAACACATTTTTTCTCTCTTGCCTGAAAAAATAATCTTGAAAAAGGTTATTCAATAGCAAAAACATGTTTAATTTTTTCCTTAAAATAAGAATTCTTGGTAGGACAAACTTTCTCACCACATTGGCAGATTGTATTCCATATTTAAATATGTTGTTTTTTTCTTTTTCTTTTGTTAACTGTAAGAGCTTTTGCATTCTTTTATAGGGAGTCTGTTGTTGCAGTTCAGCACTCCTTCTCATAGGCCAATATTTAGATGGACACACTCTTGGTACAGATTCAGACAAATATGCAAAAAAGAGGGGGGAAAAGCACTCTCAACCACACACACAAAAACACACAAAGAGCATGCACACATATTCAGGCAGGTGTTAGGTTCACAGATGAGGGTATGATTCCCCCAAAGGTCCTGCCAACTACTCAAGAACATCACTAGAGCTCCTCCTTTTGCTCACAGCTAGTACTGCAACATCAGGAGAACCAGATATTTACTGGGTAACATGATTTACTTTATAGAATCTACATATGTGTGTGTTAGTGTGTGCTTTACACTTTTTTAAATGTGTATGTTTTGTTTAGTCCATTCATTTAAGGAGAGTTGTAAGAAAGAAAGAAAAAAAAAGGAACTGCGATGCATGAAACTGGCTTTCCTTAAAACAGAGACTTTCACTTCACAGATTCTTGAAAGAAAAATGATTGAAAATGACAAAAGAAATCCAAATCCTGATGTTGTGATGTCCTTGTCGAACCAATGTTCCCTTTTTTGCTGAATGTAGGAAAGAATGCGGAGAGACACTCAGAGAAAACTCAAGATAAAAACAGAAGCAGGCAGACACAGCAATTACATTTATTAAGTACATAATTAAAAATGATTTTTTTTCAAGACGAATGAAAATTTTCTCATCTTTAACATTTTTGGAGATGATTCTACTGCTGATATGGATGTGTTCAACACGCTACACGTTAGCATGTTCACAACACCTGTAGCTCCCAACCTTGTTTGCAAGATGTAAAAAACCAGACCGATACCAATAAAATAAACATTACTGTGACAACGCTAACTTCAAACCTTCTTAGTACCACATGGAAAAAACAACAAAAATAGTCTGACACCGCTGCACTTTAGCCACTTTAGAAGCGTTACCGTGATCACATTACCTGTAACTCCTAACTTTGTTTGCATAACATAAAAAAAGACTGATACCACTCAAACAAACATCACTGTGATTTCGCTGACTCCTAACTTTGTTAAAAACACCTTTTAAAAAAACCTGTACTACACCACTACATGTTTGCTGTTATCTTTAAAAAAGAGGAGGGACTTTGAAAATTGAAAAGTAAACTTTCAGTGGGATCTATTGTGTTGTATAAAATGACACAGGATGACATCTGGAAGGAATAACAGGACACAATGTCAGGCTTTGCCTCCAAAAAAAGGTGTATCAGTTATGAAAAAACTTTACAAACTGGAAAAGTAGTATGGCTGATTTCACATAATGCAAAGAATGAAAAACAAAAGCTTTACTTGTTGCAACTTTACATTTTTTGAAGCATCGCAGACCCTCTTATCCCTGTCTTCAATCCGTCAGGGTTTTCTGTCAACTATCACTCCACTCTGATGATGGCAAAACAAGGTAATGCTTATTTTGAGTGTCTCTGTGTGCAACGTCATTTAAAGGTTTATCTCTTTTAACTTCCAGTTCAACACCAGCTGGATTCCAAAGCCATGACTTCCCTCCCAGCACCCAAATGTATGTTTCTTTTATCTAATATTAGCTCAAAACTCAGCCTGTTTTTTAAACCTTTTTTCAATTTACTAAAAAACCCACTCCGATAATCTTTGAACCTTTTTTTAAAAGTGTTCCCACTGGTCTTGTTATTATAAGTATGCGAAGTTTAGCCAATATTAAAAAAATTCTGTCATTTTATGGGACATAGTTTCTCCAAAGCAGCAGAAGTTCATTAGAAATCCGCTTATGAGTTGTGGGCAAGACCATAGGCGTGGAGTTAGCCTGCCCCCATTTCCCATCATCCCTTTGTTTACACTTTCGCCCACTAGATTACAGCCACTAACACCCCCAACCTTACATTAGCGGTGCAACAGAAATGGCAAGCAGTATCGCAACTGTCCAGCAGCACTTGAGTCAGACAGGAAGACATAGACGTGCATGGATCTAGTCGTCTACAAGTAGATGCATAAGAATGGAGCGAACCAGGGAGCTTGTGGCTTGCCGTTGTAGGACCAATGCTACGTCTACAAGCTTTTTCCAACTGCACGTTTTTCATCTGCTCCTAATTTACAGCGATTTGAATAAAGAACTACTCAGAAATGCAATTATTTATCTTTATATACATCCTCAATCATCAGGAAAATGCTACAAGAACATGTAAAAACACCACTTTCATCCCAGTGCGTCTTTCAGATAGTTCTTTTTATCCTTTCCTTTCCAAAAGTTATCTATAAAGCAAACAAGTTTTTCTTATTATAATAATTTATAATTGAATATCATAATAAAGCAGAATTTTGAGGATCAAAGACTCCTGACTCCTCAGAGAATCTCCTCTGCTGCACCCACTCATCAGCACCCCTTAACAATCCTTGACAAAGAAAACCCGCACACATGTCCGTATAATCCCTGTTTCCCTTTTTTGTTTTTGCCTGTGTAATATTACAGCTTTACAGGTGTCCCGCCAGCAAAACCACACTGAAAGACAGGCATGCCAGAGGACAGCCAAGCACTTGTGTTCACCACAAAGATCTTCCTTGTCTTACAACTGGCTGTCCTGCCCGACATGTGGCTTTGGTTTCAAAAGCCACTTTTCTTGCAGGAACCCCCCCACCCCACCACCACCACCACCACCTCATCATCGCTGCAAAGAACAGAGAGGACGATCGAAGGTGCTTTCCGAGATGAGCAGCAAAAAGTGGCTTCCGTTTCAAAGAGCCGTGGATGTACGGGCTCATGGGTTCCTGTGTTCGCTGGGAGATAGTTCGGCACCTGGACGGGGCAGACAGGAAGAGAGAACAAGAGACGACAGAAGGGAGATGACAAAGGCAAAAAAAAAAAAAAAAAATTGAGGAGAAGCTGCTTAGATGCCATGCCAGACATTGGACTCACGGCTCTCTCGGATTTCATATGTCCGTTCTGTGAAAATACGATTTCAAACGTTTCCAATCTCTGTGCTTTCCCACCCTTCATCCTGCAGCCATCATCAGCATGTCATGAAGTCTGCAGATAAGTGCTTTCGCAGAATCAATAACACAAAGGCGACTGTTGTGAATTAGTCTGCAGAATTTTGTGGAAAAAAAAACCTTTGAAGTTTTGTACGGTTTCCACCTTACAAAAAAAAAATGTCTATGTTTTCATCTCACAATGACACGTGTACTTGGAGCTCGGACAGGGGCAAAACAAAGGGCCTTCTGGTGACTGACATGTCCGAAGAGCCTCCTGTCAATCTCAAGCACAATCCATTTCCTGAAGCCAAAATGTTCTTTCTGTGTGTTCAAAATGGTTTAAAACACAGCGGCCATTCCCTGACATGGACGTGAAGGCTGGTAAAACATTTCTGTGGCGTGAAAGCCAACAACGGCGTGTCTGCCATGCCGGCTCAGATGTTTGACCCGAGGGGAGGCTCTGATATAATTCGGCTGTGGAAGCCTGGACTTTCTCCCTCATCACTTTTGCACTTTCTGCTTTCAAATGATTCCTGTTATTATTATTTTCTTTGAATACTGTTTACATTTCTGGCTTTTACTTCTGCTTGCCAGATTTTCAGAAGAACACATTATAACATGGACGCAGTGACCAAATGCTTTGCATTGTTTCAACTTGGAGATCTGCATCCATAATTCTCACAATCGTGTACTTTTCTCTAAATCAGGATTTTACAAAACAGCAAACTCATTTACGTAAAATCATGCTGTAACGCTATGTTCAAACCAAGCATGTGATGCGCGTTCTTCAGCGTAAATGTGTGTTCAAGGATGCATGTTTAGCATGTTCACACTAGACGAGCAGGGAGGGGCTTCTTATTTTTCTACTATTTACTAGAGTATGTCCGCCACCTACAGTTAGAAGAGACTTGATGCAAAATGTCAAAGTGGTGCAAATCTAGCGAGTCTTCTCCAGGCGTTTTCTTTCTCAGCTGTATTCTGATATATGAAAAAACTTGGTGACATAAAATTTTGGCTGGGCACAAACTGCGGTTAATAATTTCTAACAATTTTCAAACGGTTGGGACTTCTGTAAATTAAAGGGGACGGCACCAAAACTTTACTACCAAATTGGTAGTTGGTCAATGTTCAACCTGGTTTAACTTACAACACGTTCAAAGGCCGAAAAAGGTTGTAGAAATTTGTGTAGCAAAGCGTGAGCTTGGAAGTTTCAAGAAAAAAGCCTGAAACACACATTTATGCGCGTATATATGGACTTTTCAATGCAAGATTTTTTGATCATAATTAGAAGTAGTATGCAATTCTCAACTGACAATTCAATTTGCAATTTGATCATGTAATTTAAAAATGCAATATGCAATTAACAATTCAATACGCAATTCAGGCTTGGAATAGGAAAATACAATTTGCAATTTAGAATTCAATATTAAAATTTACAATCTAATGTGACAAAAAAAATGATTACATAAAAACAAAACCAATTGCATTTTAAATTGTCAATGGGCTTTTTTGTCATATTTCTATTAACAATGCATTATTTGTTAATATTTCTATTAACAATGCATTTTGCAATTTACAATTTAAATATACAATTTGACCATTTTAAAAAGGTATTATGCAATTTATAATGTAAAATTCTATATTAAAAATGACATTTCAATACATGGTTTTCTTTAAATTAATTTTATAGTAACTTAAAATCGATTGCATTATAAAATGCCATGCTTTTTTGTGTCAAAAGTCAAATGAAATTGCAAATCAGCCCCCTCCTGGGTGTAATACATGTATATTTGCATAACATTGTTCCTTATGTGTCAAAATACTAAATTTTTTCAGAATTCTAAATTGCAAAATGTATTTTTATATTTTAAGCTTGAATTGCATATTGAATTGTCAACTGAGAGTTGCATATTATTATATTATATATTATATATTTGAATTGTGACTCAAAAAAACGTTTACTTTTAATTGAAAGTGGTTCCTTGAACATGCATTGCTTAGGAAGGTGTGAACATAGTTTAATAGTAGCACATATAGTAGCACATACACCTGCATGCAATGACAACAACCATCTCACAATCTTTTTTATATTTTGTTTCAGCCCTCAATTGTCCCGCAACTCACCGGTGAGTTTGTCAATCACATCAGCTGTTGACAGTGTCACAGTAAGGAAACCGACACCCCCATTAGCCTTGGTGTCCTTCAAAATTTAACGTCAAAGTATGAAAAAGATGCTGCTTTAAAATTCTTGGTTTAAAACAAAAGGAAAAGTTATGATAGATAATTGTGTTACCGCTTGGAATAAATCCTTGAAGTTTTGTAGTTAAGGGAGCTTCACCTGACTTCTTTTAGAGAATTCATTTGACCTTTGCACTGTTTGTGGATTATACTTTTTTCTTTTGTCTCTACATGCTTGATCTTCTGCTATAAAGCATAAAAACTGTTGGATCTCAATATTTGTGATTGTATAATATGACAACATTTACCACTCTGAATTGACTAATTTGAACAGTTTGTGGGGTCTTGTGAAATTTTTGTGCCAAATATTAAAAAAAATAGTTGTAAAAAAAAGAAGCTGAGGTTGTCAAGCATTGCCATGAAAAACTTTTATGGATAAATTACCATATCTTTTTGAATACATGTCGTTATGGATAATAAATTGTAGCAGCAAAAAAATAATAAGAAGAAGATTACAATTACAGACTAAAAATATGTATTCACAATTCACTATCATAACACACTGATGCTTATTTAGCTTCATGAGACATCTGAGAAATCTAGTATATTTGCGCAACATATGAGCAAACATTCAGAAAACTATTGTATTAAAAACATGCTAACAAATCAAATAAACTCTTTAAATCACTTCAAATGACCAACTCTGGTTAATTCTTCATTGTCATCCCTTTGGAACTATACAACTAAACATGTAAAGCTACATTCACACCGGGCTCGGAAACACGCGTTACAGCCACTTACGATGAAAAGTCCATATAAACGTCTGCATTCAAGCTTCCATGTTCAAAAGTCTCGTTTTCACGCACCACTACGCAACTATTTAAGTCCGTTTATAGACTCAACGAAGAAAACGCGCAGTCATTGAACACGCGTTGAAAGTGAATCCATTTGAATTTTGACCTATCAGGGACTCGGATTTATTAGTGACGTTTGGGCATAGCGTCCTTTTCGAAACACAGAAATGCTAACCTTTTTTTAAAATTGATCAGGGAGGAGAAATGAATAATTTTGCGATTTGTGCCAGCAATTATTAACCGCTTCGACATTTCGCACCAAACTTCTTCCAGCTGTGAGTCCATGTGCAAGTATCGGGTGGCGACAGACCCGTGTGAGCACCACGCTAAAAGTGCCACGTTCAACGGGTTCTTGAAGGCATTTGTAGCTTCTTCTTCGGTGTTCCTGTCAGTAGAAAATACTACAAACAACTGCAGTGCCCTCTAGCAATTGTTATGATCTGTTTTTAAGAAAATCGCACAGAAGTCGCGCCTGAGACTAAGTTGCACCTCTGGCCAAACTATGCAAAAAATAAATAAGTAAATCACAACTTATTCCAAAAAATACAGTAAATAGGCAAATTGTAAAGTTGAAAAAAAAAACAGCTTAAAAAGTCCCCGGACTGCTGTGGGTTGGCTGACTATTCTATATTACAGTAATACTTGTCTAGGATAATAAAGTTTTCTTGCAAACAGTTGCAAGGCATGGCTCTGGCATTCTGTGTGAGTCAGCACCTTGCACCTATGCATTTTCACACAAGAACAACAACAAAAAAGGAATTTAGTATGTATAAAATGTCCCGGTGGTTATGTATTTCAAAAATGTCATAAAGGATTGATTCAACATCAGCATTACAATTTTAATCAGTGGTGTAGAACCAGGTGTTAAAACGCATGCGGCAGCCCTCCAGGCCATAAGAAATTGGACAAGGCACCAGGAAATTGTCTCTCCCCCAGAAACAAGTGTTTTGTGATTGTTTACCCCATGTCTTTAAATTGCATTTCTTCCTTTTTAATTTAAGCATCTCGGCTATATGGGATTGAGGGAAGGGGCGGAGGGCGGATTGTGTGAAAGAAATGGGGGAACCTTTTCCGTGAGTTTTTTTCTTCTCATTCTATCTCTCCATCCTTTCAAGTATTAACCCTGTCTGATGTGATTCCTGTCAAATGCAAATGTCACGACCTGATACGGTCAGCCTGCAGGGCACTTTGACTACATGCTTGCTCACATTCCATAAAAAATAAAAAAATTAATAGTGTCCGTGCTCGCAAAAGTTATCTACAAGTGTGTGTTTTTGTGCATGTGTATATGTCTGACTGGTTGTCCTTGACATTCTTAAAACTGAAGAAAACGACAAAAAAGAAATAAACATCAGATAGAGATTGTTATGAGAACAAGGGAAAATCCAGTGTAAGAAAAATGAAGAACTGAATTCTTCAGAGCTGCATTTCTCCTTCTGTGTAAGGATATAGTGTTGTCAATATGATTTCAAGGAACTTTTTTAAACTGATGCACGTTCAAAATGAATTAGCAGTACGGCTCAGCATGATGGTATTAGCTTTTATTGCACACTATTACAACAAAGCGTGCAATAATATAAATATATATATACACACATATATACAGACAGACAGTTAGTTAGACGATAGACAGACAGACAGACAGACAGACAGACAGACAGACATACAGACAGACAGACAGACAGACAGACAGACAGACAGACAGACAGACAGACAGACAGACAGACAGACAGGATGACAGACAGACAGACAGACAGACAGACAGACAGACAGACAGACACACAGACAGACAGACAGACAGACAGACAGATAGATAGATAGGATAGATAGATAGATAGATAGATAGATAGATAGATAGATAGATAGATAGATAGAGATAGATAGATAGGATAGATAGGATAGATAGATAGATAGATAGAATAGATAGATAGATAGATAGATAGATAGATAGATAGATAGATAGATACAGTACAGACCAAAAGTTTGGACAAACCTTCTCGTTCAAATGAATCGGAAGGTGTGATCAATAAATAATTAAAACGAATAATTAAAACGAGCTGTAAACTCAACAAAAATATATATATGCACATGAGTGTGTACATGTGTGTCTGTAAAGTGTACCATAAAAGCATGGCTGTACTTAGATTTCAACTGGTTCATGTAAATATATACTGAGGACCACAGTACCGTTACCTTTCAAACATGTGTGTGATCAAGAGTGAAAATGTACTATTACACCACTTGACCTGCACAGATGTGGGTTTCACTGCCTTTAGTTGTGTTTTGCGTCTGTCACCACTAGAGGGAGTCATACAATTGTTTTTTTTTAAACGTAGCTAGACTCTAACAAAGAAATATAGTCCTTTGATTCGATTTTTATTAGCAATCTTCAAGAAATAATAATTGTATTAATTATCTTCTGTAGTTTTAACACTAAAAATTAAGTATCTATTGTAGATCATATATATACTCGCACGAATAATGCAGTAGGTTTAGGATTTGAGGTGTTAAAATTCTGTTTCCCAACTTCCGCTTATATAAAATAATTTGAAATGTAAAGTATGTGGACTAAAAGAGGTCATCCTGATACCTGTTACAAAAGCAATATACACTGTAGCATGTAATTTCACTATTGGAGAAATTACATTATATACAGGTTGTGTCTATTAAAACACGGGCAGCAGCTTGTTTATATAATTCATTTTACCTGTACTGCCAGCGTTTAGCTGGAATAGCTCTTTACATTTGTTTGCTATTAGTCTTTTCCTTGTTTGTCTTTGGCGATATAGTTTGTGATAGCTTCAAAGAGTAGTTCAGGGTATTTTACGTTATGGTGGGTTCGTTTATTTAACTTCTAAGGCAGTTGTCAAATAATATCCATACATTTAGTAAATAATATCTAAATTATTATATCGTTTCGGATCATATGTTGGAGCGACCCCTTAAAGGGAGCAGCCGAAAGACAACGAAGAAGACCCCCGTGTCTCTTGAAGTACAGAATTTCGGACAGCATTGAAGGCAACAAGTTCGTGCTCGGGACAGAAGAAGCGAGTGACTCGTGCGCATGCGTCTCACTATAGGAGAGGAGTCGTGTGGTCCGTTCAGTTAGCATTTACAGCTAGCGCATTGATCTGGTTGGGGAATATTGTGGAGGACGGCGTCCTGCGCACTTCAGGAAGAAAGCTATCGGAGACTTTGGATATCCCCAGCTAATCCTGAGCTAACCATTATCCCCCATGCTGTCCAAGAAGGGAAGATAACGTTAATAGCCCTTCACTGCCACCTCATTTAGCAACCGCCAAAGCTAGATTGAGGAACCAGCGTTTTTAACATCATTAGAGGCTTGCTTTTAGGCACTCTTTATAGCAAATACTAAGACTACAGCAGACGCATTGACTGACCTTTCTTTAAAAAATAGAAGAAAAAAGCCATGAAGCTTCCGAGTAACAGACATTGTACGATTGAAGGAGATGGAAAGAAAATGGATCAAGCTCCCCCAATCAGAAACCCATTTGTGCACGTCCTGAAATTCACCACCCTTGAAAAAACAAAGGTATGTTTCTGCAGACATTCGTTTCTGTGAATTGGTGTGGTTAAACTATCGGACATTTTCAGTTGCTCTCGGTACATCAGTAGTTAAGTGCGACACATTAGATGGGCGGTCACCACCGTGTAACCAGGCAGTTTTTTCCTGGTTGCATGTTGTCAGTTCTACTATTGTGCAAGCTAGTTAGCCCGTATTACTAGCTGCGCTCGTGCGGGTTTATTTCATTTACAAATAGACGCACTTTTAATTTTCTTGCCTGTGTTTTGGAGTCCGAGAAATGGGTGTGGGTGGCAATATGTTTTTTTTTTCAAACAAATGTAACGCAAAAGCAACTTATGACTCATGATGCGAAAAACAGTTATTGGAGCGTGGCCGCCTGGCTGCGAAGGGCCTAGCTTGTTGCTATTACTTTTTGCGAGGTTTATTAGCTTTGATTTTAATTTTTTGTGATAAATGTTGCTAAACATGTACAGTGGGATTTTAAAACTTCTAAATAATCATTACTGCCAATATCATTGCCCTGTGAATAACACGTGCTGAAAGGAAATTAAGGATGGACGGACACGGTTACTTTTATTTAATTTCTGTCTCAGAACAAGCGCGTGCGCTTCGTTTAGCTAATAGCTTAAGTATTTTCTCATAGTCGTTTAACTCTGGATAAACACAGCCATAATTGCCATAGTTTTGTAGCAACAGGCTAAACGGGCACCCCAGCTCTCCTTCACTGCTGGTGGTGGTAATGAGATTTAAAGCTTTCAGCCTCTTCGGAAAACCTTATACCAACTGAAAGCTTCAAAACGCTGGCCCTTTACTACAACATAAACAATAAACACTGGAATACTATTAACTGTTTGTGCATTAGGCCGGGCACTGCTAATCCAGTGTGTAATCTGAGAGAGGATGCAAACACTGTATGTCTGTGTTTAATTCAGATGGACATTTTTATCCTTTGTCACGTTTGAATTTGTATTTTTTTTAAATCATATGTTTTCGTCTCATCATATCATGTGATCTAACGTATGAAGTAGATGCTTGCACATACAGCAAGGCACACTTATAACCTCTGTATGCTAACAAGGAAACACAGCTCAAATGAGTAGCTAGATTTAACTGTCTGACATGATTAGTCAAATAAAATAGTCTGTTAGAATTGCTTAATCCTTAGATCTCCTGGGCCCTTTTGAACGTTTTTTTTTAAATAAGTACAATTAGCTTGAATAATTTACCTTTAAAGTCCAACTTCAATCATCTGTTGATCTATTTTAAAAGTCTTCCCAGTGGTCTTTTAATTATGATTATGATGTCTTTAGGCATAATGAGAGAAACCTGTCATTTTCTAGGACATAGTTTCCGCAATGAATCAAGAATTTGTACCAGAATCTCGCCTCTGAGTTGAGGGCAGGACTGGAGGCACGGAGTGACCCTGCCTTAATTTCCCATCATCTCCTCATGTTCTCTCCTGCTAGCTTACAGCCCCTTACATCCCCAACCTAACATTAGCAGTGCAACAAAAATAGTGTGCAATGTCAGAGCTATTCAGCCGTACAGTTTTGAGCCAGATTCCAGCTCAGATGAGGAAAATGAAGACTTTAAGGGATCTGTTTGTCTGCAAGTGGATGCTCAGAATGAAGCAAAACGGGAAGCTTGCTGGTTGTAGAATTTATGTAAGAACTTCAAGCTTCCAACCGCAATTTTTTTTTTTTTTTTTTTTTTTCCCCCTGATTGACAATGATTTGAATAAATAAATACTCAGAAGTTTGAATCTTATTTTCCTTTATATATGTCCTCTATAATGGGGAAAAACATAAGAGCATCTTAAAAACACCAAAAAACAATGTTCATTGGAGTGGGTCTTTAAAGCAGTTTTTTGTGGCAATGTTTCATATTCTTTTTTTTAGTACAACCCCAGCTTCTTTTTTTCCAGATATTTTATTATTACACAATAATACCAAAATTAAACATTCTTAACCTGTACAAAAAGCACTATTTTAAGTTGTAAATTGTGCAATTTTTGTTAGCTGCAAAAATCCCATCCATGGAGAACAACCTGTTTTTATGTTCTATAATATTTATAGATGAAATAAAAATTTACAAGTCCCCCAAAGAAGCAAAAACCAGGTCAAAATGATGCCAAAAAAAGCATTAAAAAATACCTTGGTGTATTCAGCTGCACCTCCTCTGGCGTCTCCTTTCTTCTTCAACTTGGCAAGAAGGATCATCTACCTCATCATCCGTTTCAAGATCCAAATAAAAAATGATCTTATTTGTCAGAAGGCTTCAGTAGGTCCGTCACATTTATAGTTGTTGTGTAACTCCACGTTCTGCTGGCACTCGCAGAAGCGCACAAAAAACGTTGAAAAATTACTTGTTGCTTGCTCGCCGATATTACAAGGTAGTGGTGAAACAAGTGAGTCTTTATTTGAATTCCTTGCTTCCTATAGCTTGAATCCTTGTCAATTTAAATGACATGGACCTTGTCAATTATGTGTCATAACTTTTATGTTTATTTTGAATCAAAAGATTTTAAGCCAAAAACCTTTTTGAAACCTTCATGTTGTATTTTGTATGAAAACTATACTAATGGCAGGTCGGCGCCATTCCTACATCATTGAGCAAACGCTCTGGTGCATTCAGAGACTTCTAAGGGTCAATATTTTAATTTTGTCTGTTTATGTAAATGATAATTAAAAAGAAAAAGCATATTCATGCTACTTAGGAGCTGCTGGTTTTTACATTTTTTTTATTTCATGTTTTTGTTGCAAAGTATATTATTTTGCCATTTATACTTCAAAGTCATTAAGTCAAAAAAATTTGAAAGGTTCATTTAGTTTAAGTTTTTTAGCTTAGTTATAAAGCCATGTATATGGATTTACTTGGTCTGTAAAGGCATCAGTCAGAAAAGTCTGTAGTATACTTACTTGTACTCTGGTTTTCAATGTTAATTATTCAGAGGAAGGCCTTGTTGTGGCTCAAAAAATGTGATGCCTTGCCATTTCAGGTAAAATCAACATAAAGCTGAGCTCTGCTAATATTATGATTTCCATAATTTAGCTATTGAGCTCTAAGGTACTTGCAGCTTATCTATTTTTTTTTAACCTTTATTAACCCAGGAATTGTCCAATTGAGATTAAGAATCTCTTTTTCAAGGGAGTCCTGGCTAGGGGGAAACAATAAATTACATTTACAATAAAATGTCAACATTTAAAACAAATAAATAAAAATGAGAGCTTATGTAAAACTGTACTGTTATCCGGTGTCGGCTGCCAATGTGTGTTTGCTTTCCCTGCAGGATCTGGGCTCTGTAATATTTGTATGTAACAAGAACTAAAAACTTTTCATCGCTTCTGCACTCTGAGAGAAATGGGAACTTAACTTCCTTCATGATAGTGGCGTCTCTGACAGTTTGTGTGTAGTTACACACATACTGTGTGTGTGGGGGTCGGGGGGGTGGGGGGTGGATGTAAAACAGTTGCTGAGGTTGAAACTATTGCAACAAGTCAAAAGCAAATCTCTCGGTTACCTAGTTTATTTTTAGCGCGAGCCAGCTATTGCAATTTTTGATTGCATTTATTTGCAAGATTTTTCTGATATTAAATCCAGTAGTGCCTACAAACAGAAATGATGTATTCTAGTGTATTTGGTTGTAAAACAGAATGATATTGTTTACTTCATTATCCAGACCACAATCAGAACACAACAGGGAATGTCTGAGCAACACGAAGTTGATGGTTATTTTTTTTTTAAACAACTTGAACCCATATATGTTTTTCTTGTATCAATATAAATGTCACGTTCAGTGAGAAGTGTCCCTATAGTAAGAGGGTAATAGATATACTGAAAATAAATTCACACGCAGAATTTCTTTTACATGGAACCTTGTAGCCTATCCATGTTTTATTTTTCTGGGTTCTTTTTCTTTTTTTTCTGATCGTCAATTTACCATTTATAACAACAATGAAGGCAATCTGTTTCTGTTTTATGCTAAATAATATAAATGATAAAAAAAAGTTTGATTACTGGTAATCTATTATTAGTTGTCCTCTTTAGAGTATTGGAAGTGAAGCATCATACTGGAATCTCTTTCTTTTTTTTTATTTAAACAGGAGCTGTGACAGTAAAATCTCTTTTCTTTATAAAAACCATGGTTTTCTAACTATGTTCAACTCCATAAAGTTATGGCTAATAAGTTATTTAGGCTGGCCTAATGATTTAGAACTATTCATATTATTTGTGGTATATTATTTGTACTTTCACGGTATTTTACATTTTCTATATTGCGTTTCTTATCCCAAACAAATATTTATTGTTAATGTGATATGGCTAAACTACCCAGAATGCCTAGAGGGGTCAAGAGGAATAGCATTGGTCAAATGAGGTCGATGGGAAGCTCTGTTTTTTAAGCAACTTTATGGGTTATTTTGAGTGCGTTTGTCAAAACAAATAACTGTGCAATGCAATAGAGCAACTGTCTGTCACTGTTTAATGCTGAATGTTTGAATAAATCGTTTTATTATCTAAATTTTCCAAAAGCATGACCCTAATTGACGTCATGACTTTATTAATCAAAACTCTGCTAATATTTCACAATAACGTTTGATATCTTTAAATAAAAGACACCACTTCCTTTTTCACAATCATGAGGTTGTGATGATGTTGACTCAAGATCACTTTTCATTGGTTCACAAGCTGCAAACAATCCTGTTAGACATGAATGATGAAGCCTCAGCTGATGCAGAGTAAACATCCGGTCCACCTATAGGTGCCCAACACTTTTAACTCAAGTGAATGGAAGACTTTATATTCACCACCACTCCAATGATTAAAGCAAACATTCCAACAATAAAAGTGCCATTCAGTTATCCATTAATATATTTTGTTTCCACACAAATTATGGTTAGTCTGTGTATCTATGAAAATATTAGAACTGCTGAGCAATCTTAAAGAATTGTTTAAAAAAGTCATTATTGGTGGATGTATTTTGTTTAGGTTCCAATTTTCATTCGAAATGTTAGTTCAAAGCAAAAGCACTATTGAGTACCTTAAACCTTAAAACAATTACTTCCCCAGACGTTGTGTCATTTCTCCATTTTGTTCCTCCCTAACCCATCAGAAGTGGACTTGCTGGTGTTAAGTCATAAACAGGAGGAGGACATCCTTTTTCAGGATATTTTGGTTGATGGCTAAATTCTCGGTTTTAATGTCCAAATCCCAGAGCAGCTGTTGACTACAAAACTGTCACCACCATGTTTGACTCTTGGGTAAGATGTTCTTTTTCTGAAACACTGTTAACCTTGACAGAACCTGGTATGGGACACGCTTTTAAATGTCACGTCAGTCGGGAGACTATTCCTTCAGAACGGCATGAAGTCACAAACGTTTAGCTGATAAACTTATGGTCTGTAGTTCTTGGGGTGTTGTGGGGACTTGTGTGATCTTTGGGTGAGTTCTTGCTGCACTCTTGATTCATTTCGGTCAGCTGACCACTTCAGGCAGGGTTCGTGGTTGTTCCATATTTTCTGCATCTGTAGATAATGGCTTTCACTGTGAATTACAACCCTTTTCAAACCGGTAGATCTTATCAGACGTTAACATCAGTTTCCACATTTCCTTAGCATGCTGCACCATGTCAGTTGTTTGGAATTCTTTTTGTGTCTTTCACGCAATCTGGCTCTTTTGACTGAAGTCATTTGTTGACTAGGGGCAAGTAATGCTGAAGAATATTTCAGAGATACGATGAGCCACTGTTAACATTTTAAATTGGAAAAGACAGATCACTTTTTTCATGGGGACATGTGGGTTAAGATTTTTTTTTATGCCTCAATTTACTGCAAAGCTTCGTACAGTGTAAGTATTGTCTAACGTCTAAAACTGTTTTATTAACTAGAACATTTAAGTGTGACAAACATCAGCTACACATACCAGCAATGAAGTAACAAGCTGTGGAAAGCTTTATAAAGACTCATCTGATCGTATTTTGATCTGTTTTTAAAGCGTTCCCAGTCGTTTCTTTATTATGATTATGCCCTTTTAGCCAAAATCTAAAAACCTGTGTTGTTTGTAGATCCTAGTTTCTGCAGAGCGGCAGTAGTTTATAAGAAATTCGCTTTTAAATTGTTGTGGTTGGCACTTAAAGACCCTGCCACCATTCTCCTCCAGCTGCGGTGCAGGGAGCCTGTGGCCCACCCAGCCTATTTTCTACTAGGGTTGTGCCGATGGACGATATCATCGTCCATCGTGATGGGTGACTGACATCCCGATGGAGAGACCACCATCGTGATGCCACGCCCCCGCCACGTTGCGAGTCGACGCCATAAGCCACGGTTACATGTACAAAATATCTTGATGGGATCAATGGTCGGATTAGAATCCAACCGTGTAGATGGGCCCAGAAAAATGTTTTCAGAATATAAAAACGTTCACTAAGGTCACAATTTCGGTCGGAATAAATCATTCGCACATGCGCAGTAGGGTTTGAAAACCGGAAGAGGATACAACTTCCGCCGAGCGGCTTTTTTTCCAAACTTTATTGAATGTAAATTCAATACAAAACGATAACAGCGCCGAGCGGCTATATACATTGACATGTCAGCTCGGTAAAATACGAGATGATCTTCTAAACGTGCTTTTAATAATGTTACGGTTATTATGAAACACCTGTTTGCTCATCATTTGAATTTTGATCCGTGTGGTCAGCGCTTTTTCTGAACGAAGCCAGGATAGCAGTATGCTAACACGGGCTAACAACATTAGCTTTGGGTGGCGCTGCACTTAAACATGTGGTAATAACATCAGCCTTTATTTAGTCGGGACACGAATGAAAACACAAATCCACGTGATTGTTTGAATGTTTTCTAAGGACTGAGCGACATTTCTGCTTTGAAGCTCAAACCGCTGTGTGTCTGCTGAGGATCCGAGCTGTGCTCAGACACACACTTTTAGACCCGGTTCTGAGTTCGGTTGCCTGTACCCCTAGAGCTGCGGGACGGATCGCAGTCCTAAATCTCCCACACATATCACTCATGTAACAAAGCACACCCCCCCCCCTTTCCCATCAAACACAAAGCTGGAAGTCCGCGCTCCGCCGGTCCACTTCACTAGTGCGGGAGCGGACCACTTCTTTTCTATTTTGTTTGTTACTTTTTTTGTTAAAGTCACTTCCCTCAGTTTATAGTGGATCATCGCGGATTAGTCATTAGTTGGGAAATAAAATGAAAAAAAGTAAAATAACGAATAGCAACGAAAAATTTAACCCCCCCCCCCCCCCCCGACGATGACATCGTCCATCCCGATGGTTGACTGCATACATCGTCAACGGCCAATTGAAGGGACATCGCCCAACCCTATTTTCTACATCACAAAACCAGTCTTTTTCGAAAGGTATTTTTCTTTCTGCTCCTGATTCCCAACGAGTTGAATATGGAAATCCTCGGAAATGCAATTTCAGGTTAATTTTCTTTAGATAGATAGATAGATAGATAGATAGTTAGATAGATAGATAGATAGATAGATAGATAGATGACTTTATAAATCCCACAATGGGAAAATGTCAGCTGCAAAAGTGTAAGAAACATGTGGTCAACTGCAAAACGTGATCAACTGTAAAAAACCTCTACAAACTTTTTTTTTTTTTCACACCAAAACAAACGACTGTTCAGGAACAAAAACAATTGAAAATTGAAAAACAACTACAACAAAAGTAAATAAATAAATGAGTGAATGAAAAAAACCCCTGGGACCGTGGAGTGTCACTTTAACACCGTGTTGTACAGTCTGATGGCTGTGGGGAGGAATGACCTGCAGTAACGCTCCTTCTTGCACTGTGGGTGTAACAGTCTGGTGCTGAAAGAGCTGGTCAGCGCCTCTGCAGTTTGATGCAGGGGGTGGGAGGGGTTATCCATGATGGATGTTAGCTTAGCCAACATCCTCCTGTCAGGCCCCTCTTCGATGGACTCTAGTGTGCAGCCCAGGACAGAGCCGGCTTTCTTAACCAGTTTGTTAAGCCTCCTCATGTCTCTGCCTGTATGCCACCCGCCCAGCACGCAACTCCATAAAGGACCACTGAGGCCACCACAGTGTCGTAAAAGGTCCTCAGCAGCTGTCTGCACACGCAGAATGACTTCAGTCTCCTCAGCAGGTGAAGGCAAATCTGACCCTTCCTATACACGTCCTCCATCATCAGAAAAATGCTACACGTGGTTCCTTACGGCTGTTTGCTAAAGTAAAAAAAAGTTTATTGACATCCTTCAATCTTAATTGACTATATTGTCCCATAACTTCTCTCCTGATAAGATAAACTCGATGCTGCACAGTGGCAGCTGCTATCATGTCAATTATTGACACAAGATAAGAGTTTGTTTTAAAGAGGTCATTAAACCCCCAATGGAAAGCACTGGATACTATTCAACGTTCAATGTGAAACACAAAGTTTGGCAGAGTGCTTGCCATAAATGTGTATCGTATGGAACATTTATAGACTTTTGTTTTAGGGTTTAGAAGATCTGGCAGGCACTTGTAATGAATAATATGACCTGCTGTCAATCAGAAATGGGTAGAACTAATTGTGTTTGTAGTGTTTTTATTTTATGTCTTAAAGGCTTTAATTATTTAATTGCTCAATTATGATTCAATTGCTGGCTTATACAAACACAGGAAAATGACAATTAATTTTAAAATGTTCTTAGTGCTACATTTAACACTCTTTAATATGAAGAACTGTACAAAAATGGAAAAAAAAAGTAGTTTGTCTATTAGAAGGTGGGAAAAAATAGTTGTTTTTTTGTCCTACTCTATAATGTTATCTATACAGTTAGTAGAAACTGTATATTTCTATATTTTATATATAAATATATATTAGAATATTATCCAAGTCAAATTACCATGGTGACGTAGGGCTGGTTTTCACTGCCAAAATACTGAATTAATTGAATTTACAATCAGAATTTAAATTCCATTAACATTACTTGATTGAATATGCATTAATTTCTTTATAGTTCCACTTAAAACAAATTTACTTTGTGTACTAAAATCACTTTTTACACCTGTTTGTTTAAAAACTATAGAAAGGTGCTAAATCAGAGAAGAAAAAAGGGTTCTCTCTAATGAAAATGCAATAACGTACTTTATAGGAAAATTGATGAATAGCTTTAATAAATAGAACATGTTTTTTCTAGATAAAGATTAATTCAGTAACAACTGATTTGTCAAATCTAGCACAGTGGGTCTTAATACAATTGTTTTAGCGCTAACATGAACCGTCATGGAGCTGAACTGTTTCCCATTTTTTTCATTTTTAGGAGCCTATGAAGTGATTGTGGGGCGCTTTTCAGATTCAGCAGTGATGAACTTGAAAGGAAAAAGAAGTTGGAGGGGAAAAAAATCCTCTTTCGCCTTTTGTTACATTTGGAGCAAGTGTTTTCTTCAGCTCACAGTCACTTCAATCACTGTTAGTGATGATGCAACTCATTTCCCTGACCCCCAAACCTGCACCTCAAGGTGGTGAAGGATGAACCTGACGTTTGGCTATGATCCAAAAAGGACATTTTTAACTGTAGAGCATAACAGGTATCAACAGGTAGCAGGAAGTACAATTTGTTACTGCATTTCTGCAGCACACCAGGTGTGTAAATCTTGTCTGTGGTGACAAACCAGTGTAGTATTATTGTTGTAAAGCATAAATGTCAAACTCGAGGCCTGTACTATTGGAGCTGGCCCGCATGTGCTACAAATCGCCAATACACTGCCAGTCTGTTTGCTTCTTAAAGCTTGGAAAAGCCCATGAGGATAAACAAATCTTCATGGAAGAGTCGACTTACTGACGAACCCCTTCATTCAGTCCTGAGGATTTCTTCAGCTCAAAGGCGAACGCCTCACATTGATGAAGTGTTCTCCGTGATGAGACGTTAAGTATTTCAGACCAGTGAGAATCCAGCAGAGCAGTGAACTGGGCTTTAATGCACGCTTCCTTTTAATTGCTGCTACATGAAAGTACAAGGAAATGCAGCTGACGGTTTTTTTTAATTGTTTTTTTTTACTACATTTTTTAATATATAATGTTCTTGTTTTTAGGTTCAGTTCTTCAAAAGTTTTGCCAGTTTCAGTTTCAAGTATAAACTACTGTCCATCACAAAACTGAGCTTTAGACCCACTTCATTGCCAATTTTGTTTTGGGTGTTTTTGTAGACTTTTTCTTATGACAGTTGATATATAAAAAAAATGTAAGATGAAAACTGCATTTGTAAGTATTTGATTATTTTTAAATTCTAGAGAATCAGGAGCAGATGAAAAGAAAAGCAGTTTTTTTTACATACATACAAGCTCCCTGCTCCACTCCATTTGATGCATTCACTTGCAGATGACTAGATCCATGTTTTATTGTTTGTTTGTTTTCCTCGTCTGAGCTGTCATTCAACTAAAAGCTCTCCAGCTGGACAGCTCCCACTATTGCTCACCATTTCTGTTGCACTGCTATTGGAAGCAGGAGGGAGTGCAAACAAATGAATGTTGGGGGTAAATGTTTTGTTTTGCACGCTTTGTGCGTTTCAGGTTAAATTCATACTAGAAAGCCATTTTAAAGTTCTCAAACACTGACATTCAACTTGTACATTTTATTTTCTGAATTTTGTCCAACTGTGGATCTCAGTTTGACACTCCTGGGGGGTATTCCAGAAAGCAGGTTATGCTAGTTACCACGGTAAGTTTGAGGCTAAGGAAGTTGATAACCTCAGCTTCCAGAAATGGAGGTATGTTTCAGGGTATGTCAAGTTGCCATGGCAACTCATGCTCTGAACATAACCTGGTCTGGAGCAGGTTTAG
The DNA here is from genome assembly GCA_037389245.1 of Oryzias sinensis. Taxonomy (NCBI): domain Eukaryota; kingdom Metazoa; phylum Chordata; class Actinopteri; order Beloniformes; family Adrianichthyidae; genus Oryzias; species Oryzias sinensis. The sequence continues at coordinate 21,681,151 of CM074491.1, forward strand.
TTGAAGATTAGTTTGTTTTCAGAGAGGTGAAGCAGCATGGCGTGTCCATTTGAAGATGATTTAATGGATGAAGAAGCTCAGATAATACTTTTTCCATCAGGAGAGGGTGATAAGACCACATAAGGATGTTTGAAAAATAAACTTTTACTTTGATCTAACTTAATTATTTGCTTCAGTAAAGATAATTTTTTTTTGTTAAGTCATTAAAAATAACACGTAGTTTTCAGACATTTATTCTTACTTTCATTCAAATTAATTCAATTGAGTAGGTGTAACTTTGGTGCTGCTGTTAGATCTGCACCGCAAGGGATTCTGGGGACATCATTCCCTTTGCCTGTCTGGACAGATCTGAGTTTAAGTGTGGGTTTTTGACCAAATGTGTTTAGTTGTTTAGCTGTTTTACTGTGTTTTGCCGAGTTATTTTGTCCTACTATGCTTAAGTCTCTGCACCATGAGTGAGAGGGAGGGAGAAGATGAATTTAAATTGCACCCCTACCATGTGTGACTATTGTGACAATGACGGAAATTTCTGAATGGCTTTTTGCACGCTGTGTATGTTTCGTTCTTTTTATTGTTATACAAATGAGTATATCTGCCGGCTCAAACTTAGACATATGGGAGTTCAATAATTATAATTAATTAAGATGGAAAAAATATTAATTGAATTGAAATAATATGACATTTAGTTAGATGCATATGTAAATTTGAGTTGTATTAACAATTATTGAGTTTTATAGACGTAAGAAATTGGTTTGAATAAATTTAACACAATAACTTGTTACCGACACAGAAGTAATTCATTTAAGTTGGCAAAATTGGATGAATTATATATATATGTTCCCGCATGCAGACAGCATGCGGGAACAGCAGTTGTTGCTAATGATGCTATGCTAATGAGCTGTCCCGTCTGTCACCTAAATGTTAGTTTGTAAATTTTTTTATCAAACAATACATGGATAACAATAAAAAAAAACAAAAAAAAAAAACAACAAAGGACAATTGTATATAGATCAGGGGTGCGGGACAGAGAAAATTAAAAAAAAAGGACTTCTGAAAAAATTAGGCCTGCACAATATACCGCAAATTTATCGTTATCGCAATATCCAGCTCTGCAATATGCATATCGCAAAAGACGGCGAATATCGCAATAAATCGCAAACCCAAAATGTGTTTAAACAATCTTCTAGCAGCTTGAAGCATTTATCGAATCAAATAAATCCCTTTATGCTTTGACCAATCAGATGGACGCCTTCCCATTGTTGACCAATCAGATGGAGGCCTATTATGTTAGATGTTTGTCCCCCATGTCTATGAGGGTCATTTGTATAATTTTTAAACTGTTGCAATGAAATGGGAATGTTGTTTTTGTTTATTTTTCTATTTGTTTATTTACCACAAATTTATCGTTATCGCAATATTGATCACTAATATCGCATATCGCAAGTTTTCTTCATATCGTGCAGCCCTAGAAAAAATCCACCAGCCAGTCAAAATCGTAACCGACGAGTACGGGTCTTGATTGACATGCAGAACGGCCAATTGGCGGTTAACCGCGACACCGCGCCCCCTGGTGGTTCATCACCGCGGTGATGAAAAATTCGACACTGTCACAGCTCTAGCACCAGTATAACATACCTTTCAGCCTAATCTTATATTTTTCTGATTTTCATGGAGACAATAATAGATCGATCATTCTTGCTTTTATTTTTACCCCTATTGAATGCTCACAGAGACACGGTAGTAGCGGCAGAAAGTGGCTTTTGCAGCAAGATGGACGGAGAGCGTACCGGGATCATGTGAATGAACGTGATCAACGATGCTTTTGTGCTTTTTTAAAATAAATAAAACTGATCTCTAAACATCCTCCGTGTCTTCAATGCAATGTAATGAGACACACGCAGACAGAAATGTGATGGGATCTGCTGTAAATCTATGACGTGAATAACAGGTTAAATGATCGGCTAGTTAGCATGTAGCCGACTCTAACAACTGCTAGAGTATGTTAATAAAAGACAAGTCCTGAATATTATTATTCCTATTCGACCCTAAACTATCAGCTGGCTGTCTGCCTACCGGCATGACAAGCAAATAGCTAGGAGCTATGTTTGGCTTAGGTATCCCAAATCTTATGATATATGAGACAGTAATAAAGTGGTCATTCTTGATTTCTTTTTCCTTTCTTGAACGAATGTGGGTCACAGAGACACGGAAGTTACCGCTGGAAGCGTTTTTTTTTTTTTTGTCGGAGAGTGATATCTTGTTTACGGAGCCCGTGTCCTGACATTAAGATATAAAAATATATCTTGTTCCCACAGATTAATATCTTGTTCCCACAGGTTATTATGTCGTTCGCACGAAATACTATTCCGTTCCCACAAGATACTATTGCGTTCCCTCAAAATACTATTCCGTTCCCTCGAAATGATTAACTCGTGCGAACGCAATAATTATGTCGTTCGAACGCAATAATTAATCCGTTCGAACGCAATAATTAATCCGTTCGAACGCAATAATTATTCACGTCATAAGTCATTCACGCGGATATGCTCTCTGTACGCCGGCAAAAGCCGCTTTCAGCGGTAACTTCCGTGTCTCTGTGACCCATATTCGTTCAAAAAAGGAACATGAAAAACACAAATGATCACTTTATTACCGTCTCAATGAATATAAGAAAAATATCAAAAGATTTATGATAACTAGGCTGCTTTGTCATACGATAGCTCCTGCTAGGCTACTACTAGCTCCGCCGCAGAGCTCTCTGATCACGTATGCCGGCATTTTTGGGCAACTGGCTGGTCTGTTGTCAGACAGCTGATATTGTAGTTTAGGGTCGAATAGGAATAATAATATTCAGGAGTTGTCTTTTATTAACTTTAGCAGTCAGTATCTTTACATTCGAAGGCTATTAGGCTACATGCTAACTGACTAGCCGATCATTTCCTGTTATTAATTTACGTCATAGATTTACAGCAGATACCTTCACATTTCTGTCTGTGTGTGTCTCATTACATTGCATTGAAGACACGGAGGATGTTTAGAGAACAGATTTATTTATTTTAAAAAGCACAGAAGCATCCATCGTATATTCACGTTCACATCATCTGGTACGCCCTCAGTCATCTTCTTGCAGCAAAAGCCGCTCCCTGCCGCTACTTCCGTGTCTCTGTGAGCATTCAATAGGGGTAAAAATAAAAGCAAGAATGGTCGATCTGTTATTGTCTCGATGAAAATCTGAAAAATATCATATTAAGCTGGCTGCTTCGCCTAATGCACTTACCTTTAGCTCGTAGCATAACAACAATAGCAGTACGTCACGTTTCCCAGAGTGCTTTGCTGCCAATCACTGGCCAATCACCGTGTCCCTGTGAGCAAGGTCTAACAACAAGACCAATGATTGGCCAGTGATTGGCAGCAAAGCACCCTGGGAAACGGGACGTACTGCTATTGTTGTTATGCTACAAGCTAAAGGTAAGTGCTTTAGGCGAAGCATCCAGCTTAATATGATATTATTCAGATTTTCATCGAGAAAATAACAGATCGACAATTCTTGCTTTTATTTTTACCCCTATTGAATGCTCACAGAGACACGGAAGTAGCGGCAGGAAGCGGCTTTTGCAGCAAGATGACTGAGGGCGTACCACTACAGATCATCATCATGTGAATGAACGTGAATACGATGGATGCTTTTGTGCTTTTTGAAATAAATAAATCTGTTCTCTAAACATCCTCCGTGTCTTCAATGCAATGTAATGAGACACACACAGAGAAATGTGAAGGTATCTGCTGTAAATCTATGACGACAATTAATAACAGGAAATGATCGGCTAGTCAGTTAGCATGTAGCCTAATAGCCTTCGAATGTAAAGATACTGACTGCTAAAGTTAATAAAAGACAACTCCTGAATATTATTATTCCTATTCGACCCTAAACTACAATATCAGCTGTCTGACAACAGACCAGCCAGTTGCCCAAAAATGCCGGCATACGTGATCAGAGAGCTCTGCGGCGGAGCTAGTAGTAGCCTAGCAGGAGCTATCGTATGACAAAGCAGCCTAGTTATCATAAATCTTTTGATATTTTTCTTATATTCATTGAGACGGTAATAAAGTGATCATTTGTGTTTTTCATGTTCCTTTTTTGAACGAATATGGGTCACAGAGACACGGAAGTTACCGCTGAAAGCGGCTTTTGCCGGCGTACAGAGAGCATATCCGCGTGAATGACTTATGACGTGAATAATTATTGCGTTCGAACGGATTAATTATTGCGTTCGAACGACATAATTATTGCGTTCGCACGAGTTAATCATTTCGAGGGAACGGAATAGTATTTTGAGGGAACGCAATAGTATCTTGTGGGAACGGAATAGTATTTCGTGCGAACGACATAATAACCTGTGGGAACAAGATATTAATCTGTGGGAACAAGATATATTTTTATATCTTAATGTCAGGACACGGGCTCCGTACTTGTTTATGAATGACTTATGAGGTGAATAATTATTCCGTTTGAACGGATTATTTTGTTCGCACGAGTTAATCATTTCAAGGGAACGGAATAGTATTTTGTGCGAACAAGATAATAATCTGTGGGAACGAGATATATTTTAATTTTTTAATGTCAGGACACTGGCTCCGTTTTTTTATATTATTGTTGCCAAAAAACTTAATTTTAGTTTTATCCAGATTAATTTATAATTTATTTCGGTTAGTTTATATATCCTTTTGGTTACTTTGGTCAGGAGTTCCTGGAAACTTTTGTGAGAAAACAGAATGTTGGTACAATCAGTAAATAATATAAATTTAATTTCATGAGATGTTTTGACAATATCATTAATGTAAAGATTAAATAAAACTGGCCCAAGTACTGAACCCTGAAGTACACTACACACAATATCTAGAACTGTTGCCGTCTGTCTCAAATAGCTTTTCACCCAGTATAAAGCAGGTCAGCTCACTCCAAATTTATCAGTTTTATCAATTGGAATATCCTGATTTATTGTATCATATGCTTTTTTTTTAAATCTACATAAACTCCTACATATTTTCTTCCATGACAAGTCTGCAAGTATATAATATTTACCACTGAATTTCCAAGTCTCATTTTAGAAAGTTTTTTCAGGATCTTAGAAAACTGAGGGAGTAAGGAGACAGGCCTGTCATTTGTGAACTGATGTTTATCTCCAGATTTGTACCATGGGAGGTTTTTTTTTTTTTTTTTCTTGCAGTTTTTTTTTTTAGCAGTTTTTTTATTTTCAGAGGAAATGTACCATTCTGGAATGATAGATTCCTGATATGAGCCATGCGTTTTGAAATGTCTTCAATTACCTTCTTGACCAACATCATATCAGTATCGTAACAGTCTGTAGATTTGTTGTTCTTTCACTGCTTAGGGACTTCAATGACCTCTTTTTTTCCCCCACTTCTTCATGAAACATAGTATTGATGTCACTTTCTATGAATTGAAGACCTTTGCTTATTGGATTATCCTTAGCTAGACTTGGTTCAGTATTAGCATAAAAGTTGGTGCTATATCTTTCTGATTTTTATGAGTGTTTTCCCCATCCAGAAAATTAAATTCCGGCCCTTGTGGGGAGGTATTTCCGTTATTTAAAACTGTCAAAAAACAGTAATGTGCACAGACCTTGCAAAACAGGAAATACCACTAACCTGTCTATCACCTGAAGCAGAACCAAGCATGCTCAATGTCAGACTGAAATACACGATGATTCTCCAGCAATATTAGGGCGTCAGGGGCTCAGGCGGTTGAGCAGGTCGGCGGTTCGACCCCCGGTTCCCCCAGCCAACTGTCGTTGTGTCTTTGGGAAAGACACTTCACACTCCCGGCCTCCAGTGCGGCTCCACTGTTGTGTGAATGTGTATGAATGATTCCGGTGATGGTTAGAGGGGCCGTAGGTGCAAACTGCAGCCACGCCTCTGTTGGTCTGCCCCAGGGCAGCTGGAGCTACATCAGTAGCCACATCACCAAGTATGAATGAGGAGGGAATGAATAATGGACATACATTGTAAGCGCTTTTGAGCGTCTGGAAAAGTGCAGATAAATCCATTCCATTATTCTTACTATTAAAAACAACAAATGTTAGATCTGCACAGAAGAATCTAAACTGCAAGAAGAAATTCTGAGAATTTGGTTTTAGTTCCTAGCTCATTCACAGGTTGTTGACAAAATTGTCAGTTGTAGGTTGGTTCTGTAAAACTTGAAAACAGTAGAATTTATTTATGAATTAATGTTTTGTTTTTTAATGGAACTGATCAAGCATTTTAGCGGACTGTTTTATTTATGTTCTCTTTTAAAACTTAAAAGCTTTTCCTTTCATTTTCAGCTTAGTTTGTAATAAAAATGCATTTTCTTATCTGAGATAAAACAATTGCATCATGTTCCTTCAGTGCATCTGTTATGTTTAAAGTATGATAGGAAACACATATTTGCATCTGAACTTACACATTTCTCTTATGAGCCTCAGTGTTAAAATTTGACAAGTTATTTGGATTATATTGTAATATGTATTGCATTAAACCATAGCGAACATTTTTACTGAGTGTAATTCTAACTTTGTGTTTTTCTGATTCCTTTTTCTCAGATTGCTCTGATGACAGTCACACTATTCCCAATCCGCCTTTTCATGGCTGCGTTCATGATGTTACTGGCTTGGCCTTTTGCCTTTCTCGCCACAATAGGTCGCTCAGAGACCACTGTTGAGCCGCAGTGCCTCTGGAGAAGGTGAGTGCTGTGGTGAACGTCTGTGCATCTTAAGGATTTTCTTCTTTTTTTTACTGGGGGGAAAAAAGCATTGCATTTCTTGACATGTGAGAGCAAGTAAGCAAAGGTTTCCACCCTTCAGATATGAATAAAGCTTTGTATGATCACGTTACAATCAAACTCCTTTCACCACCAGTTAATAACAAATGCTAATTTATTAAATATGATTTGTCCTTGAAAACCTTGTTTGTAATCCTGCAACTAACAGAAAACTCTTGAACTGAAAGTATAAAATACTTCAGTATTTATACTTACATTTTATTATAATACTAGAAAAGCTCAAATCTAAATATTTGACATGTAGTCATTAAAACAAAGGGCAGGGAGAGAATTTTAAGTCTGTATGAATGATGTTTGAAACATTTTTTTTTTGTTTTAGTTTTACTGCTTCATTTATTATAGTTTGTCCTGTATTTTAAACCCTACCATTTAATATGAATTGTACTATCCTTTTTTCCTTTTAAAAAAGAAAATTTGCATTTTTGTAAACTATAAATGCTTTTCACCACAGACTACTTTAACCAGTTTTTTTATTTTATTTCCTAAATGTAATTATTTATTTATTTTAATGTAACCACAATGTAAATTAGAAATGTTCCTCAATCTTCCACAACTTTCTTTTCAGACTGGTGGACATCATTCTGAGACTCATCATGCGGGCCATGTGGTTTGCAGGAGGTTTCCATTGGATGACCATAAAAGGGCAAAGGGCATTGCCTACAGAGGCACCCATCCTTACCCTGGCGCCCCATTCATCCTATTTTGATGCCATCCCAGTCACAATGACGATGTCCTCTATCGTCATGAAGGCAGAAAGCAAGGACATACCTCTCTGGGGCAGTAAGTAGAAAACCACAACTGATTTGTTTTCTAGATTCTTTGCTTTTTTTTCATATACTGACGTAGCCGTGATTAAGAATGAAACTGTTTGGACAAGGATTGCCCAAAGAAGAGAGTAGGTGCTGTTTTTACCAAGACGCTTCACTTTGTTGAAGAACCTCCTTGTAGTCAAACAAACATCTCATCGGCAAAGATTTAATTTTTGAGAATGACAACAAACACCAGTTTTTTTTTCTTATTGATGAAGCAAATGAGAGACGGTGCCTCCAATTAATTTTTCTCTGCTCCAAAGAGTAATGGTGAACTGTTTTGTTTTTTTTCAGAAATCAGAAAGTAAAAGAACTGATTAGATAAGGAGAAGCTTTTTTTCTGTGCAAAAGTTCTTAAGTTTTTAAAAAGATATTTGTTTTTCTGTTTCGTTCAATTCTTTTTTTGACTGTTGGTTCTTTTGTGCAACTAAAATTTTAAGTATTTATCACGTTTGTCTCTGTAATAGTCACCATTCATCTGAAATTCAAAGAAAAGGTTTCCACCATTTCTCATGCAAGCAGATCTTTGCAGGAGATCAGACGTGCTCTCATGATTTATGGCACTCAACCTCTTGTGCAAGGGCTTGCTTGATTACTGTAATGCACTTCCTATAGGGCTACCAGACTGCACACTTAAACCTCTGCAGAGGATTCAGCTGCACACCTCATTTTTGTCTAACCAAAAAGAACTCAAGTCTTTGCACTGACTTCCAGTATGTGTCCACATCACATTCAAAGCCCTGATGTTTGTCTATCAATGTATTGATGTTTGAATATTGAATATTCCCCCACACTAGGCTTTGCAAATTAAAGAGTTTTAGTCCCATTAGTTGTCAAACACCTGGGTGTGTGAAGTTTGTGCTCCACATGTGATCCATCTTCTGGGGGACCGATGAGCTCCAGACACAGGCTCACATAAGAACCATTGTTATGGTTTAACCCTTTGATCCAAGCCCCTAATGCCGAGTGTCAAGCAGGGAGACTTTGGGTTGACTCGGTTGAGCTTCCAGTCCCAGTCCCAGTTGTGGGTGAGTGATGTCTGGTAGTCGTTGCACGACATCCCAAAAGAGCACAATCTAAACTTCTCAACTCTTTCATCCCACAGCGGTGAAATGGCCTATCTCGGCACACACAGCCTCCTCATTTGCAATCTTCATAAAAACAGAATTATTTTGCAATTTCCTCGGCACATAAAAAAAAATGCTCTTTGTGTCTTGGCTAAGACGCTTTTCTTACAACACTTTTTTACAACATGTGACCCATACCTGTTATTTTGTCACTTTTGTTTTTCTTTTGGAAAAACGCATCTGGAAAATAACCACATCTAAATCCAATATTTGATTCATTAAAACCACGTTCCTTTTGAAATTAAAGCTCTGCACAGCTACTTCAAGATCTATTGTATGTGAACGGTAACTAGACCTTTAAAACATGAAAATGTCCCACAAGATAGTAATTCAGGAGCCAGCCTAGGAGCCATGGCGACTACATATAATGAAGCTCATGTTACCACCATGAAAACAGATTTTGCTGTCTTTATTCAAATGTGTTTGCATCTGAAGTTCAGACTGAAACAGATGCCACTCATCTCTATTTACCGGTAGTCATTTTTCTGCAGACTCACATCAGACTGTTTTTTCTGCTAAATATAGTTTTATTTTATTTAAATGTTCAAAGCTCTTTTTCAGTTTTATTCACTGACTCTTTTCTGTGAAAAGAAACTTTCCAAATACTTTTATGTTTTGTTGACTTTTCTAGCTTGTGGGTTTCAATTTGGTGATCAACACAGCCGCTAAAGGTGTGTCAAGATTCAGTAAGAAGTGTTTGAGGATCCAGTAGTTTTCCAAAATAAAACTTCCTTCAGAATAAGATTGTAAATAAAAGGGAACAAATAAAGTTAAATTAATTTGTTAATTTATCTCTCCTGGTACCAAATGCACCATGGACCAGTACTTATCCGCGAACCGGGAACCGGGGTTTGGGTACCACTGGTATACTGAGTGCAACTTCATTATCTGTTATCTTTTGACCATTATTCTAAGCATTGGCTCATTTTATTATTACCATGTAACCCGGAAGGCAAAAATCAACAGTAAAGATGTTTATTTTCTAACTTTTACCCAAAAGTGGGATTAAAATGGGCTTTTAAATTGCACATAGTTTTTGTCTTTGTACACTTAAACGTCCCTTTGCAAAGGGCAGATAGGCCCAGCCTGGGTGCAGACAGTACTCACGAGTCTGACAACATATCCTATTAACTAGCTCGCACGTGCAATCACTCCTGTAGTTGCAAGTGAGGCCACTGGCTTATGTCTCTGCCAGCAGGATGCACAAGAAAGATCTATGAGTGTTATTTTAGTCTGCCTTTCTCCTCCTGCCTTTGTGCTGGGTCAGCAGTTTGCCACATTATTACCCTTCAGGCTGAGTGAAACGTGGCAAAGTTCAAACAGCAACACTTGTTCATACTGCAGAATGTACCCACATTGTTTCTGAAAGCCACTAATGCATGTCTGCAAAGATTGTGCTTTTCTAAAATAGGAGCAGGCTTTACACATTCCCCCTTCTGCTGCCTCTGGAACTGGCCATCCTCTGGTTGTGGTCCGCCAGCATCAGACTCGTACAAAGAACCTTTGCATGCCGAGCATGTGGAGTCTGTAATAAGCATTAGACATGATCAGCTGGCCTCACGTGTACAGGGTGTCTTTTGTCTGCACTTCACTTCAACAACAACCCGGATCTTTTTGTTGGATCTGTAGTCCACGGATGAGCTCAAATTGCGTCCTCTTGAAACTGAATCCTATAATTTTCCCAATATGTTAATGACTCCAGGCGTGCAGATAGGAAAAGTAGTACATACATGTTAATGTATTTTTAAAAAAAATATTCAAGAAGTGTGGTTTGTGTCCATATTGACTTTATATACTCAGACTAAAAAGTTTTAAGAAATAAACATTTTTAAATATTAATAAACTTAAAGACCTTATTTTTTCCCCACAATGACCTTTTATTATTTTTTATAATTTACATGAAACCTCCCAAAGCTTCCTATCTTTTCCCTCTGTGTCCAGCTCTGATTAAATACATCCGGCCGGTGTTCGTGTCTCGATCGGACCAGAACTCAAGAAAGAAAACCGTGGAGGAGATCAAACGCAGAGCTCACTCTCGTGGAGAATGGCCTCAAGTAAGCACATTGTTTTCATGTTTTGTGCGAGAAAACCTGAGAATTAAACCGGAATGCACAGGAACCTGCTTTAGTTTTGTTCAGTAATGCTGATATGCTGGTCCTTTCATAGTCTCCTTTTAAGTTCCCCTTAGATACTATGTTACTAATTCAGCAGTTTCAAAATAAAACAACATAAAATAATATCAAATTTGAGTCCATAACATGATAGATTTCTCAAATGTTTTAATTGTTTAACTTTTACCCACAGATCATGATTTTTCCAGAGGGGACGTGTACTAACAGATCCTGCCTCATAACCTTTAAGCCAGGTATTTTCACTGCTTTGTTTGCTCATTACATGTATCGGCTGTCTTACCGTTTCGTTGCTTCGTTTTTACCAACCAGTTAGTAGTTTGTGAGTTTTAGCTTTTTGGTCTATCTTGTCCTTTAGTCAGTCAGGTTAAAGCGTGCAGACTGTCGCCTCTTTTTCCTGTTTTCATTCTCCAGTTGAGCGTCCAGCTGGATTCAACAGTGCTGTTAGGATTTCCTGCAAAGTCTTTCTTTCACACCTGATCCCTCTCCTAATCACAAAAGGCAAAAGCAACAGAAAGATTTAGCGTAAATGGAGTATGACGGCGTACTGCGACGGTTCTTTTCACACAACGCAAAAAAAAATGCAGATACAGGAAAACAATGTAGTTTGAAGGAAAAAAAACAACAAATCTTGACTATTTTAGTGCTAAAAAATGTACTCAAAGGTTTAAAGGAAACCTGAGGAAATATCAAGCAACATTATAATGAAAAGGTTATTATGAAGCATCTTGTAAAATATTTGTTTCTATATTGTTGCTCATATTTTATTTTTGGAGATGACAAAAATTGATTGCAATTTTTTTTTCTCTAGGAGCCTTCATTCCTGCTGTTCCAGTGCAGCCAGTTGTAATCCGTTACCCCAACAAATTGGTAAGATTAGTAGCTGATATATTAGCAATCGAAGTGCTTTAAACTACTAATATTGTAAAAATGTACATATATATTTTAGTGCTGTAAAATGATTTTTTTAAGCTGACAAAAGAATGACTAAAAGTCTACTTTTTACCAAAAAGTCTACATATTTGCTAAACAGAGATTCTGATGATGAAAAGGTTCTGTTCTTTACTGATGATCAATTGTTTTACCTGAGAGTCTTACAGTTGAAAGGCAGATAAAGTTGCAGCTGATTCAGCTAAAAAGCCCAATTCCTTTAAACATACAACCTGTTTTTAAGGGAAAAGACTTCTTACTTCAGCTGCATTTCATTCAGGACTGTTTCACCAGAAGAAAACGAGCATTGTTAGAGTGATAAAGATAAGTATTTTTATTATTCATTATTTTATTTTTATTTTCAGGACTCAATTACATGGACGTGGCAAGGACCAGGGGCGTAAGTACACACACGACTTATTTAACCCACCCCGTGTTTGTGGAATCAAAGTATTACCACAAAAAAAATGTGAACAAGCTTTGATCTTTTAAGCACATTCGCCTTTTTATGTCTGCAAGCTAAATGTTTCACAATTTCATAGCCTCTTAAAAGAAACAGCATTGCCTCATTGATTACCCAACACTTTGTTTCAAAGTCATTTACCACAAACTTTGATTACCTTCATTAGTCTCTGCCAAACAGTGACTTTGAGGAACAAATAGGACTGCGGTTTAAACAAAGGCCGAAGATTGTTGCTTAATTTAAAAGATGAAATAAATCTTATAAATCCAAAATGTAAACTGAAATCTTCTGCTGAACTTAAAAAAACTTCCACTAATGTTTTTTCTCATTTTTTTCATCCCATTTAAAAAAATATATTTTTCTGTCATTTTCTGTCTTTTTAAATAAAGGTTTGCAATCTTGTGGCTGACACTCTGCCAGTTACACAACGAGTTTGTGATTGAAGTGAGTATGCAAGTATTTTCACGTTTGAGGAACTGTTATCCTAAAACGGTTTTAAAACTGCAGTTGGAAAAAATGTCCAGCAGGTGTGAGGTGGAGAACACTCATGCCCCGCCTCTTGCTCCCTCTTCCAGTTCCTCCCCATTTACACTCCCTCAGAGGAGGAGAAAAAGAACCCCGCTCTCTTCGCTGTCAATGTCAGACGAGTCATGGCGCAGTAAGTCCAGAGTGTTGATGGAGTTTGGAGATTTATTACAAGTATTGATGTTTGATTCATCAGGATCTTACGTTATTATCCACTGTCAGCAGATATACACCAAATGTTTTCAAAAATATATAGTAAATGCTCTATTTTTTCCACAAAAGCCCAATAAGCTTAGATTCTCACTGCAAAGCAGGTGAATTCTAGCAAGGGTTTGTCACCGTTTCTGTTGTCTTAGTTTTAGTTTTAATTTGTTCTTGCACAGGTTAGTTTGTAGTTTTACAGTTGCGGTCAACGCAGATCCAAAACTGAAGAAAAAAACACACACTCCTGATGTTTCGGTGTGTTTTTTTTTTTTTTTTAGATATTTTGTATCTTTCAGGTTTCAAAAAGAGCTCGCTTTTTTTCTCTGATCCGTTGCCTCCATTATCTTTAGCTTAAATCATTGGAACTTAAAGCCTGCTTTGTATCGATTTGCTCACTCGAATCTCCCCCTATGTTTTCTTTAGAGCCCTCGGGGTTCCCATCACCGATTATTCATTTGAGGACTGCCAGCTGGCCATGGCAGAGGGGCAGCTGAAGCTGCCGGTGGAAACCTGTCTGCTGGAGTTCGCACGACTTGTCAGAAGACTGGGGTGAGTTGCTCAAACCTTTCTAAAGCAGTGGACCATCAAAGTAAATAAAGTGTTCAGTAGAGACGCATTGCTGGAGTTTTGTAGAACCAGTATGGGTGGAAGGTTCAATGTTTTCTAGGAAGGATCTTTGCTCAGGTGTATCCGAGCGGTTGGTTTATTTAGTGTGGGTGTTTGAGCTGGTGTGAGCTGACATGTAAAAACAAGCAGCTGTTTCACACTATTCAGCTACCTGTCGGCTAATGGAAGATATGCAATTACTATAAGAAAATCATAGAAAGTTTGCAAATGTATTCCCCAAAACGTGATCACCTTTAAATTTAGAAAAGATTTTTTACAGATACGATTTAGCAGGTTCTCTTAGTTGAGATGTCTTAGTTCAGACGTCAAACTATGTAGTAAGCAGTTTTCTGCCCCGTCACAGGCTAAAGCCCGCCAACAGTGAGAAGGTCCTGCAGGACTACGGGAACAGAGCCAGGAAGCTGGAGGGACAGAAGCTGGACCTCCAGGGTTTCGCTCACTTCCTCGATGTTCCAGTGTCCGACATGCTGCGAGATATGTTTGCTCTTTTTGATGAGGTAAAAGCTACTGCAGCCTTTTCTCAATCCTCACTTTTGTTACATCCACATCCAAATATAAACATGCAGCAACTCTACTTCTTGTTTTATTTAAAGACCCACTCCGGTGAAAATTGTTTTTTACCATTTTTCTTGTTGATTTTTTTTTTCTCATTTAGCTTCCTGACTACCAAAGGAAAAAAAGTTGTCCAGTCAAAAATAGTTTAAATCTGTAAAAACTACAATTCCCAGAGTCCCACCATGTCACGTTTGGTATATCACGTTCAGTATATCCTAATAGGAGTTCATTCAGGGGTGTGCAGTGGTTGGGAGATATCCAGGTTTAGAAATGTCTTCACGTTTGCATTGCTGGTATCCATGCTATATGTAAAGAAAATTCACTTTTTCTTGATTCAAATGGTTTTGAATCAGGCGCAGACGGTAAAATGCTGTCTGGGGGGGAAAAAAGCGTATTTATGATGAAAAGAGAATCATTTATTTTATTATTTTGGCTAAAAATGGCACAATTATAATGAAGACCACTGGGAACGCTTGTAAAATAGATTAACATTTGATCAGAGTGGGATTTCAATGTGTCTGTTCATAAAATGGACGGCTTGTATTTTTTTTTTTTTTTGTTCCAGCTAAAAAAAAAAGTGTTGCTATTTGCGATTGTTGTCCATTTTTATCGTTTTTTTCATTTATTTAGATTAGAAATTTGAATTTGCATTGAAGTGAGTGTGATTTGAATCAGGAATGGAGTTAAATCATCATAATCTGAATAATCGTTTATTATTGATGCTTAAATAATTCCCTAAAAATGTTTTTTGTTTTTGTTGTAGTAGGCTTAGTCTCTTGATTTTAAAAAGTGGGGATGCTTTCCGTTATCTCTTCAACAGGATGAAGATAACAGCATGGACATTAGAGAATATGTGATAGCCTTATCTGTAGTTTGCAGACCCACCAAAACTCTGGAAACAATGAAATTGGCCTTCAAGGTAGGTTTCGTTCCAGCCTTTGTTCTTTCAAATAAACAATTCAGCATGACTTTGACTTAATAACATGAATTGAGCTACAGCTAGCAAGACTTTTTAGTAAAATGAGACATTTGAATGTACAACTTCTGCTCTGGGGAAAGCATTTTGTTTTATACGGCAAAATGTCAATGCAGAATAAAGAAGGTCAGATAGTGTTGTTGCATAGTATGTTTTTGCTCTGCAGATGTTTGAGGCAGAGGAGGACAGTGCCATCACAGAGGCAGAACTGGCAGTCATGCTTAAGACGGCTTTAGGAGTGACTCATCTGGATGTGTCACATCTCTTCACTGCCATCGATATTGCTGACACGGGGAAGATGACTTTTGGTAAGAGATTTGAAAAGATTCCACCGCTCTTTGTTTACGAGGAGCAAAAAAATTCATTTGTTGCCTTCGAAGCGTTGAAGTTGGTGTTTAGATTTTCAATGGTCTTTGGCTCCCCCTTGTGGTTCTTTCCAGACAAGTTCAGATGCTTTGTGGAGGAGAACCCAGACTTTTCGGAGGACTATTTATATGCAGACAATGCAGACCTTCAGAGTCGACAAAAACAACCCAGCCCGTCCACCCTGGACGTACACGCCACTGCCACCAGCAAGACCGCCAACGGCATCTGTCCCGACTTCAGCCCCAGAGACCACGACGGCACGAAAGACGCACTCCTGAAGAAACACAACTGAGAGGTTTAGACATGTAGGAGCGAACGCGCCCCTCTCCCGGTGAGAGGAGGCTTTTCTGAGGGAGCACAAATCAATCACATTAGTATTTTTGCTTAAAAGCGAGGGAAACGTACTTTTATGGATCACAGCTACAAAAAAGTGAAAAAGTTTACCGTTTTGTTTGTGGCTGTTAAATCTTTCTGATTTTCAGTTCATCTCCCCCTCTTGTAAGAAGAGACATTAGAATGTCAATCGATAAATTATTATTATTATTAATTTTTTATTTTAGTTTTTAGATTTATACTTGAAGGGCCGACCCTTTTTAGGATCCACTGGCGTCTGTGTTTGGTTTCCTCGTCACATATTAGAAACTGTGCATGTTTTCTCACACAAGGGAAGCAACGATGGAACAATCTCTGTTCTGTACGCGGGACGAAACTTTAAAAGGAAACTCCTTTGACTCTCTTTTTAAACTTTCGTCTGTTTTTCCTCTTCTTTCGTGGTAGCTGCCTTTTCAATCGGAGGGTGCAGAGTGACTCTGCTTATTGTCTAAAGGGTTGAGGAAACCAAGGAGGACCTGGGGGTACCAGTGACGGTTCTGATTGAAGCGTGTCGCTTCAGTCAGAACTTTGAGGTTAACTCAGGTCTCTGCGAGTTCAACTGAGGCTGACATGAGCCGGTGTGTGTGTCTGTGTGTGTGTGTGTGTGTGTGTGTGAGATGGGTTTGTATTTGAACAGTAATTTTTGATTTAGCTCAGGGTATAAAGACAAAATGTAAATATTTACTCCTATAATAATATGATGTCATTATTTGCATGTAAACCCCTTTTTTCTTTTTTTTACAAGCTCCTGTGTGCATCTCTGTCATTCGCTTTGTTTGGTATTACTGTTGTTCCAAGTCGATTTTTCTTTTTCTTAAACTGCAGTTAAACAAAGTGGACCAAAAATACATGGGGTCATTCAGTTCTTTTTCTACATTTAAAGGCGTCCTTTTGTATGTTCGCCATGTAAAGAAGGGTACCGTGTGCACACTGAAAGCACATTCATTAAGAACTGCAAAACATTCTTTCAGCGTTCCTCCTCGCCTGTCCACACAGGCATTTTTATCCTCCTCTTCTGGAATTTTTGAGCATTCCTGGTCATGTTTAGGAGTTCTGCTTTACTCAGAATCATGTCTAGAATCCACAGTAGAAAGTTCTGAAAAGCTACGTTCACACCGGGTGCCCTAAAAGCGTGTTCTTGAACTCCCGTTTAGCCCACGGCGTTCACACTGAACAAGTAGAGAGGGGCTGCTGTTTCTTTTTTCCAGGATTTCTGAGCGCATGTCCGCCACCTACAGTTTGCAGAGGCTCGTTGTGAAATGTATTAGTGGTGTAAGTCTCGCAAATCTTGCTCCAGGCTTTTTCTTTCACTGCTCTGTTCTGATCCATGAAAGACTTGGTGTCATAGAATTCCAGACAAACCACAATTATTGATTTCTCCTCCATGATCAATTTTCAAACGATTGGCCCACCCTGAATACGAATAGACGTCATTCATACATCACTAACAAATCCCAGCCCCTGATTGGTCAAAGTTTGACCTGGTTTAACCTTCAACGCACATTCAATGGCTGCATTTCTTTCTTCTACGTCGAGTCCAAAAACGGTCTTAAAATTATGGGCCGACGAAGTGTGCGTTATTACTTTTTAACACACGCCGTGGAAGCCTTGAACCGTCTGCGTCGGACAGCTCAGGCTTCCACGGCGTGTGTTAAAAAGTAATAACGCACACTTCGTCGGCCATTAACCCTTACTTAAGCTTGACCAAAACGCTCATTTACATATAATTTTCATTGGAGGTGGCTGCTTGAACAAACGCGGTCGAAGGCGGTGTGAACGCAGCTTAACAGATGCTGGTTATGAATGTAAATGGAAAGTAAAACACCTTCATGTTTTTGTTTGAGATGATAGAAATGACGGGTTTTATCATAGCTGCCGCTGTTTTAAAAAAAAAAAGGCGAAGGGTTAAAATCATTGAATGAAGAATTGAAACTAGACATGACCATTCTTTTGATATCATAGAATGCTTTTTCCCATTCCTAACATGTTTTTTTTTTTCATAAAGTCTGACTTGTTTATATAAAATTAAGAAATGTGGTTGTTTTTTGACCATCTTTGTCCCTTTTTTGTTCCGGTTTTTGACATCTTACAGGGCTTTTACAGCATTGCGGTTTCTAAAGGACGTGTTAGTTGAGGGCTTCCCCTCCCCCGAGCAGACGTAGTGCCAACTGTCCCAGTCTGAATCAAACTGTATCTCGGTACATGCGACAAATTCCAAACATAGTTGTCAGCGAGCGTTCATACTCTTTGTATTCTCACTTTTGATTCGAGAGAAGTAACCCTTTTCAAAAGTGATTCTTTTGTATTTGGAATATTCCAGGACACTTAGAATAGATTATCTTTTTATTTGATATATTTATATAAAAGCATGATTTATTTTTTTGTTTCCACTGCCATGACAAAGATCTGCGATCTTCTCTGCTTTGCAGATTCTATCGATGGAGCCTCGTCTTTTCCCTTTATTTTATTTTTTATTTCTTTTTTGTATTGATGCCCTTCGTGCTGTATTTGTCCAGTGTAAAAGTTACCGTTTGTAATCTTACTATGGCTGATTTGACTGCTTATAAGCGAAATGCAGATTTCATATGGAAACCAATAGCCTTGACAGCATCTATTCATTTTTATTACGATAAAGGAGAATGTACAGACAATCTTGTCACGATCAGAAGCTCCTCAGCGCTCTGATGTCCAGTGAACCTCTTCCTAAGAATTCATAGTTTTCAAAAGTTTGCTTTTGACCTCTTTTAAGCTCGTTTGTCGTTCAGCGTGAGGCGTGCAGGTTGAACTAAGTAAAGCGCGAGTGTGGCGGTGCGTCCGAGCCTGAGGTGAAGTTCCACCACATGACGGCGTCGGGCACACGGACGAGCACTCCAGACTGCACGCACACGCGCAGACTAACACGGACATGGTACATGACAATCTTTTTAGTATTGCTCCCTTTTTACGTTTTCCGGTTGAAATTGTATGGATGGAATTGTGCTCGCACTTTAGATTTTTCTTTTTTAATTTGAAGAATTTAATATTGTAGGTTACAGTATTGTAACATTTACTTTTCTTATGATGAAACGTGTTTGTGGAGACATGAAGAAAATTAGAAATATTTTCCTTTTTTTTTTATTGATTCCTTGGGTTCAAAGAAAACCCCACCAGGATGTTTTTGGGTTTTTTTTTCACTCTGGAATGTTTGATAAAGAAAGGGAAAACTAGCATCATTGCTGTTAGCCTAAAGCATTTGCACCCTAGTGTGTGTGATCGTACAATCGTACAATCCACTGCAAAGACTAAAGCTTGAAACATTTAGAATGAAAAGCATATTGTCGTAAAACAAAAATAAAGTATTACACTGTAAAACAAAAGTTACCCAAAAATGAGCAACAATACCGCAAGAAATCTTTTTTTTCTTTTTTTTTTAACCGTTCTGAACTATTTGGGGGGTTGAGGGGATTTTGTCTATAAGAATGCATTGCTTTTCACTTTGAATCTCCTATTTTCCAGATTGGTATGCATCTGAGAATATTTAAAACCTGCAAGCAAAACGTGTATTTATGCTATTGCTGCCTGTTTATCAGAGTTTGTTCAGTGGAAAGCCTAAGACGAAAGACTTGTGTACGCTTGACCGAGCAATATTGTCTTTCCGATGGCTTGATGTATGTGAACCAAGACCTTATTTTTCTGTATACGTCTCCTCTTTTCTATATTGAACAGGCTTTATTTTATTAATGCATTTTGAGGGTGAAGAGTCATGATGGCAAGCTACTCTGACTTTGTTTAGGACTGCTATGATGTTTAGTAACTTGTTGATGTGACTCTGGGATGAAATTAAAGAAACATTAACTCAACACTGTCTGTTTCAGTTTCAGTGTGGGAAATGGCTTGGGTGTTTTCAGTTGCAAGATAGTTTGATAAAACTGGTGTCGCCTGTTAGGTTAGAACCAAGAGGATGTCCCCGGGGGCCGGCTCCAAGACACCAACGTAGACTTGAAAAAAACAGATATTACTTGGACATTACATTGCCAAGTTGACCATGTGACTCGTTCGCTGTGGCGACCCCTGATGGGAAAAGCAGAAAGAGAAACAACTTGGACATTATATTGGTCAAAATAACAGTTCTTGCTAATTCAATTCTTTTTTTCACAAAGTTATTTGAAATTATAAAATGGCCAATCAGATGCCCCAATATAAGGAGAATCTGTCAAAACATTTGTCAGATTCTCCTGAGTTTACGTTCAGCTTATTCTGAATGGTGAAAGTGGTTGCCATAGGAACTGATTCAGACCACACTGACTGAATTGACTTCATTGGATAAGGAAGTAAGTCATTTTTTCACTCGGACCAGTTCTCAGAGATGCAGTAACTGGCGGAATTTGGATTTGCCAGATGACTACTGTTTTTTTGTTGGTTTTTTCCAGCTATTTTAAAAATTATAGCATTTGGTCTTAAAGTTTATCTAAAAATGCTTAGAAATTTTTGCCCGGAATTTAGTGCTTAAGCCAAGGACAGATTTTAGTCTTCCTCCTTAACAATGCTTTGAAAATATAACTTTAAGCCAATTCACCACATAACTGATCATTCAATTTCACAAAGTAATGTCCATTCTATTAAATGATAGAAATATGTTCGCAATGTGAATTCAATACCTTTATTTCTCTCATATCCGTAAAACTGAATATTTAAAACAATTTGAAGTAAAAATTTAAAACCATTTTATTTAACATTTTTGAAGTGGTACTAAAATGGGTGTGGCCTTTTCTTTTACAAGTGACCACTTGTCAGCTTTAAAACTTCACAGCTGTTCCAGTAACTAGTAGTTGTTTTTGTTTTGCTTGTATTTGCTCATTTTTGGTGAGGCTGATGATTTTATATCCAGCATCGAACGAAACTCTGTACAAATACCAAACCAAAGACAAAAGAGAAACGTTTTGGTCATATTTAATACAGTTAATGCGTAGAAAACGCCTGAAACGGGGATAAAACAAATGTTGCTCTCTGATTGGTGTTGAAGGTTGGAGATGATTTGATCAGGTAGCTGGCAAGGGGTAAACAGGGGCTATATCCGAATTCCTTCCCTTCTCACTACGAAGTGCACTATATAGCGCGTTCGCCATTTTGCAGTGCTGTCCAAATCTACAATTCCAAAATCCAATGCCCTAGACATTTCCCAGAAGTCTCTGTGAAAAACCAGTGTACTTCAATGCTCACTGGATTGGCAAATACATACCACAATGCATTGCATTTGGACAATTTTTGCAAATAAATTTGTATATAATTGTATTTTTTTTTTAAGTAAACAATCATCGTTTTCATCATCAGAACTGAGTGGATTCATAAATTGTCGACGCAAAACGCTCTTATCACTAAGTTTTTCTCTTCATGAATTTGGTTACGTCGTATTCGCCGTTAAAAAAACAAAAAAAAAGGTGTAAGCATGGTGTCCGAATTGCTTTTAAAATCCAGGGCACTAAATAGTCCCGCACTATATAGTATTTTAGTTGCTTGGTATTAGGGTTGGAATTCGGAAACGAAAAGTGATTGGGTCTAGATAGTCTGAGTCACCGTTTCTATTGCAACCAGTCCCACCAATCAGAAGTGAGCTTGTTGGAGGTCAACTACACCTAAAAGCTGTCAAGCGTGTTTGAGGTCAGACCACATACGTTTCTTGAGGCATCTGTTTGGTCTGTTTAGGACTTGAATAACCTGCAACAAAAAAAGAAAGTCCAGTGGTCTTACTCTTACACAGTCAACATCTCTCATTATTGGTTTTAAAACTAAGTACTGACATAATGGCCAGATTGAAGTTTGTCTACCAGTGCCATCAATAAGAGAATTAATTGACTTTTAAAGAGGAAAAGGGATTTGAATTAAATTCATGTTTTCTAAAGAATGTCTTGTTGCCCTGATGTATGCTGCCTCTACGATACTGATCATAAAGGTCAATACCACCACCCTCTCACTAATATTTTAGCACACGTAGCTCCTAAAACAACGTTTTTTTTTAATCTCTTTTCTTTCCATTACCCTTTTTCACCTACCTCCGCCCCTTCCACCCCTTCCATCTTCAAACCCCCCCCCCACCTATCATTACCCATCTTCTCTTCGGGTCTCAGCTGTTGCTTTTATGAAAACAAGACACTCGATTATGTCCGCCGCACCATTTGTCGAAGCTCCATACAAAACCTCATAATTCCAGCACGGCTTACATCGACCCAACAATTTCTGACATGAGGCCTGAGACTTGAGGGATGATTGCACTTTAAAGGTGCATCGGTGACATTGTGGAGGCTGCAGATTCACGGATTAGTGGTCAATTGATCACACTGACTGGCTTCTATACAAGAGTCTGTCTGGACACAAAAGTGATGATAAATCTTTCTCTGGTGAGTGGGCTAAACATGTTATTTGATGGCGTGATCCAGTTTTTTGGCTGAGATGAGAAACCACCAGGTGTCAGGAATTACTGGATTACATAGATTATTATCTCTATTGTTTTTAGCATTTTTATTTGTATGTTTATTGTACCTTTTTGTATGAATTAATGTGCATTTTTATAGTCTTGTTATTTGTACCTTAAGTCTGTAATACATGTGTTCTGTTCTGTTCTATTGCATTGTTGTTATCGAGAAGCATTTTTAAACCAAAAATTTGCAAGTTTTTTTTTCTTTTCTTTTTTTATATCAAGATAGAAAAATATATGTAGAAAGTTGCTATTTTTGTTTTTGAAAAACTAAATTGTCAGACAATGGTTTTGAGTAACTTTTGTCCATAAATTATTAATGTCTATAACCAGATATAACTCTTCTTCTTTAAACAATTGATGAACATTACTGATAAATCTTAACAGGATACCTGTAGCAACCATTTGCCATAATCAATCATAAAGTTTGTCTTCAAATTTAATACAATTCCCAGAAGAAAAAATAATCCCTGATGATTAATTTTAAATGCTAAATATATTTTTTACATTTGCTATGGGGCAAATATTAAAAGAAATGTACAAATAAATGTCTTAACCAGCTAAAAAAAATGCAGTTATGGGTAAAAGAGGAGGAGTGCCATGAGGGAGGGAGGGAGGGAGGGAGGAAGGAGAGTGACGGTGATGGGGGAGTGTTGATTATCCTTCATATTTCAAGAGAGGTCCCAGCGACACATCTCCATAAAGTACCTTGGGGTACTCTGGTCGTTGTGTGTCTGTGTCTGGATCCCCAAAGGGGTGGGAGGGTTTTATTCAGATCATAACAGATTGACTGCTCCTGATTTTTTTTTTTCCTTCTGTCAATTTTGCTCATCTTTTTGTCTCATCCCCTGAAAAATCCTGACTCTTTTTTTGTTTAGTTTTTCATAATATTTATGCTGAGAACATTTGCTTTTATTTTAGTTCAAAACTGAACTTATTTCAGCTCTGCAGAGAAAACAACCTGCAACAGTTTGCAGCGCATTGAAAAACACAATTAGCTCTGGAATTAATATGCAATAACCAGCTTCTGGTGGAGCATTGACCAACCACTTTTTTCTCCAGGTAAGTTTAGTCACTTTTCATATTTTACTCCAATTATAAGAATACTTTTAAGTTTGCTAAATATTTTTTTATTTGTTATTTTTGTGTTATGTACGGAATAAAATATGTAATATCAAATGAGTTTTAAATCAAATAAATTCTTTGTGAGAAAATTTTAAATAATTAAGTATCATAAAAATGTTGTTTAAAAAATCATTAAAAAATATTCAACATTTTCTGTGGTTTTATTTTCATATTTTCAAAAAAAAGTTTTTTTACATTTTTGTAGAATTAAAGTTTTCTTTGAAACCATCAGGCTTTAGAAAGCCTGTTTTAAACAAGACCTTAAGCTGTCACGGATCTATCGTTTTTGCGATGGGTGTGGGATGAAAAGGTTGCAGAGATGACAGTGAAAATCGGTGCAAAATGGCGATCAACAAGTGTGCAACAAAAAGAGCGTGACTGATGACCAGCTGAAGATGCTCTTCCATCACGCTCACTTACTCTGCGTGGGTCTCATCGCCTCTTGTTGTTTTTCTCCATTCTCTGCTTGTTCGTTCTATATTTTATCAAGCAACTTTAAAACTATAACTATATTACACCCTGCCATTTATGCATCTTGAAAAAAAAATGTTCTTGTTTGTGTGTGTGTGTTTAACCGGAATTGCTGCTCTAAAGTCAGTCTTATTCTCTAAAATTGCACCTGTTTGTGCAACAGTTTGTTACATATATTTGTAGCTCTGACCCCATTTCACATAAAGGGAATACCTCATTTCTCTTCATATCATTTTTGATGTGCTTTCAAGAGCTGTCAGCTTCATTTACCTTTCCTTCCTCCTCATAACCAGGCGTTTCACAAACACAGTTTTTGCAGCACCCTTGAAAGGAAATCCCTGCTGAAGAGATGTCCTCAGTCATAGTCCCCGAAAAACCTTCGTCCAACACCATGGGTCCCAAAGAGGTCAGTACAGAAAATAGACAACATGACAGATTCATTGCAACCAATACTTTTTGAATAATGGTGCAACTTTTTTTTGTTTTACTAAGCTGTTTTATTAGAAATGTTTGTCAGAAACTGCTAACATCGCTAAAACAGGCCTCCAAGAAATGGATAAAAAAATTTAAAATTTTAAATTGGGGTGGGGGAAACCTGACAATTGGATTAGAAAAAAGGTCTTACCAAGATTTCTTATCTTAGAAAAAATTTCTAGGCACTAAGATATTTTTTTCTTACAAACAGAAAATAAATAAATTTGTCCTTAAACAAGAATCTTAAGATTCAGTTTTTGCAATGAATTTAGGATTTTTTCCAAAATATTTCTTCCAGTTTTTCTGGTTTCCCCATCCTTAACTTGCAAAGCGGTCACATACTTTGGCCTTTAAGTAATGCTTAAAGCCTCAATTTAAAGCCACATTGAATGAGGTAAGATGTTCTCCTGTTCCGTCAGGTGGAGCTGATCCTTGTCAAAGAGCAGAACGGGGTTCAGTTTACTTCGACCACCTTAGTGACTCCAGCTGCACCGCAAACGAGCCGCAGTGGCGAGGAGGAGAGGGAGACCTGGGGGAAGAAAATCGACTTCCTCTTGTCTGTGATTGGATTTGCCGTGGACCTCGCAAACGTCTGGAGATTTCCTTACCTCTGCTACAAGAACGGAGGAGGTGAGAATGAGGGGGGAAAAGGCTTGTCCACTAAACTCTGTGAATTAAGCTATATATATATTAAAAAAAGAGTCAACTACTCCAAACATGCCCAGAATTTAGTCTGTTGTTGCAATAGAAAAATATTATCTGCAATATGTACACATCACATGGTATTTTAGATCTTTGTATACGCACGTTTGTAGCCCTTCCCAGTAAACAAAATGGGGAACCGTCACAGCTGTTCTGCATAGATTAGCTTTAACAATCAGTATCAGTAATTATGGCTGTTTAACATAGAGCTCTCATTGGGTTTAAGAGCCGCAAATGACACTGCAAGCATGGTCAAAGCTGGCAGGCAGTGAATGACGAAAGATTTACACATTTCTCTTTTTATGAGTACATAGAAACACTGTGAGGCTGTATAGTCAATTCCTAATTTCAACTTTAATTTCAGATGAATAATATATAAATACTTGTACCCACTTGATAGATTAACAGTTGATTGTTAGATGAACTGTTTTAACCTAAACCTTATGTTTTTCTCTTCTTGTCATGTCAGGAAGCTCTTTAGAAAAATAAAGTGATGTAAACCGAAACATAAAAGCAATTTGTTCATAAAAGCAATTTGTTTGAGTTTTTAAACAAGTGAAATCCAATTTAGTGTTTCATTTTGGAACCTTGCCATGTGTGTGTGTGTGCGTGCACATTTTCAGGTGCTTTCCTGGTGCCGTACCTGTTCTTCATGCTGATAGCAGGAATGC
The DNA here is from genome assembly GCA_037389245.1 of Oryzias sinensis. Taxonomy (NCBI): domain Eukaryota; kingdom Metazoa; phylum Chordata; class Actinopteri; order Beloniformes; family Adrianichthyidae; genus Oryzias; species Oryzias sinensis. The sequence goes on from CM074491.1 coordinate 21,706,969, forward strand.
CTCTCTTCTACATGGAGCTGGCTCTAGGACAGTACAACAGAGAGGGGGCTGCAGGGGTCTGGAAGATATGTCCCATATTTAAAGGTCGGTGTTTTCACACAAATGTGTACAAAATTCGATGTTTCTATTCTGTTTCTTGACGAGGGTGATAACAGTTACACTCCTTCAGCTGTGGGAAAATCAAATTTAAGACAGATTTTAGATATATTTTAAGCTAAAAGATGTACACAAAAAATAAACTCAATATTAGCCCAGTGTTGGTCCTTGGGCAAGGCTGTTCACGCTACTGCCAAACTATGTAGCCAAAAAGGGGCACAAGTCTGGGTACGCTGTGCTAGTCCCAAGCCTGGATAAAAATACAGGGTTGTGTCAGGAAGGGCGTAAAAATCTCTGCCAAACCACCTACGCACTTTGCAGAACCAACCTCAGGCTTCCATGTTGTGTGTTAATTCTGATAGATAATTGTCCCTTACTTATACCATGGTCCTGGATTCTGATTGGCTGCTGCTTGTGAATTAAAAAGTGATAATCCAGAGTGAAAATGCACGCCTGAAAAAGAAGTTCCGGTCACGTAGCTTAAATATTACACATCAGTGCGATGGCTTCTTTAACCCTTGTGCTATCCTAGGCACTTTACCATTGGGAGTTGGGTCATCTAGACCCACTAGACAGTGCTCTGAACCTTTTTTCTTTAATGATTTGTGATCTTCACTGGTGTGATTACATGAAATCTTTCCACCTTTATCCACCTTTGTCATGGTAGGAATAACACGTCAATGCAAGGGTGGGGTCATCTAAGATGGCACAAGGGTTAAAACAAACTTTAGCTTAATCATCTCAACAAAAACAAGGAGAAAGAGGTGAACTTTCTCTCTGAACTGATGCATCATTAACCCATCAGAACGATCAGAATAGATATCCCTCTCCTCTGCAGCTGCAGTTGCGGTCGGTGCTGTTGTTTTAGCAACTATTAAAAATAAATGACTCATAAACACATTAGTAATGCTTGTTCATATAAATATGAATCTTATTATAAGGTGTTACCATAAGATTTAATGACTTATTTAAGTTTTTTTTTTTTTAGCTTAAATCTTTTTTTTTTTTTTGAATTTTTCTTATTCAATTAAATCCTCTAATTAGTCTGTTAGTTCAAATGAATAAACGTGATCTCAGGGCTTATGTTTGGAGTCCATTTGTTTTTCTTTTTTTGCGTTTGCCCGGTCGGCTGTCGGTTGTTTGACAGTGAAGGCCAGCCCTTGACGTCTGCATGTCTTTCCTGTCTGCCCACATGGCTGCCTGTTCACGTGCAAGTCTCTTTTGTCCCCCTGTCTCCGTGGTGAGCAGCGACAGCCACTACTTATCCCCCTCAGAACATCAGGTTTTGCTGGCACTCAGATGGAAAACAGATGAAAATTGGGCTTTTAGACTCCCGTCCTGATTGTCCAGTTGAGCTGCGCTCTCTCAAAACATTATTAAGCAAAGCGCAGTTCAGGAGAAATGCCATTCAAATATGCCCAAATGGAGAAGAAACGTGTTAGGGACAGAAGATCGCAACTAGTAAAAAAAAAAATTGGCAAAGCTTGTTTTAACAATTTATGCTTTTATACCCTTAATAGGTCCTCCTTTTGGATGTATTATAGAATATTCTGTGCTACTTCCTTCAAATTTTTCCTTCAAGGTTACAAAGAAAACAGCTCAAATTCGTTTTAGCACATTGCTTTGAACTAGAGACACAACAAAACCATTTTGTTGAGTCACAGCTGGGTGTTATGTCTGCGACTTGTGTGAAACCTTGCCCTTGTGGTTGTGAAGGTTGCCCACACGTGTCGCTCCACGTCTTCCTGCCAGTATGCCTCCTCGTTGTGAACATGTGCCGTCTGCCAGAGACCATGCTGAGTACGTTGACGTTTTAATCACACGCTTCACTCTCCTGCCTCCCAGCAGGGGGAGAACAGTAATTATTCCAACGCACGGACACATGCCCATATTGACAGTAATTATTCTGATCAACAAGCTGATTTCCTCTCAGGATCAATGCATCTGAAGAAAAGGACGGAGAAGCGGATGTGGAGAGATAGCATGGCTGCATGTGGTGCTAATAAGAGGCATCGCTTTGCGGACAAATGTCACAACTGCATCACAAAGCTATCAATAAGGCACAGGGATGGTCCGGCTTCTTTGCAAAGGTTAAACTAAAATTCAACCTCAGAAGAGCAGACACTGTTCCAGATTTATATAAAGGGTAGATAAGGTGATAATTAAGGCATGAAACCTCAGTTTTCAAAGTTAAGTCTCTTTTTCTGTGCGACCTAAAGATGCCAGCTGAAAGATGATGCTCTCAGTGGGAGATTACTCATTTATCAGTGACTTATAGGGATCTCAATGAATAAAAAGTAAATCCTAGTTCAGTAAATTAAAGGACTAGTTCTCAATACATAATGAAGCTGACCAACCATCATGGAAACACAAATCCTCAAATTTAAAAAAAGACTTCTGAATTAATATACTACATTCTTTATACTTGTGGTACTACTGCCTCAATGATCTGACTTTCCCTTAAAAAAATTGTAAAAAAAAAAAAAGAGAAAAAAAAATCAGGAGAAGAAACAAAAAATGATCAATTGTGGTGTTTCTCAATCCTGGTTCTTGTGGAACATTGTCTTGCATATTTTTAAACCTACCCTGCTCAAAGACACTTGATTATGTTTACTGCCAGAATGATGCTTCAGCAGAGCTATATGATAAGCTGAAACCAACATGGGAAACATGCAGGACAGAGTTCTAGGGTTGGGAAATACTGAGCTACTGAATCCCACATGAAAAGTTCCTTCCAATTGTATACTTGTCAAGGAGACACTGTTACTGTTCTGACTTGGTTCAAGCATTTAGAAAGAAGTCGTTGACAGATTCTATGGTAAGTTAAAACACAATAAATCAGTATTTCTACTTTTCTACCTAAATCCCATTGAGTTTTATAGAAGGAACACAGGAATGCTGGCTCACAATTCCATAGAAAGGTCCCCAATCATTAATAGCAGTGGTCCCCAACCTAACCGGTACAGGCTCATGGGTCACTTGGTACAAAACTCTTGAACTAAGTGACCATAAACCTTAGATTATTCCCCTTTTGTTCATTTCTTATTAATTAATGTTATTTTTCAAGGAGCTCAATATCAAGAGGCCCTACAAGACGAGACATGTTAACTACGCCAAACTAACTGGGAAAGAAGGCTGCATAGACCTCAAATATGAAATTCAAAGTGATTTTGATAAAAATGTTTTTCTGTTCTATTATAAGAAGTTAAAAGTATGGCATTGCAACAAAAGTTCATTTGCATTTAACGTTATATGGGTTCAAAGACTGCAAGCTGATTGGTTGGCCATCACAAATATTCACCTCACCAAATCAAGCTTTCTGTGCAAAAAATCTGGAACCCCTGTGATAAAAATAGATGGATGAGTCTGCTTGAATATATGAGGCCAATGCAGACTGACTTAACTGTGGATTCCTATGTATTGTCATTAAGTCCCACTCCAAAGAAAATGGTGGTTTTGGTGTTTTAAACATGTTCTTGTGGCATGTTTCTCACAATGGAGGACATGTATAAGGCAAATTAAAACTGGGTTTCTGAGCATTTCTTTATTCAAATCATTGTGAACCATGAGCAGACAAAAGATGTTGTTTTAAAAACTTGTAGTTGTGACTTAGAAGAAGCTACTATCAGAAGGCTACAAGCACCCTCCTCCGCTTCATTCAAATCGTTTGACACCCAAGTAGATAGATGTATTGTAGACAAATACATCCATGTCCTTGTTTTCCTTGACTGAACTTTAAACCTCACGGCTGGAAGGCTCCACTAGTACTCACCATTTTTTTTTTTTTTTTGCACTGCTAATATTAGGTTGGGTTTGTGAAGGGTTGTAAGCTAGTAGGAGAGTTTTCATGTGTTTTTTAGTTTTTTTGTGTCCATTTTTTTCTATTTCTTTTTTTTTAAAGCACTGGACATCTCATTTGCTGCCACTTGCAACTTGTTTGCTGGTTGAAGAGCTGTTGGCAAGTTTCTTTAGTTTTATGTCAACTTTTGCGTTCCCTTTTTCAATTTTGAATGAGTATGTTTCTTTTTATTTCTACTAAAGATTCATTAATGTTCAGTTTGGAATTTTAAGTTATTAACTTAGCAACCTTAAGAACAAGCTTTTTTTTTTTTTTTTTTTCAAAGTAAAGCACAACTTTTGCATCTGGCAGTTAACACGTTCTTGTCGCATAAGCATAAGTACACAGAGGCTCTCTTGTGGCACTACCTGAATCAGAAGTTACTGACAGATCTTTGTATACAGTACATAATCATGTGTTAGTCTTAAATGCTTTCTACATTATTTGTCTTTTTATAATATATTAATACAAAAATATATGTTCTCCTGGCAGGTGTGGGCTTTACAGTCATCCTAATTTCCCTTTATGTTGGCTTCTACTATAACGTCATCATCTCCTGGGCCCTCTTCTACCTCTTTTCATCGTTCACCTGGGAGCTACCCTGGGTCCACTGCAACAACACCTGGAACAGTCCAAACTGCTCCGATTGGGCTGACAACAACACAGTCAGTGACATTTACACTGCCACACCGGCTCAGGAGTACTTTGAGTAAGTTTTCATAGCTCTAAGATGCTTTGATCAGCGTTTGTAGCCATGCAGTAGTTTAGTGCTGAGTTGTATGGGAGGTCTGTTTCTTTTCCTGCAAGTCTACAAACAAGTAGATGTGGTGCCAGTCGCCATATCTACCTAAGCTATGCTGAGTCAGTCCAATAACCTGTCCCTTCCTTACAATGATCCCATCACTTTTAATTGATGTCGCTTCTCTTTTTATAAAGCTGAGCAGGTGTCTCCATTTCAAGCAAGAGGGGGGAAGAGCGCCTAATTCTGACAGTTGAAGGCATTTCGTCCAGAATAGCTGAAGTAGCCGTCTGCTATTTACACGAAGCCACCTGCACGTTACCACAGCAGATGAAGCTTTTGGATCATGTGTTTAGCGCGCTCTGCAATTATCAAAAACAAGACATGAAATATGGCATTCAACAGTCTTCTATATCATCGTTTTAAGACTGTTTAAAAATAAAAGATTTAAAATTAACTGTTGAATAAACACATTCTCTGCATCAGTAGTTACAAAGAAAAAAGCTCAAAAAACAACAAAAATCCAAAAGATGATATAGATTGGAAGTTAATCTGGTCTAATTTGCTGTTTTCTTGTGGAGACGCTTGCTTAGTAGTTATTCTCATAACTTTATAAAGTGGATAAAGGTTCCAAATCAAAAAAATACATTTCATGATATGTGTTAACAGCTTCCCTCCTGTCCTTGTTATTAAAATATTATTGTGTGGTGGACTCTGTTACCATTTTTTATTAGTATTTAAACAGTCTAATTCTGGACTACATAGAACTGAAAGTGGATCTTGATGCAAATGAATCTTAAAACAAAATAGCCAAAATGGGGACCAATGCAACATATCAAACCAAAAGAAGTTGAAATGGTAATAAATGTGTTGTTTTGTCATTTACCTTTGCGGATTACAAAAATATGATATCTGAAGAAACACAGGAGTCTTCCATATGCATTTCGCTAATTCAACACTGCCCTCAGCAATGCACATTCAAGCGAGAGAGACCTGGCTGCTGACATCATTGACCAGAAGCAAAAATTAACATATTACCTTGACCGTAACCCCAACTCTACACTTAACCCAAAAGTGTTCAGAATTGTAGAAAAATCTTTTATTAAAGCTTAAAAAAGGGAAAACTGTAACTGTTGGGGTTGCCACTTAACATTACATTTTCCCAGCGAAATGGGGGGGCCTCCAGTTCAGGTGGAGGGCTTCCAGTTCTGGGCGTCTGCAGCCAGCGGCCACTTGGAATAATAATAAGCAAAATGTAAACAAGCAAATATGTGCATTTCAGGCTTCCGCGTTTAAAAGTCTCCCGTTAATGTGTAGCTATGCACATTTTCAAGACTCAGTCACCCAGCTATTTAACGTGGATTGAAAGTTAAACCAGGCTGAGCTTTGACCAATCAGGGACACAGGTTTTATAGTGACGAATGGATGGCGTCCCCTTAATTCATGACAGTACCAACCGTTTGAAAATTGATGGTGGAGGAGAATTGAATGATTTGTGCCTGTTAAAATTATATTATACCAAGTCTGTCACGTTAGTGTAATCTGACTTGCTTCAACATTTCGCACCAAGCCATTTCCATTCACGGGTGACAGACATGCACTAGTAAACAGTAGAAAAAGAGGAAGAATCCCCTCTCTGCTCGTCCAGTGTGAACACCGTGGGCTTAAATGCGGATTCAAGAACCCGTGCCCGGTGTTTTTGTAGCTTACAGACCAATGTTGGATGACAATGAGTGCACCATGGTTGTGTTTTACTATATAGCACTTGAATTCCTTTTGGCAGCAGGATTTGCAAACAATTACATTAATTAGTTTGGTTAATATTAATTTCATGACATTTTTTTTTAAATTAGCTCCATCAACATCGCTTATATATGCAGGAGAGTTCATATTCTGATATATATTCTCTAAATTCATTCTTTCTTAATGATAATTTGAACTGAACAGAAGGAAAAAAATGGTTCTATTCACTAGTGGCTTATAGCAGGTCAGCTCTTCGTGACTGTGGGAGGGCTAGAAACTAGATTTAAGATATGGGCTTGCTGGTGTCTCAGGTGTGACCATGACATTTAACTGAATGTTCTCTTTCCTAGACGCGGGGTCCTTCATATTCAAGACAGTAATGGTATTGATGACCTGGGCCGTCCCCGCTGGCAGTTGACTGCGTGTTTGGCTGTAGTGATTGTCTTACTTTACTTTTGTCTCTGGAAGGGAGTCAAAACCTCCGGAAAGGTATGGCCCATTTACTGTCTTTGATGGCGTCAAAATCCAAAAATCGAACACTATCTGAGTGTGTGTTTGCTGTCCTACCTCTCTGTAAATGCGAACATTGTGTTTCTGTGTTTAGTGTTGTCTGTATCTTGTCTGACTCTTTCAGGTTGTGTGGATCACAGCCACCATGCCCTATCTGGTCCTGACTGTTCTGCTGCTGCGTGGAGTCACCCTGCCCGGAGCCATCGATGGCATTAAAGCCTACCTTTCCGTAGACTTCCTGAGACTCTGCGATGCCAAGGTGCGTGCCAACAGAGGAAAGTGGGGGGCAGTGAAGGTGCACAGGAAGCAGGGGATGAAGCTTGAGGAAGAAAGTGGTTTCTGAAAGTCACTTTAAAGGAATGCTTTGACATTTTAAGCATTTTTTTGTACTATTATCTCGCTAACAACAGTATTGCATTATCGCCTTGAAATGGTAAACAATGACAGATGCATTTGCAATGCTAACACGCATACTTTGCATTAATAACCCACAGGTGCTGCAGTGGCTGAAGTATTTTTGAAAATGTCAGTCTTTATTGGAAGCAGTTGGAAAAAGGGTCGCTATTGGCCTTGGCACAAAAAAAAAAAAAAAGAACAAAAAAAAACACAACAAAAAGAATTGTGAAAATGCAACTATAGCCTTTAGTTGTATTATGCATCTGATACAACTGTTGTGGCGTGTGTTAACCATCTGAGAGGTGCTTCTCCCTGCTTGCAGTGTGTTGTGAGCGATGAAGGAAACACATTTGATGCAACAAACCAAGTTCAAAGACGCAGAGAAAATTGGTCATCTTATTTTCTTTAACTGTGAAACCTACTATGCAATATTAATCCTGATAGTAGGTGTTTAGGTGCTTGATATGCAAACGTGCAGGACCAAGAAATCCAGTTCTGGAGAATGATGGAGAAAGCAAGATGGACACCGAGAGCAGCATTGGGGCAATCGGAGAATTAGATTAGATAGATGCACGGAACAGTAATTTGCAAAATTGCTCCCCGTATTCACAGGCGTCTTTCATCTACTGCCGTTGAAAGAGTTTCCTGCAATTATCTCTAATAATGGCTTTTTTCGTCCCCAGTTCCTTTTGTTTGCCGCTTCACACAAGTGTGCTTGTTGTGTCGCTCCCCAGGTCTGGATTGAGGCAGCAACGCAGATCTGTTTCTCCCTGGGAGTGGGGTTTGGTGTGCTAATTGCCTTTTCCAGCTACAACAAATTCAGTAACAACTGTTACAGGTAAATCCGTGGAGTGGCTCGCAGGTGGGGAGATGCAGGTGTAGAAAGCGCAAGGGGGAAGGCTCTTGCAGTGCAAGCATGCAAACACACACGGCTAAATATCAGAAACCTTTGATGCTCCTCGAAACCCCCCAATGTTTTTGACGCCTTGCTGCGCGGGACAAAGCCGTTTCACCAACTGGCGCACACTTAAAAAATTGTCAGTTTCTCCACAGGAGTTTCTAATCTCCTGTGTTTTTTTTATTTTTTTTCTCCCACAAACTGACCCAGTCCACCTTGAGAACTCATGTTTAGAGTAAAATTACCGTAGCTTCTTTTTGAGTTGCAGACTTTAAGGTTAATTTTTTTTTTGTTTTTTTAGCCAGACCTGCACAGGCCAACAAATTGACAATATTTCATTTAATTTAAGAAATCCTATAAAATAATCCATAAAAACAATCAATCATGGCTATTATACCTTACAGGCACAATCCAATAAACGTGTTTAAAGAAAACCACATTAAATATAGTCATGATAAGCCTAAATATATATATGTATGTATTATTTTACAGTTTTGTAATAGAATAGTTTCTCTTTTTTACCTTATGTCATTGTTGCAGAGATGCCATCATAACCAGCTCCATCAACTCTTTAACCAGTTTCTTCTCTGGCTTTGTGGTCTTCTCCTTTCTTGGGTATATGTCCCACAAGCACAACGTGGCTCTTGATAAAGTTGCTCGGGATGGTATGATATAACGGAGCTCAACCTTCACACACCTGTTTTCTGTGCCATGATATTACATTTTTTAATGGACATGTAAATCAGGCTGTTTTCTTTCTGAGTGGTATTCTGACTGGTAAACTATTTGATTTGTAGATGTTTCTTTTTCTCACATGAGTTTTTGCTCCTCAGGTGCTGGCTTGGTCTTTGTCATTTATCCAGAAGCTATTGCAACATTACCTGGCTCGTCAGTGTGGGCAGTTATTTTTTTCATTATGCTGCTGACTTTAGGCATTGACAGTGCTGTGAGTATGAGGCATTCAAATCTGAGATCCTTGTCAGTGCTTATCGTAATCCCGATAGACTCTTATGCAACACCCTAAGAGTTTCTGAGACTTTAAGGTGTGTGTCTGTGGTGGTTCTGTTCCAGATGGGTGGGATGGAGTCAGTGATCACAGGACTAATTGATGAATTCAAATGCCTTCACAAGCACAGGGAGCTGTTTACTCTCTTTATTGTTGTTTCTACCTTTCTGATATCCCTCTTCTGCGTCACAAGTGTAAGTCTGGAACCAATTCTTTTTCATAATAGTATATATTTTTTAACCTTGTGTGTGTGTGTGTGTGTGTGTGTGTGTGTGTGTGTGTATATGTGTATATATATATATATATATATATGTATGTATATGTGTATATATATATATATATAT
>CM074491.1:21716936-21917307 GCA_037389245.1 Oryzias sinensis
TTAAAGTGTGGATGCCATGCTTTGAACAACTTTGTCAAATAAAAAAGCCCTTTAAACGCTGATTCTATTGATACCAATAGTTTGCGTCGAAAAAAATCCGAAGCATATGAAAAATAGACATCTTTCGAAGGAATCAGAGATTTGGATCTGCCGCTAGAGCGCAGGCTGGAAGTGAACCCGATATGACCTGTGACGTAACGAAAGGGAGTTGCCTTTCGCAGTTGCTTAGGACAGCATGTAAACAAAACAGGTAGTCTTCGTTTCTCTCGTGTTTAAATCTGTTAATCATCAACATGCCAAGTCGTTGTGTGGCAGCTGGATGTAGCAATACATCTAGTGAAAGTGTATCTGTGTATAAAATTCCCAAAACAAGAAACGCTGCTGAAAAGGGGAAAATTTAAGAAGGTGGACGGCGAAGGATTTTCCCTCCAGATCTGCAGGAGAGAAGTCTGCGTTTTCGAAGGGACAAAAACCGGGACACAAACGAAGAATTTTGAACGGAGAGTTGGGAGGAGGATCTTGGCTTCTGAGTCGAGAAAAGGCGGGTGAGCTGGAAGCGAGCGAGCCGTTTTCTGGGTCGGACAGGACGGCGCTGGAGTCGGTCGGGAGCAGAGGCTGCTAAGCTAGCTAGTGTGCATCACGATGGATCACATTGAGGCGAAGTAGTCGTGTTTTCTGTTGTCCTTGGATCCAACTGGAGTATTTCAACGCACTCAATGTTTTGCAAGAGAGGCAACAGGCCTGCAACGTTTTTTTTCTTTTGCTTTTGAGGTGCCGGTACCGTGAGTAAACTGAACTGTTTGTGTGTGTGAGCGCGCGCGCACGAGAAAAGGTTTCAAACTGGTTCAAACAGGTAAAACTGTTAATGTTCTGCAGTTGTTAATGGTATACAGTGACTTTGTTAACTAAAGAGTAGTAATATCTGGGAAACTTTTATTTTGTGACATTTATTTTGTAAATTGGGTTGAAAACCAGTGTTTACCTTTGTTTAGATTAGGCCAAAAGGGGACATTTTGAGTATATTTTAGGGTAAGTGGAGTAATTTAATTTTATACATTTTTTAGACTTACTGGAGTCTAGCCGAATCTTCATGCTGGCTATCGTCATCGGCATCACTAGACCTACTACTTTCTGCTATACTATATCCTCCTCACTTTCGCAAAAGGGTTCGAATCGATACGGTTGCAAAAGTGACTCATCATCATGATAATCTCCGCAACTTTCCTCTTCATCTTTCTGTTCATCTGATGATAAATCGCTAATAGAGACGGTAGCATCACTCTGTGCTTCGCTATCGGTGCTAGCCATGTTGTCTGCCTTGTCTTCCTTTCGTTACGTCACAAACAGGGGGGCGAGAATTCGGCGGAATGCGTGAAGCCGGCGGCCGTCCTCGTTGTTTATATTGCGTTTTTCGCTATTTATTCTTTTTCGAAAAATATTAAAAACAATCGCAACATGAAATAGAGACTATTTACTATATTTTGGCTTATTAAAATAGACCATGTCACCCACACTTTAAAGTATGGAAGGACAATGATAGTATGCAAACATTATTCATTTGTTTATTTGGTTTTCCTTTTTAATCAGAGCATCATAAAATAGATTTCTACAAACCTTTTTTCTACTCTGAATTTCAGGGAGGCATGTATGTTTTTACTCTGCTGGACCACTTTGCCGCAGGAACATCGATTCTCTTTGGAGTGCTTATTGAAGCCATCGGCATCGCTTGGTTCTACGGTGAGAAAGGAAGGCAATAGAAAAACAACTGATTCATTTGTTTTCATGGCCAGCAATAGGGATGTTCTATTATGGACTTAATGGGAAATTTGGGGGTGAAGGTGTTCTGTGCTTCAGTTCAGTCTGGTGCTATTAGATCAAAGTGTGCTGCAGCTAGAAGGTCTATTTCTTCCAATAGTTTGGGCCTCTTCATTCTTTGCCCCAAAACTCCAACTGCAACATCTGTGCTCACTCAGCAGTGGTGAAGCTACAACAAAAAGAAAATTGCGACGGTGGATCAGGCAGTCCAGTACGAGCTACTAGCCGAATAATATCAACAGTGACTGGTTTTGCAAAGTGATAAAACATTTAGAAGGCAGGAGGGAAGATTACAGATTAATGGCACCACAACATTCTAAAACATGGGAGAAAAAGTATTACCCTTAACTTATAACTTATAAACAATTACAGGGTATAAAAAAAATCAAAGTAAAGGTCTGTGAGAACAACTGACCTGAACTTTAATCACGAGTTTTCCCTTTTTTTTTTTTAATAAATGTATGTTCTCGTGTCATCTGAGCTTGACGGTAGAGAGGTGGATAAGGGCCTAAATACTAAAAAGGCCGTAGGCGAAGGAGTCGGCATATTGCCCCACTTTGGTGGGTCCTGACCTTGGCAAGGCAGATAAATCAAACCCAGATCCTGGAGGGAGTGTCTGTAGGCCTTTTATTTCAATCTTCATAACTACCGGTAAATACCCTTTGACCCCATGACTGCTGTGGTCTTTCACTCTGCTAAAGCTCATTTAGCTGTGTTGAATACTTGGTCGTCAGTAAAGATATATTCCCCTGCAATGACAGATGCCGTTGATTCAGGTAACAACAAAAACGAGAAAAAAAAAAGATACTTGGGTGGGAAAAAGCTTGATGGTATAGACTTTCAACTTTGTAATCATCCAATTTTATTTTTCAGATTTTCATCCTAAAATATTCAGCTTTTGGAAAAATGCACCAAAATCTAGATATATTCTATTTTAATATTTGCAAAAGACAATATTAGCTTTAACTGAGTTCCTATTTCTGCTTGAGGTGTTGATCGTTTTAGCGACGACATCAAGGAGATGATTGGGCATCGACCAGGCAGGTACTGGAGGCTTTGCTGGAAGTTTGTCAGCCCATGCTTCCTTCTGGTGAGTCATACTATCCACAAACAAGGGAAGACAATAAAGAAAAACATAAGTGGATAGGGTAGGAATGTGAATGTTTTGTTTATATATTTAATTCATATTTTGCATCATGACAGTGACAATTTGTCAGTTGTGCACTTCCCACAAAGTCTATGGAAGTTAGAAAGTCACTACTGTGAAAGTGATTTTCAATTTAAGTATGAATGTAGTTCTGAACATGATTCCACAGTTTGCTTTTGTCTTGTTACCTGTAAATAGGTAATGCCCACAAATTCATCAGTAATACTTAGCAAACTTTGCACATTTTCCACACAAACTCAAAGCTACTAATTACTGACATCGGTACAAAAAAAATAGAAATTTGTAATAATTGTGACCTTTTACACACCCCGTATTTTCAACAGGTAAAAAACTTTTACTTATTTTCATAGAGAAAATTATAAAAAAGATCCACTAGTTTGATTCTTGTTTTTATTTTTCCCCTTTTGAATTAATGTTGGTGACAGAGACACAGAGGTAGCGGCGGAATGAGGCTTTTGCGGCAGCACAGAATGCGTACCGTGATGTGTATGAACCTAGACATGGAGACGTGATTACCAATGCTTTTGTAGAGCTTTTTAAAATAAATAAATCTGATCTCTAAACATCCTCTGTGTCTTCCATGCAATGTAATGAGATGTACACAGACAGAAATGTGAAGGTTTTGGCTGTAAATCCAAGTATTGCTCACATCCGTGTTTAAGAATGACTTATCACATGATTAATTATTTTGTGGGAACAAATTTTTTTTTTTTTTACCCATGTCAGGTCACTGGTCATTAGCTGCATTTCCATTGACTATGAAATAAAATCGCCTAAGGAAAACACAACAATTTCGGAAAACCTTTTATGCTTGAAGGGAGTCGTTTTTTTAGGCATATTGAAATTAACACATTTTGCAAAACTGCAATGGAAAAATGAATTGGTAGATGGCGTTCACATATATAGCGCTTTTCTACCTACAAGGCCCAAGGCGCTTTATAGTCACAGACCCATTCACCCAGTCACACACACATTCACACACTCTGCTGCCGAACACTGGCGCCAACCTCTCACCAGAGGCAAGGTGGGGTTCAGTGTCTTGCCCAAGGACACTTCAACACATGGGTGTGCAAGTCGGGAATCGAACCTGCAATTTTACGATCATAAGTCGACCACCCTACCGCTGCGCTATGGCCGGCCCACAATTAAATTAAATGAGTCATGTGACCAACAACCGGATGGCAATGCGCTTCTTGGTAGAAACTGCACAGCGGGCGCCACAAAAGGTCACAGAGCTCATCAAAAGTTGAGCTTGTCATGAGGAATTGTTGGATCCGCTGCTCCTCTGTAAAATCGCCAACCACATTTTCCCCAAATCGCTTCATCTGTAGCCGTCTCCAAGTGTACTTGCCACTGCAGATGATCCCAACATCTCTTTTGATAGATGATGAGCGCTAGTGGTGCGGCAGGAAATTGAATCTGCTGTAAATCAAAGTATTGTTCACATCCGTCTCCATGTTTCTGAATGACGTATCGTGTGAGTTGGTTTATTTGCACTCATGATTTAATTGAAACGGTGTAATTGCAAAATTGTGTTTTTTTTTTTACATTTCTAGAATTTCAATAACGTTTTGCGCATATGTGTAATGGAGACGCGGCTAGTGTGGCTCTTTGGCTTTGAGGGAAATGCAAACAATTAGAAAAAATAATTGGTTTATGGATATAGTTTGCCATTCATGCTTTGATTTTTAAAATGTCAGATAAAAATTATGGTAAAATGTTTGGTCTACTGTCAGAGATGTTTATTATCAGAATAAGCTTAAAGCACACATGTTTTCATGACATTTTTTCTCTAGTTTATGGTTGTTGTGAGCTTTGCCACGTTCAACCCTCCAAACTACGGCTCCTACATGTTCCCGCCGTGGGCTAACATGCTGGGGTGGTGTCTGGCAATGTCCTCCATGACTATGGTTCCTCTCTATGCCATTTACAAACTCTGCACACTGCCTGGAAAGTTTTGCCACGTAAGTTTAAAAGATGTATTCCTAAAAACATGAAGGTAAAGTGGGCTATTGAGCTTTCTTCATTGGTAGGTTTTTGCTCAAAGAGGGGCTTTAACTCCCTTTTCTTTAACAGAGGTTAGCTTATGCCATCACCCCTGAAACAGAGCATCATCTAGTGGACAACGGGGAAGTTCGGCAGTTCACTGTAAGTGTTTCCTTGTTCCTCATATCACAATACACTCTATATATCACATCACTGCAAGGGATTATTTGAAGAATGTTGTTCCCCTGTTGAAGACCCACTCCGATGAAAATTGTTTTGGGTGTCTTTAACATGTTCTTTTTTTCACGTTGGAGGATATATTTAAAGAAAATAAAGCTTCAAATTTCATTTCTAATATCATCTTTATTCAAATTGTTGTCAATCAGAAGCACCCGGTTGAAAAAAAGCTTGTAGGTGTGACATCAAAGCTACTACACCAAGCTTCCTCCTCCGCTTCATTTTGATTCATTCTTTTGTAGATTCATGCACATCTTTTTTTTCCTCGTCTTAGCTGATATCTGGCTCAAAACTGTACGGCTGGATTGCTCCAATATTGCTGGATTTCACCGGTAATGTTAGGCTAGGGATGTAAGGGGCTGTAAGCTAAAGGGAGAGAGTCTAAACAAATGGATGACGGTATGTGGCGGCAGACTTACTCCGCGCCAACAGTCCCAACCACAACTCAAGAGAGAGAACTGGCTGTAGACAAGATGGCGCCTCACTTTATCGGCCAAAAGCGGAAAGTATACAACTTACCTGAATCCTAACCCTAACCCTAAAGTGTACAGAATTGTAGAAAAACTTTTATTAAAACTCATAACAGGAAAAACTGTTACTTTTAGAGTGGCCACCAAAAATGAAGATTTTTAAAATTGAGGACTTCCGGTTATGGACGTTGATGTCTGCAGCCATGTCCTCTTGCAACTCAGAGGCGGATTTCTATTGTACTCCTACTGCTCTCATCGACAGTAGACCATAGAAAATGTCTCGTACAGAATGAAGCTAATTCGGTTGGCTTTTTCAGTGATATGGGCGCCGTCATTTGAAGCCAGGCAACACTGTTTGGTCCAAGTGGGTCTGACACATGTTTCTAGGGCAACTACTGTCGCCAATTATGAGTCCGCTTGTTCGAAGTCCACACCCCTTCCACTGAAAGCAGCTCGGGAGAATCTGTCACTCAAACGTTCGAGGCGAGGGACAGTACAGTGGGCAGCACATGCTCTTACTGAGGCATCTGATTCGTCAGTTTATAACATTCTGATAATTAAAAACCACAGGCAACATTTTGAAAATAAATCAGAACATGATCGGAGTGGATCTTTAACCATTTTGCTTCCAACATTTGCAAGGTTGCATTTTTTTTTATATGTTGGTCATGTCACTTGTTTGTCTTACAGCTGCGTCACTGGTTGGTCGTCTGAAAGCTGCAAAGAACAGAACAGAGCGAGTGACAGGAGGAGACAGACTGATGAAAGGGATGCGGGGTGGATGGATGCATACACAACAAAGGTCTGGCGAGCCAAGAAGAGGAAAGCCATTAATATCGATTATGATGATGTCCACAGGCCGAGACACTTAGAAGTGCCAATGAATTAAAAAAAAAAAAAGAGAGGAAACCCCCGTCACGGTTATAGCCGTGTCCTCTCATTTCAAGATGTGTCAAACTCTGCATTCTCCACCCTATTTCTCCACAAGCTGGTGAAAGGAATTCAGTCAAACAGTTTATGTGGTGTTCATGTGCTACATGCATAAATGCAAATGTTTCCAAATGCATACGATGCTAGTTTTAGCCTGCTAGATAGATATCCGTGTGAGAATTGTCTCCAAACCTTCTGACACAAAAATGTCGTTTGTGTCAAGTGCATAATTGCACAGAATCAAACAACACAATCATTGATGTAAAGGGGCTACAAAAAAAGTTGCTGTTTTTTTTTAATTTGCTACAAAATTTAAACATTTTTAATTAAAAGTTTTATTTTTATCCCCCAATATGTATTAGCATTTGTAAGTCATAAGTGATTAAGATAAACGGTTGTTTACCTACTTTCTAAGACTGTTATAATGAAATGATATTTTCCGTATATTTAAAGATAATATAATAGATATAGGTCAAAAGTGACTGTTAGGCCACATTTTGTTTAAAAACTGTAATTTGTTGATGGATTTTTATTTCTTAGTTCTCTTATCTGAAATAATTTTGTCAATATAAAATACTAGAGGCATGTTATGAACTTTTCACTGACCTAGCTCAACAAAGATCCACCAGATCTGCAAAACATTATTCTCTAAGTAAAAACATTCCTCTTTGAGTTATGTTTTTGGCAGAATTGCTGCCATTTTTCCATCCTCCTGTTTGTTTTACATGATGAACTGCAACCTGAAAGACTCCTTCTCAACAATGTTGGCTCTAAAACAGTTGTTAGTATCAGCTGCACTTTGTAATAATAACCCCTTTTAAGACCTCATCCAGACAACAGAATAGTTTGACTTTTCAAACATGCAGCCATTCTCCTGCTACGCAAAAGGTATGACGGTTAAGCACACTGGGGAAAAACCTGCAAATACAAATATAACATTTGTTTTTAAGGGCAGTGCTTTTATTGGCTAAGAGGAAAACCATGTGCAGCAAAGCTAAAACCAGGTTTTTTTAAATGGTCCGGCCACAACTTTATCCAGCAAAGGTTTGATGGTTTTTTGCAAGAAATTTGGAAATGTTTCGAGAAGGATATATAGTTTCTATCAAGAATTCAGACATTGGATTAAGATTCAGATCCTTTATTTGTCTTTCATGCACAGCACAGGGGAGGCAACACTGAACATTGATCTGGCCCCTACAAAACAGCATCACAGTAATAGAAAGAGCACATAGACAGGTCAGAATTGAGACAAAAATAACAAACACAAATGCGCAAGAGAATTTGTGCAAATTGGAGCATCCAAGCCGTAAAATAAATCACCAATGCCGACCTGAATGTAGATTTTTACTGTTGAACCCCATACAATCTGAAAATGTAGAAAGGAATTGATCCTTCCAAAAACTGCAACAAAGGGTGTCAGTAGGTGGTAAAAAGACAGCCCACAGAAACAAAAACCTCTCTCAATGTCAAACTGAGCATCTTTTGTTGTCTGTGGTGTACGAGCATACATGTCAATTTGTTCTAATAATACCTTTGTTCCATTTATTTCATTCGAACCACCAAAGAACATAGAAATTTAAATATTGCTTCCTCGCATTGAAACATGTCAGTGCAAACTCCAGTCATAAAAGTATCTCTATACATTTTTTGGCATTGGGTTTATGTTTTAATTTTCCTTCTAGGGTTTACACCAACCTGTCCTCTGTGTTTAAAGACTGTTTAAAAAGCTGCTTTTTATCAAACTGCAAACTAATAGTGTCTAGTCAATTAAGATTATTTGCATAAATATGTATGTGAAACTAAATGTAATGTAATCAATGAATTGTATTGTACTGTACTGTAAGGTATTACATTGCAAGAGAAACAAATACTCTATATACATATTTTAGACTTAAGAAGCTTCTTGAAAACAATTTCCAGAAATCTATGACTCCCACGCCTTCAAGCTCTTCTCTTGTTACACACTGAAGGGTTCATTGTGTTCCAAGTTGTATGCCTGTGTTGCTGTGTTGTGTTTCGTGGTGTTTCTGACTGTATGACTTTGTTTTGTAATGTCAAGCAAAGTATCAAAAATAAAACAGGGACACTTAAAAAATGACTGTTTAAAAAAAACTGTCCGTTTATTTGACGGTTTCATGGCAGTCCTGGACTGTGGCAACCAGTCCAGTCTTCTTTCTTACTCCGCCTTTGAGCAAAAATTTCACCCCCAGCACATCCTCAGAAACTCATTGAAATTTGATAAACTGCAATTTTCTTTGGATTTTTTGTTTCAGTGCATAAGTCTTTACCTTAGCAGGCTTTTTAGTCAAATGTTATTCTCATAATTTTTTTTGGTCATCCCTCTACCCATTTACTTTGGTCATATTTTGTCTATTCTTTTTTAAAATAAAAAAATAAAAAACAGATTATCTCTCTCAAGACATATCCACTTAATATTCAAGAAATGTCTCCCATTTAAACATTGCAAATGAGCAAGTTTCACATCATATCTGTGAGGACTAATATTAACTTACAGGTTGAGTCGGCATAAAATGGAATCAGTGTTCAATTTAGTGTCAAGACTGTCAACTGTACTGCCAATCAGGGGTCAAACACAGAGCGGTATCAGTGTTTAGACGTATAAACATGAGGGTTAATTAAGAAAATTCCCTGATATGATTATGCTTGCCCCCAAACAATCTGCAAGTATATTAGGATTTTGAGCATGTTTGTTCCTGTCTTTTATGATTTATTAAAATTTGTAGTCACAGAAAAAAAGATAAACATTTTATATAAAAATATAATTTGATATCATAGTAAAAGGATTTAATACATCCAAATAAATCAAAGTGTGTGTCTGGTGACATGACCTTGCCTCCATTCGAGACACCAATAATCCTCAACGGCGCGTGTTTGCATTGCGGATTTTCCAAATGCTGTCAGGCTTGTGCGATTGGAAGGCAATTTTGGCCATCCAAGGCTGCAGTTTAAAAGGTGCCATTATCACATCCAATAAAAAACAGCAATTATGTATAATTTCATGTCTTGCCACTGAAAATACACTGACAAGAGAGGTAGAAGGAAATGTTTTCTTTTGTTCTTGAGGTGCTGTGTTTGATTTTGTTTCTCTCTCGACATTGTGTCAACGAGGATCCACACAAATCGCCATTTAACTGGATGCTGCTTGCTTCCGTGAAAACAAGAAAATAGGATGTAGATAAATCATTTTACTGTTTGCTGCATATAGGATCACTCTCTATATTTAAATTTAGGGGTTGCTAAAGGTCTTAGACTTGGATGGATGAAGTAGTTCTGTAATGGTAGAAATTTAAAAGATGCATTGTAGAAAAATCATAATGTTATTTGGCAAACACTTCCCTCTAGTGGGAAATTATTTGTATTACATGTGACCATATATAACCTTTGTGCTATCTTAGATTACCCCACCCTTACATTGACGTGTTCTCCCCTACCATGACATACTGTAGGTGGATAAAGATGGAAAGATTTCATGTAATCCATGGGCACTAGTGAGGTTCACAAATCATTGAAGAAAAAAAAGTTCAGTGCACTGTCTTGTGGGGTCTAGATGACCCAACTCCCAATGGTAAAGTGCCTAGGATAGCACAAGGGTTACATACATGTGACTACATGTAAAGCTCTCAGTTGAAGTCTAACCATCCATTCTGAGTAGCTTTTGGGTTCATGGTGTTGCTGGAGCCTATCCCAGATACTGTTGGGTGAAAGGTCATGGACAAGTCACCAGTCTGCAGGGCCACACGATCACATGCACACCTAGCAGCAACTTAGAATCATCAATTAAGCTATGTTTTTGGACTGTGAGAGGAACCTTAAATAAAAAAAAAACACTGGGGGGGGGGGGGGCATCCAAACTCCACACAGAAAGCTATTTCATAAAGTTTTGACTAAAGGCCATTGTACGCAGTGTTAAGATATGACTTTATTTTGTCACCAATGACCTCGCCCCATATTGTGGACCATCTGCACGCTAAACTAGATGCGCCGGCGTCACGGCTGCAACGACCTCAGTCAACTTCGAAATGTGTGTGTAATTCTGTTCTTGTATGTCTGATGGAACCTACATTTCCCCACTGTGGAATGAATAAAGTCGTCATTTGATATGCTGCAGAAATACCGGTATATAAGAACCTACAGACCTTTAAAGTCACAGATCTTAGTAGGTGTGAATACGAAGCATTCATAAATATTGTTCGTTTTTCTGAGACACAAACTGCAGCATTTTCCATGACAGCGTAACTCATTATAATGCTGGTACATCTGTACCCTCCCCCGCCCTAACTTCCACTAATGACAAGTAACCTTTCATTAACCTTTGACTAAAGGATGGTCTTTCTTTAAAAACTGAGAAATCATGTTAAGGCTGCACAACTGCTTTATTAGAATAAACAAATAAATATACCTCTATACCTTATATGTGGATGACAGGACTGCATTTCAAGATGAGCGTCTTAACATTCATTTAATCACAGCTGCTGGTTCATACAAGATCTTCTTGCAGACATTTCTGAACATTTGCAAACATAGTTGGTGTAAATGGTGGTTAATATGTTTTACCTCGATCAAAACTTTCTGTCACCAAATCTTCTTCCAAGATTATGGTCTAACGTTTTATCCTTTCGTTCTTTCCTTGCATTACTTACCTGCAGCACGGATGTCATCCACCCTTCTCTTTCAGACTAAAACTTAAAAAAAAGGTTTGTTATCCATTTGCTGCATTTTTGATTTAATATGTAAATGGATCATACATGGATTATTATGGGACATTGTTGTTTGGACGATAATATCCAGTTTTGCTTCATGTCAAATAACTTTCAGGTCCAATGATGGACAAGCGTCTTCATCCAATCAGCGATTTCTGTCATCACCAGTCTTTTCTGGTTTCTGTAAAAATAAAATCTGATTTTGATAATTGAAAAGAAATATTCAAAAACGAAACACAATGAGAAACCAGAAAGGCAGGTACTGAGGGACATCGCTGATTGGATGAAGACGTTTGTCCATCATTTGAACTGAAAGTTATTATCCGTAACCTGTGTTATCCTAGGCACTTTAACATTGAGAGCTGAGTCATGTAGACCCACTAGACAGTGCGCTGAACCTTTTTTCTTCAATGATTTGTGATCTTCACTGATGTCCATGGATTACATGGGGTCATGGGGTCGTCTAAGATAGCACAAGGGTTAAAGCGATACTGGACATCATCATCCAATCAGCGATGACCCTTAGACCTACCTTTTCTGGTTTCTCATTGTGTTTTGCTTTTAAACATTCCATTTTGTTTTCTGGAAAGTAATTTTTTTTTCTAAAATGTTTTTCATTTTTAATATTTCATTTTATTTTCTGAAATGTCTTTTCAATATTGATTTTTACTTTTTGGTATCTGCTATCTTTTATTTATTTTTTTAACATTTTAGGCTAAACTTTATTCATATTGATTATGCTTGTATTATTATGTTTTTTTTTTTTTTTTTTGGTTATTCAGAGGACAGAAGAAGATAGTGGGAAAGTGAGTTGGTTAGAGACAGGGGATAAGGGAACAAAAGACAGGAAAGGAGAAAAATGGAAGGAAGTTAAAGGATGATTAAAGAGGTGGGGGGGCGCATAATCATAAAATAGTAAATGGCGTACACTTGTACATAGTAGAGTACTTTTCTACCATCCTGGAAGGCCAAAAGGCACTTTTCAGTCACAGTCTCATTCCCCCATTCGATCTGCTGCCGAACACTGGTGCCAACATATAGCCACTAGAAGCAATGTGGGGTTCAGTGTCTTGCCCAAACGCACAACATTGGCGGAAAAGGTGGGAAACGAACTTGGGATCTTCTGGACAGAGGTTGACTGGCCGACCGCTGCACCACGACAACCCCAAAATCAAAAGCAACAAGTTGCTAGAGGTTAGTCAAAAGTGGCGGGGGCCTGTCTACAAACACAATCAAATGTTACAGACATACCTGTTAGCTTCAAAAAAACATGTCAGAATGTACACTATACAACAACAGCTAACACGCACATCCTTACGCATACAAACACACGCATGTAAAGCATTTCATTCTTTCACGCATGATATTTGTGCAAAGGTGAGCGGACATCTGTGCTTAGGTGACTGCTTATGTCTTATGGGCTGGATGATGAAATGTTAAAAGAGGGAGAATGCCCGATTACCTATGTCGGTTAGATTTGTCATTTGACCATTGTTATATTGTGCCTTTATTGTTGTTTTCCATTCATCCATCTTCAGAACCAGCTGGTATAAGCTACTGTTAGGCAAAGATGGGAAACAGGTCACCAATCTGTACCAGGGCCACATACTCTCATGCACACCTATAGGGCAATTTAGAGATGCCAAAGCCTGTGCATGTGTGAGAAGAACATGCACTTTCAGCACACAAAGTTGGATTCCTGGATTTAAACCAGTGCCTTCTCCCTGTGAGGAAATAGTGTCATCTGCCAACGTGCAACCTGACTGTTAGAGTGGTGCAATGCACATTAAGACAGATGACAATGAATGTGTGTTGCGCTGCATCTAGATTTTGGTCAAATTTACCCTGTTGTGCAGGAATTAAGGACAAACCAAACTTTCTTCAAAATCCTTTTTTTCCTGTCAATTTTCAATAACTTTTCTTGGTTTTTGGAGAACTTTCAATTCTGTATTCACCACATGTATTTTATAATTAATAAAAAAGAACACATTGTTCCTCTTGTAAGACACAATCTAGATCACAGGGACAAACATGTTTTTGTCCTTCTTCCTGCATGTCACAGGCAACCAGCCTGCAGGTCTCCTGATGCCCAATTAAACTCTCACCTTGGATCCTGGGGAGAGTTTTGAGTTCTCCACTATGGCTTCAGTTGTTTTGTCTGAACATAAGCCTCATCGTGGACCTTTCATTACGCACCCCACCATGAATATTTGGTAGCTTCTGCCATGTGTGCTGGTCACTGGGTGGTGATTGACCACTCGAGGATTTCGTGTCCCTGATAATCGAAGCGAGAACAAGGTAGTGTTCCCATAGAGACATCCCCAACAGATACACTCCCGTGACGCCCTGGTTGGGTGAAATTACACAGGCTTGGCTTTTACCATCACCCGCAGCCCATAGCACCGTGGGTGGGCATCGAGGTTTATTTTGGAGGGTTATTTTGCAGGGTGTTGGAAAGGTTTATTTTCAAAGCTTGTGTTCATTTTGCTTAATGCTTACAGTTTTTTAGCTGTTCTTTTTGTTTGTTGACGCTCTCATTTCTGTCTTGGCTCTAATTGGAGTTTTACGCGTCGCTTTCTGCTCACGCACAGTTTATGAGCTGTGTACTTTTGCCACGAGTGGACCAATTTACCCGACATCTCAATGATCTTTTACGTGCCTGTGTCGTCCAAGTGGGATTAGCGCCTTGAGAGTTTCTTCAAACTAACATCGCACTCGCTGACGCGCCTGTGCGCTTTTACGCACAACGATGAGCTCGGAGAAGCCAAGCTTTCTATCACAGCCCGTGGTGAAAAACATCTTCATGTTCCGGAATGGGGATCCATATTACGAGGCACGTCGGATTGTCGTGAACGAGAAGAGGGTGTGTAATTTTGAAACCCTGCTCCGGGAAGTGACCGGCGGGATTCAGGCTCCGTTTGGAGCGGTGAGATCCATCTACACACCGAGAGGAGGTCACAAAGTTGACTGCATGGAGAGCCTGCAGAGCGGGGAGCAGTACGTGGCTGCAGGAAGGGAGAGATTCAAAAGGCTGGAGTAAGAATAAGTTATGCTTTTGTCACAAACGTTTTCACTTTGTTCATTTGCCCTCCACATTTTTATTTATAGTCTAAAAATCCTTACAATCTGGCTGTTTGCATCAGGGGATTTTCTTGAAAAACACGTTTGGAATGTACGAAATAAATCTGGAACTTGAAGGTTGGCCCAGTAATGAACCTGGCTTATGTTTGTGTGACTCAACAGATTTGCACCAGTGCTGAGTCACATCTTAACGCAAATGAGATCAGTCCGGGACTTGATCTGCCCTGGCCTTGAAATGAATGTGAAAAAAGATAATAGGATCAAAGTAGCCATGATTTGATGGCATCATGTTGTGTGGGGCGAGGTGGTATGAAGGTTGCATTCTGCAACATGTGCTACATTTGCCACAATGAAAGACAAACTGCATTGAGAGTTGATGGACATCTGCCTGTTTACTGACTGTTGGTTATGACAATCAAATGTTCTAAAAACCGACCAGAGCAGAACAATTTGGACACCTAAAATTCTTTAAATTTCTTAATCAGACCATTTGGGCCACATTTGGAATATGGAACAGAGTATATTGTCACTGGACTGCATGGTGTGCAGTGCTTAGCGCCCTGACCTCTTAGTAAGAAGGTCCTGGTTCAAATTCCAGCTGGGACCTTTCTATGTGAAGTTCGCATGTTCCCCCTGTGCATGCATGGGTTTTCTCCATCCACTCCAGCTTCCTCCCACAGTCCAAAAACATGCTTCTTAGGTAATTAATTAGGTTACTCTAAATTGTCCCTAGGTATGACTTTGAGTCAGTATGGGTGTTTGATTGTGTGGCCCAGCAATAGACTGGCGGACTATCTGAGGTGTACCCCACCATCACCCAACAGTAGTGGACAGGCTCCAGCAACCCTATGATATTATACACCGGGTTAGGAAAATGGATAGATGGATAGCCACAGTGTAACGGTGCTGTTTGCATGTACAACACAATTTAAACCAACCAGTCAAGGGGAATGAATCACACATACATATATCAATTTTTCATACGCTATCAAGTGGCACATGGTTAAAATAATTATAGACAAATAATTTAATTAAAAAAAATACATTTAAAATCAGTGGTTACAGAACAATTGTATACAATTTTTGTTTAACATCTAATTTAAAAATATATATTTTAGAGTGGTTATGGCTTTTGGATCTAAAAACTTAAATAAAAAATACAAAATTGATCAAGTTATTTGCAAATAAATCACCATTTTTTACTATTACAGTAATTCAGGCTTTTTCTCTTTATCTACAGTTATGTGCAGATTGGCACCAGAAAGAAGAGGATGATGCAGACTTTAACCACACAGGTATGGGAGCATCATGCCAACAGTGTCCTGTCAGAAACTACGTTTCTCATCATGCCTCCATTCGTTCAATGAAGAGGCGCATCCATGTTCTGTTTTCCCATGTTGTACTAAGGAAGTAAACAAACCTGGTCATGTGACGTGGTAAATTGTTTTTCTCTGTCTCTAAGTAACTTTGGAAGATGTTTTGTTTTTGACAGAACATTTTTAAGGTTTTGAGTTTAGGAATGAAATAAGTTGAGTTCAAACAGTAAATGAATGCATTGAATGCAGGTTGTGTGAAGAAGTTGTTGGGATAGCTGAAGCAAGGTGTAACAATGAGTATCCTCCCTCTCTTTTTGACAGTGAAGAAACACCGTTGTTCCTCCAGTGACCATGCATTATTGATTTATGGATCATAACCATCCCTCCTTTTAATGCAATTTTAATCATCAGCTATGGGGTCAGAACAGTGGCAGAGGCATCTTAAGGTCAGATAGCTAAGACTAGACTAATCATATTTGAAAGATGACTGGAGGTCGTCTGTCAAAGACTTGGGTAGTTGGACCATGTAAACAAACATCCATAATTTAAGTTCCATGATAAAAAGTAAATATTTAGATTTAAAAGTGAGTGTTTTAAATAGTTATACAATTAATAAGTTAATCGGTCATCCTTACTGAATTGCTACAATTACGGTTGACTCCCGCTTTTTATAGGACACTGGAGAAGCTGAGGAAGCTGGCGTTTCTGCGTTTGTGACAGAGATACAACATGTGTATTGTTTTTTTTTCTGCATGCTCCTTGTTGTCACTTTTCGCACTCCAAGAAGCAATGTGGCAAATCCAGGTTCATACTTTTTTTTTTTTTATCTTTAAGCTGTCCTCTGTAAAAAGATTAAACAAAACCCTCATTCTTACTGTAAGTTTCTGTTTCAGAGAAATAAACTGCATCCACTGCTGCCTCATATGCACATCCACAGGGAGGAACAAAAACACACATTTTGAGCAGGCTTATATAACCAATGAGTCTTGGTTTGACTTTTTTTGTGCAATACAGCACTTAAGCTGCAGTAAATGGTTAAACAAATTAAACCTACTGCATGTTGCTGGTCCGGGCCTTGAGGGTTGTGGCTGGTCTACCCACAGTTTAGGATTTCTGACTTCAGAATGTTTTTTTAGCCAAAATTAAAACAAAAAGACGTGCTGAATGGGTATTCCCTTTGCTTTCCCCAAAACATGATCTTCATCCTTTGTTTATTGGAAATATACCAGTGGTTACTCAGAAAAGGTAGTTAAAAATAAATCTTGATACATCTCTCACTTGTGAACACAAGTTGGATGGTTTCAGGTCTGTATTAACTAAAAAGAACATGCAAGGTGTTTAAAAGTTTAAATGTTACATTGTCTATAGGGGGCCTACCAATATATCTAATATTTGTCATTCACTGTAAAGCAAATTTTTTAATCTTTGTAAAAGGATTGTCAACAGAGAAACAAATCTGAACTTTTATTCTCTTCTAGCCCCTTAAACAGGCAAACTTTTTCTTGTTTATCTTGATCTTGCCTTCGTTTTCTACTTTCGTAGTTTGTATCGGCTCTTGTGCCTTCGTTGTTGATGGCAAACACTAGTAGATTGAAAGCGTAGCACCTTTAAACATTTTCCAAGATTCATCCATTATCTAATTTTACTTAATTCCCATATGGGGTCAAGGGGGGTCACTGGAGTTTACCCAGCTATAAAAGCTGGAAGGCAGAGTACTCCCTGTTTGCCAGACTGCTGTATAGGGAAACACACATAGGCAAACAACCATACATACACAAACATTTACACCTAAGGGACAAATTAAAGTAATTTATTTATCTGTGAAGCTTTTTTTTTTTTTTTTTTGGAGGAAGCCAAAAGAAAACCAACACAGATGCAACCTCCTTACAGGAAGGCCTGGGATTTAAACCAGACCATGGAAAAGGATTGAAAACTTCCCAGAACCTTGCTATAAGACTCAGTGTTGCCTACAATTAACTGCTTGAAGTTATTTCAGAGGCAGAATTAGAATCAAAAGTCTTCTTGCCCATCTGAATAAATGCATGATGGATGTTTTTCTGTTTCCCTGAAGTTGTCAAGCTGCAACTTCAAACCTAACTTTGACTTGAAGTTTGGAGACCATTATCAGAGATGGAACTGGGTAGACTTGAACTTGTGACTACAGGCTTGATTCATGTGGTTCTTTTGCATTTGAGTTTTACAATCCAATGTTTGGTATGTTTATGAGTTTTTAGCAACTCTCTCTTATCACAACTCTAAATATCTAAACGTTTTTGTCTTTTTTCTTCTTTTCTTTTCAGACTAAACCTCTGCCCCCCAATCGAATAAGTGTGTCTGCTCGTTTCCTGAAGCCCATCAAGGAACCATGTCCAATATTGTAAGTTTAGATTGCACACTTTTCTGCTAATTTTTCCATTATCCTGTGTTTTTTTTCCCGAATCCCATCCTCTTGTTTTAAAGTTTTGCTTCAGTAAGAATGTGAAGGATTTTTGAAAAACCTTTTCTTACTCCGTTTGCATCTGCTGTGTTCAGTGTGGTGGCGAATGGGGACATCTTGAACCCTGCAATGAGGCTGCTGATCCACCAGAGGATGCTGGGGCAGTTTGACAGAATTCTGGAAATGATCACAGAGAAGATGGGGCTGAGAGTGCTGGGAGGAGTGCGAAGGTAAAAGTGTGTGTGGGAAGATCACACCACCATGTCTGCGTTTTGCATCTTTTATAGACATATCTTAATGCATGCATAAGCATTCTATAAAAAACATTTTTACATTTTGTTGCTATGACTCAAGAAAAGCAGTAAACGACTTCAGTCATTTATAAACGAAAATACGTTTTTTTTTCTTCTAAAACAATAGCAGAAGTTTAAGAGCAATCCTCTGTGTTTGGACTCCCTCTGTGTGTCTTTAGTCTTTACACTTGTGAAGGCCTCCAGGTAACCGATGGGGAGAAGTTGGAGAGCGGTCAGCTTTATGTGGCTGTGGGAAGAGAAAGATTCAAGAAACTTCTATACAGTGACCTTCTTTTCTCCAAAACAAGAGGAGCGAGGATAAACAGAGGGTAAAGAAACAAAAAATCCACCGAAAATAAATAAATAAATAAAAAAGCCTTCAAGTAGTCTCAATTCAGTTCTAAATTTTAACTACTTTTATGATGTTTTATTGATTTGATTTTATCCTGAATGAGGTTTCAGCAGACCCAACAATTGCCGCTTGGAATTCTGTCTGTTTGTCTCTCTCTCTCTCTTTCTATCTATTTTTGATATTTTTTCGGTACAAAAAACTAAGGCAGAAAAAATTACTTATAAAATTAATTTATTAGTTTTAAATAACGATAAATAAAATTAACCTATGTAGGGGATCTGCTTAATAAAATCAAAAAAGACTATTAGCTGCCAGGAACCAAACAAATTTGGATAATTAACACTGGCCTGAAAAAAAACAAAAACATTTTGACTTGCACATCTTTTTTCTTGTAGACCCGATTGTTACAGTCGGGTGATGCCGTTTTAAGTTCATTAACAGATTAGATGTGTTACTGTGGCATACGCTATCTTTGTGTAACAATGTCAACACACAGGATTCGACTTATCCAATTGTCTTTTCCCTTCATGGATGCTGACAACAAAGTTGAAGGGATATGGGGGGGTCCTCATCTCTGGACTCGCGTCTGCATATGTTTGACATGCTTACTGTCCGAGGAAACTCATGGCTAACATTAGTTAATACAGTGGTGACCTGGGGGTTAGCCCCGCCTATAGCCACTAAGACTCATGGGAAGTGTGACATCTTGTGGTTGAATCCTTCACCATCACTGAGAGAGCTATGAAGACAAGTGAGGTTCATGTTGTTACGCTGTTCATGTGACCTGTAGGGCATGCCGTTGCTGTGGTGCCCGTTCTGGTTGGGCGGGCTGGGGTCCCACTCTGTGGTCTAATAGCCATGGATGGGGCCCTGGGCTGCCCTGTGTTGGGCGGGCGCTGCGGTAATGGCCCCTGTGGTCCGGCTGGGCCTTGGAATGAATGGATCCCCATGATATCGTTTCCTTGCAGCAGTACCAAGCCAGACCTTCTTCAACTGCAGTTCTTTTTCTGTTCACGGTTCTACTGGGGTAACTGGGTGGGTGGGGGTGGGGGCGGGGGGTGGTGAGGGAGGGGTACCTTCTTTGTGTGATTGTCCTTTGTTTTCTGTTTTTAATAACTTTCACTTTTTATGTCTGTTTTATCTGTTTTTATGTTAAGCGCTTTGTGTTTTTAACCAAAATGAAAGGCGCTATATAAATAAATAAAGTTTGAGTTTGAGTTTGAGTTCATAATAAATAGATTTAATGCAGAAAAGGAGAATGAGCAATCTATTTCTCTGTCTACTCTCTCTGAGACTGTATGATGGCGTGTGGAGTATGTGGCAAGGACAGCCAACGCAGCTAGTTCAATAGCAGCTCGGCTTTTCCAATGTTAACCAAAATGAAACTGCCGTACCGAAACGGTTCGGTTCAACTTCCTGTATCGCTACACCCCTACCTTCAAGTAATATGTTGTTATATACTGGATACGTTGTCTCATTTCCTCACAGAAATGTAACAATGACATTTAAATTTAGAAACTTCCATTTTTTAGGTTCTCTAAAGACAGAAAACTCAAATATTTCAACACTCTTAAATTGCTGTCAATGTCTTTGCTCCCTTTATATTTTGTAAAAAGGTGCTGGTTCAAATCCAGACTTGGTTTCTGTGGCTGTGTGTGTGTGCTCAAAGTACACAAATAGGCCTCATAGGAGTGAGCGTGAGTGTGTGTGGTTGTGAGTGTGCAGAAAAATAACAAGTAAGTGATTAATAGACTTCAATGGGTAAATGAAAAAATGTTTACAAATTACATTTTACAAAATTAAAAAAAATTCAAATTCAAAGTAGTTTACAGTTATTATTAATTTATTTTATAGTGCAATGCTTTGTTTTATTGTGAGACTAAAATGTGCTGTTTTGGAGAAAATGGAGTGTTTTTCTAAATGATCTGATAATTTCTATTCATTGTTTTTACAGGAGGAAGACATACTCTCTCCCACCTCTATACAGATTTTCAAACTCAAAGCAAAGTGGAAATGTAAGATTTACACCATTTTCCTACTACATTTGGTTTAAAGGGCCTATATCATGCAAAATCAACTTTTGTTTTTACCTTTTAAGTATTTTAAATTACATTTCTCTCTATTTTGATCCATTCATGCATTTCTGAGTATTCCTCTAAAAACCTGCACTCTGAGCCCCTCCCAATTCACGAAAACGACTGGGTTTTCATATGTGATGTCACAAAGTAAAGACCCAAACCTTCCAGGTAGTCTGCGCTATCAACACCATCCCCAGACTAACACTCACACACACTTTCTCTGCCTAGCTTGCGGTAATCAGCAAAATTGCTTTTGTAAGCCTCCACAATCTGCACATCCATCTTTCCGGAAGTTTGGATGATGTTTGTTTTTTTGCGGGCGTAACGCAGATACGCTGCCGAGACCGACTCTAGGATGATGTCATGTGATGGGTGGCACACACAAGGAGCGAAAGGCGGTGTGTGTCAGAGATCGAGTCGTCTTATTTCGGGGTAGGAAAACTAGCTGCAAAAATAAGTAACATTTCATCAAAAAATCCTACTTTAGCATGTGTAATATTTTATCATATGGATTTAATTTATTTTAAAAGGCTTAAGAAAAGCATGATATAGGCTCTTTAAAAAAATTCTCTGGTGTTGAGTCTGTGGGGACTTTCAGCCAAAGCATCTTTTTTAACATAAATAATCATGACTCATTCTCTTAATCTGTAATTTTCTACTTGTAAATACCAAGTTTATAGTTTTTTGAATTTTAAAATGGACTTTAAATAAGTCGAAATTGCTTAAGAATCATTGATTTATTATTATTATTATTTTCTGACTCATGTTCTGATAGAACACACACAACCATCTGCCTCGAGATATTTCTTTCTTTAAACTAAATTGACACAACTGGATATCCTTTTTTCTCAGAGTAAGTCAGAGGTTCCCAGCAGTAATAGTGAGGATCGAGATTTTAGGACGTCTCCTTTGGGCCTCAGCAACACCAGCAAGGAACATCTGTCGTCTATTGTGAGGGAGATCTCCCAGTCAAAGCTGCTCTCCCTCAGGAAGAGGAAGAGCGGACAAAGCTTCAACCCCTATCCATGCGATGATGGTAACATGCCAACACAAAACAGACATTTGAGTCTATTAAGAATTGTTTCTGCAGCATTTACTGCATTATTCAAGGGCCGATAAATAAATATTTCCAAAAAAAAAAGAGGAAAAAAGGTAAGGAAGGACAGGTGGATGGACAGATGGAAAAATAGAGATATGAAGAAAAAAAAAGATAAATGTAGTCTCAAAAGGGCACAAACCAGTGCTTGTGCCTGTCCCAAGCCCGTCAAATGCATAGGGTGTCAAGAGGAGCATTCGAAGCATTTTAAGGGCTCGGAGGGGTTTGTTACCCCAAACTCTCAGCACAACCTGACATTCTACCTGCACCTCATAGTGGGACTGGCTTCATCCGGGCCAGCATGTTAGAAGATATTTTGTTGTTTTTGCATCTTTTACACTTAACATACCCTTTTTTATGCTTGGTGGTTTTGTTGAATACCTATGACGTAATGGTCTGTCTGGAAAATATTCAGGAACTTGTTCAGCACCTAAATGTCCACATAGGGGCACTGTTGCTCTGCAAACCTGAAGTCTGACTCTGTGAAAGTAGGTCCAGCATGATGACATGAACAACTATTTCAAGAAACCCATTACATCATCTTCTGTGCTTGTGATCAGTGTCTCTAATTGTCCTGTGGAAACTTAGGTTTGTGCTTGGTGGTGACAACATTCGCAGCAAATGAAAACCAAGGTTGCTTTGGAAGCTGTCCATTAAAAAAAATTCAAAGGGATAAAAAAAAGAAAAAAACCTTTAAAAATATTCACACATAAATAAGCTGATTTTTCATTTTAATTGAACCACAATGATTGTGGTTGTACTTCATCTATTGTTTGAACCAGATTACATCAGCTTTCCGGATGGATGTTTTTTTTTTTTTTTTTGCTCCTCTGGCTGGAGAGTTGACAGTCGAAGCACAAAGAATTTGTGTCTGTGGTTCTGGGGAGCTGGCATTTTGCATCAAAGATCAGACGTGGAACATGTGTGCAGGCGTGTTCGACTGCAGTTTATGTGTGTGTTTTCCAACGCTGCCCGCAGTAATCTTCTTCACTGTTGATCCTCTGCAAATCTTTTGGTAAGAGAAGTCATTTTAGGAGTACAGAAAACAAACAAAAGACAGCATTCTTGGTCACTTTGGGTGACATTGACTAAATATTGAATGAACATAGAGACAGGAAGTGGATCTGGCGTCAGACGAGGCAGTTTAAGCATGTCTGCTCCCTCTGGACTCCCCCCTGTGGTTTGACCTTTAAAATCTCTTTGAGTTGCTGTCATGTTAACAAGACACAATAGTTTTCTTATTTGTTTAGCTCCATTGCAAGATAATAAATAAATGATGCAATTTCTTTGTGCCTGTTAGTCATGCTTCTCCTATAAAATAGAGTACATTTTCATTTTCGTTTGCCATCTCTTTTAGAATAAATGCTTCCTTGCATTTACATCAATTCTATGAGTTGGAGTTTGCGCTCGCATCGAGCTCCTCAGCAGGAACTCTGTGTTCTTCTCACTTTCATGATTCACAGCAGCACAGAGGTGTTTTTTGCCGTTAATTTTCCTCGGAGAAATGCTCCCCTCCCTCGATGCCGGCTTAATGCATTCAGCTCTTTAGCGAGCCGGAGCTCAGGGAAAAAGTTGGCAGAGGCTGTGGTAGAAGCCGTCAGGAAACTCATGTTTCTGACTGAAACTTTTAGAACAGGAAACAAAAGATGATTGCGAAGGTGTCACGCCATCATTTAAATATTTGTGAGCAATGACGGATACAGGGAGAGACGTCAAGTCTAAAAGAAAGAAAGAAAAAAAAAGTCTGCTTGATTTTGTTGCAAGGGAGAAGACAAAAAAGACAGGCTGATGCTGTAACTTGAGCTACTCGCTGTGTCCTAACACAATCAAGGTGTATGTATATGCCTGTTCATGTGTGTCTTAACACCAGCACACATTATTTACTGCCCATCGGCTAGACCGAGTAAAAGTGCAGCAGGTTGTGTCTGGTGTATTGTAAAGCAGTTAATGTTTCTGCTTCATTAGCTTAAACACAGGAGGAGGACAAAGGGGTCGGGAGGCACGACAACTCATGCAGCAAAGGTCACCGACTGAATTTGAACCCGCCGCAACAAAGACGTCTGGCTTAAAAGAGTTTCAAATGATATTGTGGCTGTCATACACTACACGGTTACGGCAGTCTGCTTGAAAGCGGTTAATTATTCGTCCAATTTAGCCAGCCCAAGCATTTATGCATCGGTGCTCGGTTTCTATAGAGGCTGTTGGCAGCTGTTGCTAACCTCAGAATAGGAATAGGAGGAGGATGTTTATCAGTTCTTCTCCTTAAAGGACCTCTGTGGACAATTCAGTTAATGGCTCCCTCGAGAAGGGAGGACAGGTAAAAACAGTTGAACTGAGACGTTAAAAGGAAAAAAAAAGAAAATATGAATTTATTGAAAAGAGATAGTGATAGAGGGGGAATGAAATGATGAAAAAGGAAGAGAAACAGGTGGAATTAAATAGTGAAAAATGTGAATAGGTTGAGTTGATAGAGCATGAGCTTTGAGCTGAGATAAAAAAAAATAAAAAAAGGGGAGGGGGGGGGCAAAGTCAGATATTGAAGGGTAGGTGCTGGGTGGAGTTTGGGTAATTGCCTTTCATTTGGATAAGCTTCCCATTTAGAGTCATCAAAGCAGATTTTTACTTGCCGGTGCTTCTTGCTGGGGCTAAATTGCTTCTGTGAATATCAACAAAAGAGGCCTGTGCTCTAAGGAAGAAGGACTAACAGACAGCATTAGGAGAGACAGGAAAAGGCAAAGATACAGACAGAGGAGGAAGGCTTTATTGATATTCATCTTTTCTTATCCATGTCTCCGCAGGTGCATTAATAAGGGAGAATATTAATTGAAGCTAAGGGGGAGCCTAGAAAGTTGTTGTTGTTACTGTGTGGTAAAGACCCAATCCAATGAAAGTTTTGTTTTTGCTGTTTTTACCATGTTCTTGTGGCCTATTTCTCATGACGGAAGACATAAAGTGAGAAATGTAAGCTTAAAATTGCATTTCTGAGTATTGCTTTAATTAAAGTGTTGTGAATCAGGAGCAGACGCTAAAATGTCACTGGAAAAAGTTAGCAGGTGTGATGTAGAAACCACTACGGTAAGCCTCAAGCTCGCTGCTCTGCTCCTTTCTGCATCCATTTGCAGACAACCAGAATCACGTACGTCTTCATTATCCTCGTCCAAGCTGGTATCAGGATTAAAACTGCATAGCTGGATAGCTCCCATATTGTCAGCCATTTTTGTTGTGCCGCTAATGTTATGCTACATACGTGTGTTGTAGAATGTGCTAAACATGCATTCCTGAACGTGCTTTTAGCATACGGTGTTCACACTGTACTGTCGCCACTTGATACTAGTGCATGTTGGAAGAAGCTTGGTGTGAAATGTCACACCAGTGCAAGTCTTGTTAATCTCGCTCCAGGCTTTTTCTTCCACAGCTCTTTTCTGATATATAAAAACTTGGTATGGGCACAATCCATAATTAATCTTTTCTCCTTCACGATCAATTTTCAAACGGTTGGTACTTCCATCAATTAAAAAGGAATGCCATCCATACCTGATTGGTCAAAGTTTAACTGGTATAACTGTCAATGTGCATTCAATGGTCACGCACTTTGTACGTAGAGCCCATAAACTGACTTAAAAACGTGCATAGCTATCCAAAAACACAAGAATATTTAACGTGAAAGCCTGAAACGCGCATTTACTAAAATGTTATATTGGAAGCTTCTGTGGTGGGGGTCAGGTGCACGGGAGGGTGGTTGTTCCTGGATCTTTGTCTGACGGTGAGGCTCTTGGATGCCTGGATCGGCCGGGTTGCTGCGCTGTCTGCCCCCACCTCTGGGGTGTGGGGTGTGGGGTGCCGGGCCTCTTACCTCTGCTGGAGCATTCAGTGTGATCTAGGTACACTTTAAGAGGCACACATTCATTCAATCCACCTGCTTATTCACCTTTGTACAAATATGGGCACGGGTATTGTGTTTTTCCCTTTTTCTACACCCCTCTTCATGAATATCGGTAATGCGAATATTGTGTGTACCTGTCTATGTACAGAAATCTTGGGAGATACAGTAAATTTTTAATCATTAATGTATGATTACACTTCTAACCTGTAAATAGTTGTGTGCGGACTTTATTTTTTTTGTTTGTTTTTTTGTTGCTGTGTGAACTAAGTTATGTCATTTACTTACGACTCTTTTATAATTTAACTTTGTGATATCGACTACCCCCCACTCTAACCCCTTATCCCCCATCTCTGACATCCCACTCTGTTTCTTTCTCTCCTCTTTTTTTTCTTATTTCCGTCCGGTCCAACAAGGAATGCATACAAATATAATTTTTGTAAATTAAGCCTGGCCTCAAATACAAAAGGGGTTTATTCAAATATACACTCAGTCTGTCTGAAGATCCATAAACCCCAATTGTAACAAAAAAATCTGACCAATACCAGAGGCACTCTCAGAGGCTCAGCTGTTGGACAGGACAAGTTAAAAAAAAAAAATAAAATAAATAAGGAACGTTCGTTTCCAAGCCTGGGGTGAACATAGCATTAGGTTGGGTTTGTGAGGCATGGTAGGTCAGGGATGGAAAAGGTAAACAGATAGATGTTGGGGAGTAGGGGTATGCTTACTCCTTACGAATGCCCACAAATCACAAGAGAAATTTTTAATAAACTTCTGCTGCACTGCAGATACTATGTCCTAGAAAATGACACAGGTTTTTGGATTTAGGCTAAAAATTGCACAAACATAATGAAAAGACCCCTGGGAACAATCTTACAATGGATCAAAACATGATTAGAGTTGGACTTTAAGCTATAAAAAATGCCACTTTGACTTCTCTTTTGAATATAATTTTTCAAAAAAATGTTTTCTTAGTTGTATTTTTTGGAAACTCTGTGGGAAGAAGTGTGTTAAAAGCTGTAGATTGCCTGTTGGCGCCATCTCTGAGAGCATCTGTCCAATTTAAGCTGCTGGAAGGATGCACATCGTCACCTGCTCACACAGTTTTTCTCGAAAAAGACTTCATATGTCATTTTTAACAAAGAGAAATGAAAGCGCTCTTCGTCTTGCTTTTGCGAGCTGGAGGGGAGCGAGGTAAAGATGTGGGAGTCTGTTTATGTCTTTGCCTCTGTTTTTGCAGGAGCCATCCAACCAGATCAAGCCTCTTCCTCTGGTGTCATAAAATGTAAATCTTCCTTGGGGAATTAGCCCTGTTAGCATGTGAATCTACAGCGCCTGTCAGGGTAAAACGGGCTTCAGAGCAGCATTGACGTGCACAAGATGAGTCCGTGTGTCTTAAATTGTGTGCCTGTGTCAAAAAACAAAGCAGCTGAAAGACGGTAACACTTGAAGGTTTTTTGTATTGTTGGAAAGTTGGCAGCGTGTTCATTTATGTGTGTCTTTGTAAGTTTTTATTTCATGTGCTTACATGTCACATTTTAGACAACTTGCCCTTTCAACTATAACAGAAAAAAAGGTTCTTGATGGCCCCTTTGATCCAGGATTACTAGATTAAAAAAAAAGCTGTGAAGACGTATTAATCTGCTACATTAATCTGCTAACAAACGTTTCAGCTGTAAGATGTTAAATATAGGGTTAGGGTCATGTCTGACACTTTGGGTGGCACAATTTAACTCACGTCTGTCACCTCTAATCGAATCGGCGGTGCTGGCTTTGGTAGGGCTTGGCAGGCACACATGTGACTCCCTGAGATAGACGTATCACCGTCCGAGCTGAATGGCCAGAGTATTTAGCTGACATTTGCAGATATCTGGGGTTTACGCCACATCCTTGCAATTGGAGTTTAGCCAGACAGACTCACTTCGATGCAAATCGTGTTTTTGGTGTTTTGAACATGTTCTTGTGGCATCTTTCTGATCATGGAGGACATATATAAAGAGAATTAAGATTAAAACTGCCTTTTCTGAGTATTTTTGCACCATTCGTCCAAGCTGGCATCTGGCTTAAACCGGATAGCTCTGATAGTGCCTTCTGTTGGATCCGTAATGTTAGTTTGGGGCTGTAAGGTAGCGAGATACATGGATGATGGGAAGGGGGGAGGGATTACTCTGTGCCAACAGTCCTACTGCTGCTCTGCAGAAACTATGTCCTGGAAAACAACACATTGTTTTTACTAAAAACAGCATAATCATCATTAAAAGACCAAAAGATGATCGCAGTGGGACTTTAACGTGTTTCTGTCTGGTTTTTGTCCTAACGATGCGCAACAACAAGTATCTATGCAAAACTATTTAGCCTTATTTGAACAGTTTAAGTCTTCGCTAATGCCTGACTCAGAGCAGCGTTACATAACCGACATTTAAACCACAATTTTTTATTTATTCCATCTATATTTTATGAGGAAATATACATAACCCCAGGAAATCTATATGCATCTGAAGTTGAGGCCATTCAGGTTAAAACCTTGATATAATGAGGATGTTTAGATGGAGGGTTCCTGGAAGCGGGGAGAAAATAGAAAGAGAACCAGCTCCATGAATTATTTAAAAATTGAGCTGAAGCCGTGACCTTTATAAATATTACTCTTCCTGTCTGACTGCAACATTGTTAGGCAGCGCTTTCCTTTGATTTAATGTCAAAGCTATCTTAGCACAGGGCTGCACACTACAGCAGATATGAAGACTTTTCAACACTATTGAAAAGGTTCCCTAAAGAGAAAGTGCATGCTATTGATTTATTCTGAGGTGCCTCGGAAACGAGGATTAATGGAAAATATCCATCTCGGGTGAAATACTTTATTTGGTGAATCTTAGGTAGGAAGATATGCTGCCTTTTCAGTGCTTTTTCGCAAAATAACGGAACTTTTGTAATCTAATCCTAGCTCTAGTCATCATTTTGATTCCTTTACCAAGCTGACTTTAAACTGTAAGTCGTGAAAATTTGCCAACAGAGTCCGGTTGTCTGGACTCAAGAGGGGTGTTGTTTTTTTTCCCCCTGCGTTTCGCATCACCATAAAACCCGAGTCCAACTGTGTGCCGCTCTCGCAGTAGCTCACCACAGACTCATAAAAAGCTTTAATAGGACTCTGGTCTGTGACTGGAGTGCACTTGCTGAGTAGCAGCATTTCATAATCACCATTCAGAGTTACTACCAACATTATTTTACACGCCACTATAACTCAGGCATGCGCTGAGTGGATTAAATGGAGGGCGTGCAAATATGTAATATACTGTATGGTTACATAAAGAAGTCATGCGTGTGTGTGTGGTGGGGGGAGTCAGGTACGTAACGGGACATCACTTATAGATTGTTTATTTCATTTAGAAGTGACAGGATAAGTCATTTCAATGTTTTTTTTCTCCTTGAGTCTTAAAGGAACAAATGTTTTCGTTGAAACTTCATCCAAAAAAAAGGAGCTCCCATTTGCATTTCCTTTAGAATTAAAAAGCCTTTAACTGATTCTTAAAAAAGCATGAATGTGAGATAAGAGAAAGGCTGCTGTTAGACAGCTATAGGGGTAGCAGAGAGTGCGACATTCAAAAGCACATTTTTCCAGAGTGCCCTAAAGGCAGATGTCTGCCTGTCAGAGGTTATAACGGCTCAGAGTCTCATGATGGATATCAGAAACAGGAAAGGATGTAATAACAAATGTGTATCTAATTAGGCTCTGGTGATTGATTTGCTTTATTTTGCTCTGTATCTCTTTTCTTTCCAGGAATATACTGGCTAAACAGATCACGCGAGTTGAAGAGCAGCTGGGTGCATCTTTCTCTATTATCTTTTCTTTCTCACATTTATTCATGAATTTCATAAAATCAGATAAACATCTCATCTAAAGCCAAAGCTATCCTCCCTCTCTGAATGAATTTTTCATAGATGTCACAGCCGTCTTTTGTGATCGTTAACAACGAGTCATTATAAATGAAGCTTTAACTCATCTCTAAAGAAAAATAAACAAACAAGTTAGAACTGACATACATGAAAAAAGAAATCCCTCTAATTATTCATTTGTGGCCAAGAGTCAGTATTTTGTGGGAAGAAGTTACTATTTTGTGGCCACAAATTAGCACTTTTTAAGCACTTGGTGTGTGCACAAATTAGTGTTTTGTGCCCTCAAGTTAGTATTTTGTGGCAACAAATATAAGGTATTTTATCACATTTGTGTGTACACGAATTAGTATATCATGGCCACACGTTAGCATTTAATTAGCATTTGGTCAACACAAATAAGCATTGCTTGGCCACAAATGAGCCTTTTATGTGTGCACAAATTAGCATTTTGTGCACACCATTAGAATTTAATTACCATTTGGTGGACCCAAATACCAAATTATTAGCATTGTGTGCATATAACTTTGTCTTTCGTGGCCACAAATAAGCATTTTATTAAAAGTTTTGTGGACACAATTTAGCCTTTTGTGCGCACAAATGAGTATTTTGTGATACAAATTGACAATGTACGTGCAGAACTTAGCATTTTGTTTGCAGAAATTAGTATTCTGTACACCCATATTAGGTTAATCTTTCATGGCCACAAACTAGCAATTTATTAGCATGTTGTTGGCACAAATTGACATTTTGTGCATACAAATGTTATGCTAAAAAAATTCTAATTTGTACCCACAACATGCTAATGAAGTACTAGTTTGTGGCCATGACATACTAACCTAATATGTAATATGTAATATGTGTATAAAATACTAATACTACTAATACTATGCAAATACAATTTTAATTTCATAAAATGCCAATAAAATGCTAGTTTGTGCACACAAAATACTAATTTGTCACCAAAAATCATTAATTTGAGAGAATGTTTTTTAATTTTTATTTATCATGTCCAAGGCTCCATATTATATATATATATAAAAAAGGTTGTGTTGTCGGTTACAGCCCTGGATTTAAATTGAAAGAAGAATGCTAGATGGCAGGTTGTGGACTGTTTTCAGGTTCAGAGCCCATTTCAGTCAAAACCCTCAGAGCTAAGCTATAATGCGACTGAATGCATTTTGAAAGCTGGGATGCAGCTTGTGTCACTTCAGAGGTGGAATGTGTTATCTCTGCATCCTATCACTTCATCTTCAGATGGGTTTTATTACATTTCTTCAGACCAACTGTCATTTATAACCTTACCTTCCTTGGATGATGGCAGCAGGAGCCATTTCAATGAGTAATTACACCCACTTACAGCTGCATCCTTGTTTTAACTCATGCAGATGGATGAGGTGCAGCTTTAACCCTGTAATGCGAGCTTGTTCTGTTTCCATGCCTCAATCAGGAATATATGCATGTGTTGGCTTGATTACAGTTGTATTTATTTATTTCATTTTTTTTTCCAGAAGTCACACTCTGGCTCACTTACAAACTCAACATAAACGGTTGGATCATTGGCAATGCCAGAACCGCAATACAACTGATTTAATCGAGCTAAAGAAGCGGATATTCTAAATGCTGTATTTAATTTGATTTTGCATTTCTATGAGCCTCTGCCTCCCCCTCAAATCACGTTAAGATGTTTAGAGTCATAGCAGCTCATCCGCTGCTCACTCCCAGTCGTTCGGCCCTCGCTCCTAATGAATGCCAGCGATTTCCATAAAATATTCTTAAAAAGGTCCGTTATGATTGCTATAACGTTTCATCTCTCACAATGGCTAAACTTTAATCAGTTTTGCATTTGAATTGCATTAAACATCTCTACTTGAGTCATTTTTCTTCCTTAACTGGTGTGTGTGGAAAGGACAACTGATATTAAAGTCATGAATTACTCCGTTCAATTTTTTTTCTTCCTTTTGCTCTTTTCCTGCTTATATCTAATTGGAAAGTTCAGTTTCATCCAGTGTGTCTAAACAAGTGTCTAATAGTACTGTGTATCAGAGCATAGAGTTGTATTCTCTCTATGATGTGTTGGGTTAATTACTCCAAAGCCTTTCATGCAAATTCTTAAGCGCCAATATTCATTTCCAACAAACCCACCTCACAGAGCTGACTGCTTTGGTAGAGGTGAGTGTGCACTGAACTGCAGCATCATGTCCTCATTTAATTCCCGGCATAGCGTCTGAGTTGTTTGATATGACAGGTGGACAGTTCAGTTCTCCAATAGATACTGTAAAAAGGACCAAATATATTTATTCATTCATCTTCTTTACCGTTTATTCCCTTTCGGGGTCACGGGGTTGCCGGAGCCTATCCCGGCCACTTGGCCGTAGGCAAGGGATGCCCTGGACTGGTCGCCAGTCTGTCGCAGGGTAGAATATCCACAATCACACATCCATTCACTCTCACACTCACACCTATGGACAATTTAGAATTGCCTATCAACCTATGAAGCATGTTTTTGGACAGTGGGAGGAAGCCACTGTCCAAAAGATGATAGTCTTTCTGATAAAATGTGACAGTCGTGTCACAAAATAACCTCATCTGGATGCCCATTGACCCTTTCCTCTGGAGCTCCATTGTCTGAATGAAGTTGTTTACTTGTCTCAGGTTTTTTTTCTTCTTTTTGGCCACTAGGTGTCAGGCTTGTGCCATATGTGAACACACCCAACAGGAGAACTGGTAAACAAATAACAATAATAAAATTAATTTAAAAAAAATCGTAAAAAATGGACCAAATCCCGTTTAAGAAATAGTCAAACTTATTGGATTCTCTGAATCAGTTCAGTTTTTATCACTGGAGTTTTAGTTTCCAGATTTAAAACAACAGAACAGAAAAGTATCTGTGGTTGAATTTCAAAATAACAACAGATTCTGCAAAAAAAAAAAGAAAAAAAAAAAAAAAAGAAATAGAGTCTTCTTTTTAATAAAATAGTGCTGGTTACAACCAAAGTTGCTTTTGGGATATTTGTGTCTCTCTATTAGGGAAGCACTTATAACAAAACACTAACACGGTCTGATTTTTTTTTTTTTTTTTTTACCTTATAGCAAAATTAGAAACATATTTATTTTAAATAACATTGTTCTACTGAGTTTGTCATTTACTAGCCTATTGGTTGTTTACAATGAGAAAGACAGTTGTCTGATACCTAGAAAAAGGCTACATTTCCCTTTTTCTTTTGCATTTTTTAAGTAAATAAAATTTTCAGTCAATTTTTTTCAGTCAATTTCAAATGTCTTTCTTATTCCAGACGATACAGAATCCAAGGTCAATGATGGAAGCGCAGATCACAAAATTCAGCAGGACCAGGAAGCTGTGGAGGTATAAAAATGCAGCACTGAACAGAACAGACTGTTGCCAGGACAACACTCATGATTTTAAGAAGATAAAAAAGAGGGTGTACACTCTATTTGAAACTGAAAAAAGTAAATAAATCTTATTCAATCTTTTGGGTTTTATTAAAATTGCCTTATTTCACAAAATGATTTGAAAAAATTGCTATGGAAACAAAAGGGTTCCGTGATTGCATTTTAATTTGGCACATTTGATAAGTTTTATAACATAGGCCAAATGTCTGTAAACAATCATTTTTATAATGAGAAATTCAAACTAAAATGTTCTTCCTGGGGTTACTTGGTTGCAGGAACTTGATGGTG
Source organism: Oryzias sinensis (assembly GCA_037389245.1). NCBI lineage: Eukaryota > Metazoa > Chordata > Actinopteri > Beloniformes > Adrianichthyidae > Oryzias > Oryzias sinensis. Next base: position 21,750,387 of record CM074491.1, read on the forward strand.
ATGTTAAAGCCACAGAAGCCATCAGTGAAAAAGAAGAAGTTGCTTCTGAAAACACAGCAGTGCCCCCACTAAGCAATGGAGACAACAAGGAAGATCTGGAGGAAAAAGGTAAAAAAGAAAAAAAGGAAGTGATAAATGAAAAGAAGAATACAGTGGAAGCCACACAGACTAGAGCAGTGGAGGAGTGTGGAGCAGAGATTTAGCAGAGATAAAACCCAGGACTGTGATGATGATGATGGAAAACACACATCCTACCAGACGGAGGAGGAGCAAGAAAAACACAGAGATGAAGATAAGCCGGCAGTGGCGACAGAGAGGAAATCAGTAATGAGTGTGTTAGTGATGGAGACACAGGCAGTTATACAAAACAGCAGCAATCCAGAAGGCCCTGTGTTGGAAGATGCAGCTTGTTACAAATAGTAAATGAAGCGAGAGAAAGGGTTCTGCTGACATGAAGAATGAATACTGCAAATCAAGCAGTTACACAAGCTTACATGACCAGGAAACAAAATAATTTACTTGAAGGTGGGTCTTTGTATATCCATGTATCCATTCATTTTGGAACCTGCTGAATCCCTTTTAAGGTCACAAAGTTGCTGGAGCTACTACACTTACTCACATTTATGCCTAAGGCTTATTAAAGCTTAGTAAAAATGTGTTGAATTTCTTGAAAAATAAATACGAACCACCAACATTACAATTAAAAAAGCTTAAATGTTTGATTTCTTAATATGTCAATAATGACTCGAAAGGCTTTTTGCTGGGGGGAAGCGTCTGTTTTGTTTTACTTTTTATCAAACAAAATGAGCTTTTCTCTTTTTTGCTCGGTATCTTAAATAATGTAAAAGTGAGCTTCACCTGATTGGTCTGCTGGAATTTCTGTTTTCCAGATGAAGCAGAAACCAAGGATGAATATGAAAATTCAGATGAAAAGAATCGGCAAGATGAGACAATTGAAGAGGTAAGAAATATCCCTTCTATGCATCACTGGCTGTTGACTGGATGACGTTCATTAGTGTAAAAAAGAATCCTAGGTTGGGTCCTAATTACTTTATTTACTACATAGTGCATTGTCAAAATTGAGTGCTCTAGAAATTTCAGAGAAGTCTGTGCGAAAAACCAGAGTCCATTGATGCTCACTAATTTAGCAAATATAGACCACAATACCTCGCATTTAAATAATTTTTGTGAAAAAAAGTATTTTAATTTATTTTTCATCATCAGAGCACAGTGAATTCACAATTAGTCTTTGTGAAATATTTATTACTTTTTGTAGGTTTTCACTTCGAGAAATCTGTGATGTCATAGATTCGAGTGGGTAAAGTTTGCAAACTTCAGAATAATATGCATTTGTTTTATTTAAAAAAAAAATGCAATTCTTTCCTTGGAAATTCACCATCACAGAACCACGATGATGAAGCGAAGACTGTAGATGATCCTGAAAAAACGGAGGAGAAGGAGGGATGCATGTCTGAAAACACCACAGAAGAAGATGCATTAGCAACCAATGAAGGAAAAGGTGAAAGGCCAGAGGAAGGTGGTGAAAAAGTGGAAGATGAGATGAAAGAGGCTGACGAGTCCAGTGATCAAAGCAGAGGAGGAGCAGCGGCTGCGGCTGATGCTGAGGAACAAGAGGAGGAAGTTGATGCACAACAGAAAACCGAGGTCACAGATGGAAGGCAGGAGGAGATAAATAGTAAAGAGCAGAGGTCCAGCAGTGCTAACAGCGATAAGACCCAGGAAAATAAAAACGATGGAAGCCTCGAATGTTCTGGGGTTGAGGAAGAGCACGAAGGAAATCAAGATGAAGATAAGCAGGAGCTGAGCAGTGGTGACAGAGAGGAACGCAGTAATGACTACGTTAACGATGTAAACACAGGGGAGCAGAAAGAGATAAAAAACAGCAATGATCCGGAAAGGCCTCAGTCAGCCAAGGAGAGTAAAAATGATGCGAGCGGCATCGTCAACGGTAACCAAGAGGAAGCTAGCCAAGAGACAGGAGAGTCACAGGAGGGCAAAGTAAATGGAGAGGTGGCTGCAAATGATGATGAGGTGGAACGTGAAGCACAGCTGGACAGGAAGAATTCAGCCGCAGCGATGAGTCAATGAAGAAGCAGATTTTAGTGCAGAAAAAAAGCAGCAAATGAGAAAACTGAAGAGGTTAAAAAAAGTTACAGCAGGAGAAGGGCTGTAAATATTAAGCCCAACAAATCCAACATAATTAACTGTCAAGTTACTGCATTTATATATGTTTTTGTAGAAGATCATTTAAATTTGTATGTTGCTCACATTGACTGTATATGAGAACTGGACGTGTGTTGTCATGTAAATGGCCTATTTCCTGTGTTGTAATCTCTACTACCTTATGAAATGTTCTTACCCCATAGCACAAAATGATAGATATAGCTATGCATTTGTCTTACCTGATCAGATAACCCTACAGTGTATGAATGAATGCACCTTTTTTATGTTAGTTATTAACACAGCAGGGTAGGTAAGAAAGGAGGAGGATTCACGGGGGGAGTCGGAAAGTTTCATGGGGCAGCAGCACAGACTCATGGAATAGGGAATTGGGTTTGGTAGTTAGGAAACGTAGTTGTTGTGTGTCGGTGGAGAGTGTAAGAACATTTGCGACTGTCATTAATGAGCTGTTTGGAGATGATCCAGAATATCTGCAGCAGATCCGTGTGTAAAGTGCCGCTTTGTCCGTGCAGTTTTAAAAAACAGTGAGGTGTTTTGAACTGGAAGCCACGTTTACAGTGCAGAATATGAATTTACGTTGTAACTGAGCCGATAAGCCTAGATTTTATTCACATTCCACGCCACGGTCACATCATTCGGTTCGAAAGACGTGAGTTCAGATTTTGAATCGTTCACCACGCGGACATGAAGGCACTGAAGACACAGATCTGCCGTGGAGTTACAGTGCGCTGTGGAAGCAATAAACTAGACCCAGACGTTAAGTAGTGAGCTAGCCCAAAATTCCAGAGCTAAGTTGACATGTGTAGCACTGCATTAGTGTCATTGAGCATATATTTAAATGTAGCATAACCTAAAGTTACAAAGACGGCAAAAACAGTATAAAAACTAAAAGATGGGCGCTCCACTAAAACCGAAAATAATGACTTATCTTCGGACTGTGCAGGCGCTGTGAGTACTGGTAGGAAGTTTTCAGGGGTACGACGGATTTATGGAACGCCGGCTCCAAAGAAACAAAATCAATTCAGTCGTCATTTTTCCCCGATACCACTGTCACCATGTTGGAACCAGAAATCATCAGTAAGCAGCGATAGGTCAGAGTCAGTCTATGTCAACATTTCTATGGTAACCACTCTCACCAATCAGGAGAGAGCTTGTCAGAAGTCCACCCCCCTACCACTTGAAATAGGCTCTGTCAATCAAACATTCAGCTTAAGGCCACTTATTTTTATTGAGGCATCTGGTTGATCAGTTTATAACCAAATGACTTGCTCTACAGGAAAAATTTTCACGAAAAAGAACTTAATGCAATTTTCTGGCTCCACATGAAAAAAAGTGTGGCCATTGATCACGTGTTGAAAGTTAAAGCAGTTGAACTTTGACCAAATCAGTGACTGGGATTTGGTAGTAACGTATGGGTAGCGTCCTTTTGAAAACACTGAATTACCAACCATTTAAAAGTTGATCGCGAAGGAAAAATTAATAATTATGGTTTGTGCCCTGCCTGAATTCTATTACATCAAGTCTTTCATACACCTGAATGGGGCGTCGGAAGGGAAATTCGCAAGATTTGTACCGCATCAATATTTCGCACTAGGCCACTTCCAACTGTCAGTCCATGCGGTAATATAGGGTAGCGACCGTCCAGTGTCAACACCATAAAAGTGCGTTCAAGAATGCCTGTTTAGCGTGTTCTTGATCGCTATTCACATGACCAGGTACTTCCCCTATGGAACACTCAGTCCACTTCTCATGTACAGTCAATGGTTGCACATAGCTTTAAAGCATGTTCTGGGTACAATCATGTTGGAAAAAAACAAAACAAACAAAAAAAGCCCTGTGGCAACATATACTCTTAATTTTTATTCTACTCTTATTTATTCTGCTTCTTTTCTTCTGCTGAAGTTAGATATGAACAATGTTTTAAATATGTGGATTTTACTCCAAAAAATGCCTACACCAAGGTTTTGAATGCATGTTTGAGTTTATCTGAAATAAAACCCATTCAACATATTTTCCAAAACACCTAATACTGATTTACTTTACGAAAAAGGAAAGAGGGACTTTTACAAAATTCTAATTTAACTTTTTTGAGACGTAGTCAAGATGTAAAATGCTTTTTCATTTATGTCTGTCTGTGAATAAAAAAAGAAAACTCTACAAAACAACATTAAAAATGCATTTAAGTGCATCAGTGGCTACAGTTGGTGTCATGTGTCGTTTTTTTTATTATCAAGCTTCTTAAGATGTAGCCACTTCAGACTGAGTGGTCTGAAATTCCCTCTAAATTACTTATCTAATCTTTCTTTTTTCCTGTTTTATTCATTCAAAACTGTTTATTGTAGTTTTTTAAATGATTGAACAGATTGATTCGAGAGCGTGCTCAGTTTGTCAATAGTAACAAAGACCTGCAATCCTGCAGTTTTCAGAAAAACTTTTGAGGTAAAATCTCTTCTCAAAGTGACTGTTCTGATCACTATCAGCACATAAAATAATAATATTATTTAAAAGTAATATAAGTATATTTATTCCTATATTATATATAGTAGGCCAAAATTAGGAAAGAAATTGCACAATGTAATCATCATTTTAGCAGTTTTGCCCATTCACAGTTTAAGAATTCGAAATACATGTCTGCAAAACAAAGTAAATACCATCAAACCATTTTGAATTAGAAGTTCCCTGCATTTTTGGGTCAAAATTAGGATTCTAAGATAGAAAATCATGAAGAAGTGAATGATAACAAGGCCAAATATAACTCAAACATTCTCAGGACGATTTATAAATGGTAGTACTTTCCTGTTTGTGCATAAAACATATAAATCATCTTAAGGGTTATTATGCTCCTTAATCTTTGGCTTGAAGGGGAAATCCGTTTTTATGTGGCTTTGACGGAAATGGAAGACATGGATTCGTTTTGGGCTGTTTTCATCCTGTTGGAGGGGAAAAGCCCACAATTTTTTGTTACACCTTATATATATTTTTTCCGTTTAACCTTAAATGCATTTGTTTAAGGGGACGGTAAACTGTCTTCTACACGCACTATGTCGTTCTAAATGAGTGTCTGCGATGCCCTCCATGCCCTTGGCTCACTGCAGCTCCTCCATCTGGAATTTTTTCACAGTCTGCCGGACTGTGACTCACCGGCCCGTGAAACAGGAAGAGTAAGTGAAAAAAGCAGGGGGAGGAAGATGGAGAAAGCAACCAGATAGATTCTCACAGAAAAAAAAAACATGTGCATGGTGATTGTGAGTCATGAGACCTGTCTGGCTGAGATTCTGGAGGCACAATCGATTCATGTTTTATCTCCTCTCATGGCTGCTCTTTGTGTAAACGGATACAAAATCTTTAAGTAAAGGACTCAAAAAAGACTAATTGCCTAATTGATTGAAGTTCTACAAAATCTGATTATGTAAAAAGCAGTGAAGGCTGGGAGATTACTGAACAAACTTATGGATGCATTTTTTTCCTATTCTCATTTTCATTTTCAACCTCTTATTTTGAAAATACTTCTCTTAAATGTAATCATATTTGTTTCACTTGGATGCGTTCTTAATCCTATTTTTGTTGTCTCTGTATTGTATTTGTTATTTTCTCCTATCCAGAATATTTTAAGTGGCAAATCTAATAAATAAATAAAATATATCTTGTAAGAGGATCTGAATTGGAATAAAAAATAAATAAAAATACATTTTTTCCGTCAGTAGTTTTATAAATGATGGACCCTGTATCCCACTTTGTTGTAATGTATAGCCAATTCACATTACTGATGCTTTAAAAGAAATTTGAATATAGATCAATTCTTATTTTCACACATTTATGAAGCTGTTTGGGAGGATTCATGCACGTGCCTCTGTTCTTAATGGCTTTCAATACCCTAAAAAATACATTTAATTCTGAGTGTAGCATATGACAGCATGATAACAGCTTGATAGCAGTCAAGCTAGTCCTGCCTTTTTAAGCAGCTGCAGAGTGAAACCCTAACTGCTTATATGACCTCTGATCTTTAAGCTGATTACAGCTAGGGTTGAAAAAAAATATATATTTTTTTTTAATAAGGAGCAGTTATTCTCTATTCATTGACACAGAGCTGCTGGAGCCTATCCCAGCTACTGTTAGGCCAGGGGCGGGCAAACTACGGCCCACCTCCATGTTCGGTCCGGCCCGCTTAACAATATCAGAGACCCATGTTTTTTTTTTTTTTTATTTGGCCACACGATTAGGACCCCCATAGAAGGTGACATTTTCTTCCCCCCTTCTGCAGTCTGTGCTCCAACCTGAAACCCTCTAAAAATCTGTCAAACAGAACAGAAGACAGTCTTCCCTTTCTACGTCCTTGTTCACCTTTCCCGGTTTAGCTCATTCTTTTTATTATGCTGCTTTTCTAAAACTGTGCATCCTGTTCTGTGTCCTGATTGGCTGGAGACCCTGTCATTCAAGCTCCTCCGTGTGTCCTGTACAGAAAAGCGGAGCTCTTCAAATCAGAAATCTGTGATCGATCAGATCTTTGTTTTCATTCTAAGATCCTGGAGCTACTTTCTATGAAGGTTTGAGAATTTAAACCAGAGAAAAGGGTGAAAATGTTCACGTCTGTCTGAGAAAAGTGTAGAAAGGGGGCAGTGAGGAGTTTTACTCCCATAAAATGTCTGTAATCATACTCTACTCACAGATCACAGGTTATTTTTAAACGAGGAAACTCTGTACCGGTGAAAAGGTAACGTAGATATATGCGTAGCTGCAGCAGAAGACATAGAAAAATTTGCTTTTTTCATTAATACTGGGTGAGAAACAAACGTGCAGGACACAGCTGCTCAGTTTTAGTGCAAACTGTGAGACGTGAGGAGCTGCAGCTCTTAAAGTCTCAGCGGGAAAATGATGGGAGAGGATCCACTATTTATTCTTTAGTCTTTTTAATGTATTGTATATTTTTTCCTGACTTTTTGTCTTTGAAAATCACAGTTGTTTGGTCATTTTTCTATTTCATTGATAGTGTTATTTATTTTATTAAAAGGATCATGAATTCATAAAACTTTATTATAGGGCTTTACAATAAATGAAAGATGAAAGAAGTTAAAAGAAAAAAGAGTTCTTGTAGCCCTCACAAGAAAAAGTTTGGGGACCCCGCTCTAGCATGTGGAGTTGGGAGATTTGTTGTTTTTCATTCTTCCTATCATTCAAAGACCACATGAATACAGCATTTCTCTAAGTTTTACAGCAAGCTGTTGGTGACTCTAAAATTCGAACAAAAGTTTTATCTAAAAACTCTAAAATGTTTTGTTTTAATAAATAATTTTCAATCCGAATGTTTTCATCCAGATTTCATGTTATTTCTCTCTCACTCCACACATCTGCTCCTGGTCTGGCCCTTCTATCCAATTTTAGAACCCTATGTGGCCCGCGAGTCAAAATAATTGAGTTAGACGATGGCAGGATGTACTCTGGATGAGTTGCCAGTTTTTCACAGTGATCAACAACAGTAAAACATTAAATCAAATGAATGATGTTTGAATAAAATGTTCTTAATAATTCATTATTAAAAACTTTGCCTCTGTTTGATTTTAGTTTATGTTATCTAAATCAAATACAACTCATTTATTTTGTTTTCACATTTTCTTTCCATCCATCCTTCTTCAGATCCCCCATGAATCCCTTTTGGGGTCATGGGGTTGCTACTGTTGGGCTAAGGCGCATGTGTCAAACTCAAGGCCCGCGAGCATTAAAGTTTCTTTCTTTCTTTCTTTTCTTTAAATAAAAAATAAAAATTGTTTTTTATTCATGTCTAGGGGGAATCTGACTTGAAATATCAGATCAGGCAACTATACTTTAGGACTTAAACACTGTCCATATAACCTAACCTGACAGAATCAAATGTAAAAGGATTTATGCTAGAGTAACAAGCAAACATATGTTTTCTATGCAACTGTAATTCTCATTTTAAAATAGTTATAATAAATAAATAATGAGTTACTTAACATTACGGAGTAGGTACATTAATTTTTCTTTACATTTTGTTACATGAATAAATTATATATCTGGCCCTTTGAGGACAACCACTGTGCTGATGTGGCCCTCGGTGAAAATGAGTTTGACACCCCTGGGCTAAGGTGAACAGGTCGCCAGTCCGCTGCAGGATTCCACACTCACACCTAATATACAGTCACCAATGAATTTATGAAGCCTGTTTTTGGCTATAGGAGAAAACCGGAAATAACAAACACATGCATGAGGAGAACATGCAAAATCCACACGGAAAGAACCCAGCCAGGATTTGAACCAGGTCCGTCTTGCTTTACGGCAAGAGGGTAACAAATGCACAACCGTTAGTCATTTTTATTCCAATTAAACACACATCCGTAATTTCAATATAATCCAATAAAAAAAATCAAAAAACAAACAAACAGGCTTTACATATATTTGAGCTGCAGAAAGATCATTTTTATTGTTCTTCAAAAAATAGATTGTGTAAACACATTCATGAATATATACTGTTGTTTTTTAGTCCAATATTTTATAGGATCAGTATTCTTTACTATTTATTCATTATGACTGACTGAGATAATCCACAGTTACATCGGGAGTGACATAGAACAGCATAACATTTCAGCAAACACATTCACTTCATTACGTTCTGAGAAAGTGGAGCGATTGCCCTTTACAATTTAGATAACAGTATGGCTTCAATTTGCAGCTCAGAGGTTGAATAAGTTAATTGAAAACCTTCGTTATTTTAGTTTGTTTTTTTCTTTCTTCTTTTTTTAAATCAGAATTCAGCTACAGTTTTGATTATTTTCTGGACCCAATAACAAGTCTTTTTTTTTTTTTTTTTTCCAAATTGGAAGTATGAAGACAACAGAAGTCACAGGGCTGAAACAAAAAGGTCAGCTTACATGTGAGATCGGCACAGCAGCTCATTGTTTCATACCGCAAATATCTTACATCACTGAGGCAATGGTTTGGAAAAACCGGTTAGCTTTCCAAAAATGATGACCTTCAGAGTAACATTGTTCTAACCAGTTACAGTGCATCAAGTCAGGGTCAAGGGTTTCGTTCTGGCACTTTGAATCAAGGATAAGCGAGAGAAACAACTTTAGAAACAAACATGAGTCAAAATTGCAGGATCAAAGTTAAGATATATGGTTAAGAATAAAATTTGTAAAAAGTTTATTGTGCACTTTATTTTAAACAGTGTTGGAGCATCGTATGTATGGAATGACTTAATTTTGACAGATAGATAACGCTGTGTCAAAATGTCAGTATGTATTTTTTTATGAGTTGCACACAAAAATGAGTGTTATTGTCAATATGCCAACGCAGCTAATGTGTGCTAACGCTGTACTAGATGTTTTTTTTTTACGTGTTTTTAACAAGAGTGGGAGTTAGCGCAGTCACAGTGACACTTGTTTTAACTGTATCAATCTATGTTTTGTCTTGTTAGGTGCTGTTGTAAATATGCTAAAGTGGCTAGCGTAGCAATGTTGGGCACTTTTTTAAATTGTTTTTTACATGTTACTAACTAGGTTGGAAGTTAGCGTAGTCTTACTAAGGTTTGTTTTAGCAATATGAGTCTGGTTTTTTTGTTACTGGTTGCAAACGAGGTTGGGTGTTAATGTAAATATGCTAATGCAGCTAACGTGTCGGACCGTTTTATTTCACTTGTAACTAACAAGGTTGTTGTTTTTTTAGATATTGCGAAGAATGTTCGCAACAGGACTGACACTAATGCAGTTAATAATGTCTGAATGACTAAGGCCACCTTTACACTGCATGGTTCAAGTGACCCAATTCCGATTTTTTCCTCTCACGTGGCACAGATCGGATATGACCGGTGAATGTGTAAGCAGGACAAAAGCGCATGGATTCCGTTTTTCTCAGATCGGATACAGGCCTCTCTCATATTTGGAAATAAATCGGAAACGAATCGGATACGTGCATTTGCGTGTGCCATGTAAGCAGACAAATCGGATATTCCCCAGTAAATGCGAGTCGTACGTCAGTGACGTCAATTCAGGACACCACCAACTGAGATCACATGACTTATTAAGGTGCTTTTTGTGCGCTAATTTTGCTGTCCATGTGTTACCTTTCAGCCTCAGGCTTCAGACCGTACTCGGAAACCGCTGTTATGTCCGGTCCGGACGCAAACGGTAACTAATGAAGCGGGACACCGTTGCTATGGACCAGGCTAGAAGCCGTTTATTTCTTTGGGGGGCGTGTATGATGGGGACCGTGTGTGTGTGCGCGTGTGTGCGTGCTTGCGTGTGTAAGGAGAGGACAGCGGGTGTGAGCGCTTTCTTAACCCTCTCTGGAGGCTGGGGGTTAGAACGGAAAAGTGAACCCCGAGGAAATCTCCCGTGTGTTTCTGACTACGGTCAGAAAAGAGAAGTCATCGTGCGGGAAAGGTTCAACACTTGGATCAAACTGTTAGTACAGCACGTCTGCAAACACTTCCTCATTCAAAACTCAGAGAGAGCACTTAAGACGGCCGAGCAGCCCTCCTTTTTACTCCCCCGTGCATCGCCTCCGTCGCTGCGTTGCCTCCATGACAACCACAATCACAAAAGTCCGAAAGAGGTCCGCCTAGGCGGAAATGCTGCTACGTAGTCCTCAGAATGTCTACGTTTGATAGTTTCAGCATTGTATAGTGTAAATGCAAAAATCAGATACGGGTCACTTTTATAAGATGATGTAAGCAGGTCGTCAAAAAAATCGGATATAGTCAGAAAATCGGATATAAGCATCAAGACCTGCAGTGTAAATGCGGCCTAACAGACTTATTTCTGGGTCTTTTTTCTTGCTAAATGGGCCTTATCGTTCTGAGCACCTCATACAGGACAAAAGTTGTCAACCTAAAACCTAGCTTCTGGCTACAGCAGTGAGACAAAAATTGGTTTTACAAGAGTGTTGACGATTTCTGCTGCTTTCTAAACACCAGTGATTAGCTGAGGGCTGCTGGAGTTTGGAGTGTGAGAGCAGAAGGGAGATTGTTAAGCATCTCTGAATCACTACAGCATCAGCGCTGTCAAACACAACTGAGCTGAGTCGATTCCTGTTATGCAACCTGTTCGTCTTGCTACTTGTCTCTCTTTAATGCATTGATGTTCCATCTTGATGTCCACAAGGGACACAGTCGTGGAAATTGTGTGTTCAGCATCATAAATCATTGGTTGCTTTCATGAGCTTGTGAGTCTACATCATAACAAGAAACAAAAAGAACAGTCGGGTCAAGAAAATGTGTCAAAAACTGATTATATTCTTAGGTCGAGTGGAAAATGCATGTCGGAAAAAGAGTGGCCAGCCTGTTTCACTGTAGCTTCTTTCACTCTGTCTTGTCTCATCTATTGATCCCGTCTGAAGGTTTACTGAAGGAAACAAGGTCAGAGGCCTAATGAGACAGAGGAAAATGTCAGCGTGAAACCTGTGCTGAAGTTTTCTCCCCGTCTGTCTTCATGTCTAATCTGACCTGACACTGCCAACCTTCAGCGAGCCATCTGTTAAGACTCCTGTGATGTGGACTGAAAAAAGGCCTTTCAAAAACACAACCCTGTGATTCATAACATTCCCTCTGTGGTGCTCAGGTGAATGTGCATTCAAAGCGATGTAATCTTTTACACCACTATCCTTAGATTGGCACTGATCGAGGCTATGTTGGATGTATACACTGCAAAAACAGGCCCCTTAGAAACAAGTCCAAAATTCTTACTCCATTGACAGATTTTCTTTCAAGACCAACTCTAATCAAAACTGTGTTTTTGTTGTTTTCTCATGATGGGGGACAAATGTCAGGAAAATTAATCTATTTAATCAAAAATTAATTAATCAAAATCATTAATTAATCAAAGATTAATCAATTGTATTACTGAGTATTGTTGCTAATCAGGAGCAGATGAAAAAAACTCTGTTGGAAATAGCTTGTAAGTGTGACGTACAAGTTCCTACAGTAATCCACAACTCCCTGCTCCACTCCATTCTGATTTCCTTTGTCTGAGCTGGATGGCTCCAATATTGCTTGCCATTTCTGGTGCACCAGTAATGTTAGGTTTGGGGTTGTGAGGGGCTGTAAGCTAGCAGGAGAGCATGAAATGGATAATGGGTAGGGGGTGGAGTTGCCGCCCACAACTTAGAGACAAATTTCTAATGATTTACTGCCGCTTTAGAGAAACTGTCTTCCAAAATGACATTTGTTTTTAATTTTGGCTAAAAATGACAATCATAATTAAAATAACTCTAGGTAACGCTAGATCAAATACAGTAGATAGATCAATAGATCAAAAGAGGATCGGCGTGGGACTTTAAATAAGCAAAAAATAAAAGAAATTGTGTCTACTAGAATTCTTATTTTAAGAATAAGATTCTGGTTACCAAGACATTTTTGTCAAACTAAAATTATTTTTCAACCGAAAAACTATCTTTGGTAAGATTATTTTTCTTAGATAAGACCATTTTTCTTAAAACAATGGTTTCTCAAGATTAATTTTTTCCAGTGTATGTTCCTACTTTTAATGATCTTACATAAAAGGCTTGTTGTGTTGAAATACAGAAAAGTTTCAGTTTTCTCTCCAGCAACAAAACTTAAATTACACAACAAAAAAAGATATAATAATAGCTAAACATGGTTTTGACAGTTGCTTCCATTTTTTTTTTATTTTGCACATCTGTGTTGTTAGATTTTGCTTTAATCAAATAATGACAGTACAGCTTTATTTCGCTTAATAGCTCCTTGACATTAAAAATGTCAAACATGGATAATGAAAATAATGAACCAAAAGTACCAGTGATGTAAAATGACCTTTCCTGAAGAGGAAGTGCTCACACACTGACAAACTCACTCAGACAGTGTGAACACTGACAGATCCTCATCCAAACTTCACTTCATGCTTTCATCTGGACACCAATCAGGTTTCTGACTTTGTGGTGACAGGTTGGATGTTCTGCACTTTGGACAGCGAGACAGGCACCTTTCCCTCTCCAGGAGCCGGTGCTCTCATTATTGGAGAACCTGGGACAAGAGCAGTTACTGCTAGGAGGGTACTCGTGTGTCATCACTGACAGCTCAGCAGTCGAAAACTGTCATTCAAGTGACATTGAGTTGCAAAAAAAAAGTTGGTGAGTTTTCCTTACCAACTGTGGCATGCAGATCTGCCAATCGCTCCTTAAACTTCTGCTGCAGGTACAGTTCTTCTTTGGAGTAGCTTCTGGCAAAGGCAGACAGCAGAAGACCGACAGCTACTGACGTGCCGCCCACAGAGAACAGCACAGCACCCGTCAGCTTACAGACATCCAGAGCACGGTTGAAACTGACAGCATGGCTGTACAAAAACAAGGAAGTTCACAGCATTTGTTGTCATCTAGTTTATTTTTTGATTCCCTTGTAATTAATGGTTTTTTATATTTTGTTTCACAGGTTTTGCAATTTTTAAGTATAAAAGGCTGCATGCAGTCTGTTCATTGGTATGCATGCAGTTAATGATAATAGATGCACATGCGGGAAATTTTAATCTCATGCTTTTGCTCTTCTGAATCAATAAAGGTGATTTTTAAGTCATATATTAAATGATTAATTTGGTACCTGTCAATAAAGAGAAGATCATGTTCACCAAACGCTTCAATCCTTGTCGGAGTCACGTAACCCACCAACAGCACAATGAGTCCCGCAAACAAAATCAGGGTCCCAAACGCGAGACAGACCTGCATGAGGGAGAAACGTCTGTTGCAAAACTACGATTTCTGGAATCTAAGATTCAGTTGAAAGTAAATAAATGGCACATTTTGTGTTGTTTGATCAGTTTTAGAAAGTACAAGTGTTGTTCTAACCTTCCAGAGTAAAGAGCTCCACCTGCTAGGTGATCTCTGAATCTGAAAATCTTCATCACGTTCCCAGATAGAAGCTGTGCATTCCTCATAAAACTGCAAACAATAGCACCCAAAAAAAGATGCACACAAGAATGTAACAAAATTGAATGAGTACATATGTGTGTTTGTAATATTACCTGGTGGAGGTAGGAGCGAACTCCGTACTGCTGGTAGTTGCCACCGCCTCGAGCTTGCTCTCCATGTTCCGACCCACAGATGTCTGAGCATGTAGTCATTCTTCACACCTGTCTGCCCAGGAGCACACACACACATAAACACGTGCATGAACGTTTCCATGTCCACCCACGCCGCCTGTGGACAAACTCCTTCTGGCTTTCAGCCGTGCATAAACACAGACACTTAAATGCATGTTTACTGCCTTCACCAATCCATGCACACAAACATGGATTGTCCCCCGCACCCACTGCCGAGTTACGTAATGTTGTGCCAAAGGCATGGGCTCCTCAATGCAGTGAGACTAATGCTGCATGCTCTGTTCTGTTATGAAACAAGCATTGACACTGTCACTGTTGTTGGGCTCCATGCTCAGAGTGCTGGAATGCACACATTTCGGTTTTGTTTTTGTCAAAAGGCTTTTTCTATTGTTGTCAGCTACTTATATGTGCATGAGCATGTGAGCTATAGATGCAAAATGTGCTTTTTATTACTCCATTCTTCAGAAAATCTATTATTAAGCTTTTATAAAATAGATTTCAGACATTAACTGATGTACTTTTTTTGAAGAAAAAAAAAAACGAACTGTCCAGCGTATACCTCACCTTGCCCAAACAGTAGCCGAGATAGGCTCCAGCAACCCTGTGAGGGGTATAGTGGGTTAAAATTGGATGGATGGTTTTGTCTTCAAGTACTGCAACTTCTTCTTTCAATTCAAATATTTTTTGTTCTGTGAAGATTTCACCCATCTGGGACTGAAACAGGTCTTGTAAGCCTAAATAGAAAACAGGAACCAGATGGATCAACCACCCCTCTGGTGCTGACCGCAACCCTCCAACACTTGTTGCTGTTATTAGAGTTTATGCTAACAGGCTCTGTGACAAATTAACATCTGAAAGATTCTGACACTTTGATCTCTGTGCTTATAACCGCTGATTATTTATAGAAGTTTCCCTTTGGAGTTCAATAGTTTTCAGTTCACAGGGAATTTCTCCATCATTCACTAAATGAAGTGTTGCATTCGATGGGTCTTTGATATTTGCTCATGATGAAGACGCATTGATTCTGCGCCACATCAGAGGGTTAAAAGGGTGAGCTTCTTTAAACGTGAGGGAAAATTAGCCAACCTCTAAACAGAACGAGTCCTTTGAAACCTGCTGCCATTAAATATTCCTCTTTTTGTTTTCTTGTTTTGTCTTTCTATACTTTAATATTTCTGCGCTAACCCAGTATATTTTTGTACTTTGTGAAATTGACAGTAACTAAAGGGCTGCTAAATATTGGCACATTCCAGTGTAATCTATTTGTGGATATTCTTAAATGGACACCTTCAAAAAAATATCAACTTATCAAAACATGCCAGGTATGGGTCAAACAAAACCTGTGTCTAATAACAAAAGAACCAAGAAGTCAGTTAACAACTACAGACACTATGACCTTCATTGCACTAATGATGATGAGTTTTTTCACCAAATAATAGCCCCCAGTTTACACAGTTATGTAAAATTATTCAAGTAAACAGGTGAAGTGTATTTACTGAGACAAGTGTATAGCAAAAATGAAATGTGAGAGAGCCTGATGGGGGCACTTATCTAACTTAGCTTGCCCTTGTTATGAACAATCCCCACAGATGTTTGGATATTGATAGTAATGCTTAGAACCTGCTTACCAAGAAGTCAAGTTTCTAAAAAAAGGACAAACAAAAAGGTTTATTAATTATATCTGGTTCTGGTGTTTCTTCCAGCACATGGCCCAAGTGCATTCAAATTTCAACCAGCTCACAGGTTCCCATCATAAAAATACATATGTGGTCCCCAGCACTTTCCACAAACTGTGTGTATGATTTCTTGATTGTGGTT
Source organism: Oryzias sinensis (assembly GCA_037389245.1). NCBI lineage: Eukaryota > Metazoa > Chordata > Actinopteri > Beloniformes > Adrianichthyidae > Oryzias > Oryzias sinensis. The sequence goes on from CM074491.1 coordinate 21,766,469, forward strand.
GAATAAATTATTTTATCAGCCTTTATAAACCCGTGACAACACTCCCTGGATCCTGCTTTCTAGGTCTTTTCTAAGGTGTCTGCTGTAAATCTGTGAATACGCTGTCACTCAGGAGTGTCCTGACAGAAATTAAGATGGCTTTTCACCATAAAGCACATATGGACTGTAACTCTCTACAAAAAATAAAACAATAAACAATTCAACTCCCAAGTCTCCCATCTAGGCCTCAGTTTGATGCCAATATGAAGGACCTGGAAATGAAATCAATAACCTGAAGCTGATTTGGTCTGAAAATGTCTTGGGTGTGTAACTTTTGGTCTCTTGGCCAGGACTCCATTGGAAAAGAGATCGATGGATTTCAATGGGACTTTCCAGTAGATAAAGAAAAAAAAATTAAGTAGTGAAGGAGTTGCCGGTAAGAACTGCAAAGAAGTGGAAATTTGATTAAATGTACTTTTTAATAGAAAAGTATAAAACATATTTTTCGATGGTTTGTACTTTTGAATAAAATAACCAATTATTTCTTGCTTACGTGATTTAAACGTAGGAGTTTACAGTGAGCATCGAAGAATGAATGTTACGTAACATTTCTTGTGAACTCAGATTTAGTGTCAACATAATTTTTCTTTTTTTTTCTCTTCAGATTTTCTTCAATTTATTTCTAGTCTTCAAATACAAAAATGAACAGTATTTTTTGGTAAAAAAATGCAATTAGATGTTTATTTTGTTGTATGTGAAAAAAAAATTAAAAGCATCGGTGCAAAAATACATAAATAAAAAAAAGAAAACAATAGTATATTTGCATATAATGTTATTATAAGGTTTCATATGGTTGTCCCTCACACTTTTTATCTCCCTAAATCTTGCCCTCTTTGCAAAAAGTTTGGACAGCTCTAAGCAATAGTACATTAGAGTTAGAGGAGTACATTTTGATATTGTTGTGCTTTTTTATATGGTTGTTTTAGAGTAAAACACTTTGTGTAATGCTCTATATGAAAAGTGCTATATTAGTAAATATTGATTTGATCTGTATATAATATATTTATAAGAGCTGTGTTTTTTATTTTATTTTAGTATCTTATCTTATCTTTTAGCTCAGAAAGTGTCAATGTGGATAGGACTTTCTTACCACAATGTCAAACAATATGGCAAGGTTGTACCTAGAGATGTGTATTGCATACAAATGTTTCTGAGGACTTTGAAATACTAAATGACATGAAATGTTTTTTAGAATGAGGGTGTTTAAGGGCGTGGGGGACAGTAATCCTGCCGGTACTGCGTGTGCCTTTTGAATCTGATGCGCACAGCGCGGAGCTGTCCATGGTGCTGAACGCCATTACCATCCAGCCCCTGTAGAAAACACACGGACGTAATGTATGACGCCAGTGTGAGAGCAGACCTCGTCAATCCGTGCGTCCAACAGTCTCTCAAGAACGAGCCAACAAACACACTCAAAGCTCACTTTATACCAAACTTGAACGGAGGAACTTTATCGTAAAAGCATAATAAACGGAAAAAAGAAGCTATCACTGAAACGGTGCAGCATTTCCCTTAAAATCATTTTGACCACATCGTCAAAAATAAAAGAAAAGCAACAAATATGTTGCAAAGTAGGAGCATCGTTTTGCATTCAAAAGTCACGTCAGATGGTTGATTTTTTACGGTGTGCGGATCTGCACGACCTAGGTAGGTGATCTCCGTTTTTTTTTTTTTTCCCGGTGGCGGAAGCGGCAATCCTTCTGTTTCTTCTAAAGGCGGGAAAAAAAGAATAAATAAACGATAGGAATCTGCACTTACCTGTCATTAGCAGCTCAGAGAGTGATCACTCGCTGCTGTTTCCTCAACCGGGTCCCATCACTCTACAGTCACCTCTCGATCCCTCCCTTGTTTCCACCGATGATTCAGAGATTCACGCCATCCACTGCGCATGCGTGTCATCCCTGACAACATATGATTAATCCACGAGTATAAATAACCAGGCGGGAGGGTAGGCAGGGAAAGCAGACTGGGATGACTTTCATGAATGAAAAAATCATAGATAGATAGATGGATGGATAGACGGATTCTGAATGAATCATAGTGGTTTGAATTGTCTATGTGAAACACACTTTTAAGATTCCAGACACATTGGCGGGCTGGCTATTTTTGGCTCTGTGAATGACGTCCACTATTAGTCATCATCTCTGGGCTCCTCTTGAAGGAAGTTTGACCTAGAAGAGTCAAAAAAAGGATTTACCACTCAAATGTCAAGTTCCTGTGGATACTGAAGGGGGGGTTCAGTTTTTTTTTCTTCTTATAATTCTGCACATCTTTTAGCTGTAAGATATATAGTATAAGCTAAATGGAAAAAGTGAAAATAAAAAGGTTGATGTTCCTATGTATTTTAATGTAATTTGAAATAAGGTGTTTGAAAAGTCAATATAGATTGTATTTAGTTGCAATCTCTGTGGGGTGTAGTTGATTACATTTTGTATATCACCGTTGTGAAGTGAAATGGATTTTGTGTCTTTGGTTTTAGTGAAATCTTATACAAATTACAATAACTTTATGTTAAACTTCACCATACAGCACAGAGGTTTTTAAAGACCCACTATTTATAGAAATTTTAACTTGTTTTTTGTAGCATTTTGATGATGGAGGACATATCCCAGCCAGTAAGGCCATGTGGGCCCCATGTGGTTTTAAAGTGGGCAGAAAATATGGGCCCCGAATAGGTTTCTCTGCAGTTGCCGGGGTGGCTCCACCAGTATTTGCCCACATCAGCTTAAGTGGGCTCTCAGTGGGCTGGTTGGGCCATATTTGTTGCACTGGTAATGTTAGGTAGGTGTTGTAAAGGGATGTAAGCTAGCAGGAGAAAGTGTAAACAAATGGATGATGGGAAATGAGGAAAGACTTGGTCCGCACAAACAGCACTGCCCACAACTCAGAGGTTAATTTCTAATGAACTGCTGCTGCTCTGAAACTATGTCCTAGAAAACCACAGTTTAAAAAAACACATTATTATTATTATCATTTTTGCTAAAAACGGCATAATTGTTATTAAAAGATCACTGGGAATGCTTTGCAAATAGTTTAAAAGATGATCGGAGTGGGTTTTTGAGTGAAATCTCTGTAAATTACCTAAAAAGAGAGACACACTCCTTCTATCCTTCATTTAAACAAAAATGTTTAAACACATTTTCAGAATTTTTGCCAAAATGTTCCAAGAGAATATTTGCTTTGCTTCCCAAAGAGACTCACTAACTGATAAATGTTGTGTCCTCAATAAAAATTAAATCACCTCCTTACTTTACCCGTTCACAAGTTCATATTTTTGTGTTACTCTGTTTCATTGCAGTTTCACTTTTGTGTCAATTCTTTCTGAAATGTCCCCATTCCAGTCTCATTTGGAAGCTGTTTCACCTCAAAGTGAAGAGATTGATGGATATCATGAACTGCAATGAAACTGATGAAGGAAAAAAAAAACAATTTTTATATCAAGTTTAAAGCTGTGCAATGAAACATGTTTTAAGGTTAAATGTAAGAAATAAATACACTTCACTTTTCTTCTGTTTATTTATTTGGTTGAGTTTACTGCTGATATGTTTTAAAGAAAATTGAAAAGTGTAAAAAAAACTAAAAATAAGAAACCTCTGCTGTCCAGATTCACTAAAGAATGTTGTGTTTTTCTAGAAGATCTGTCAGGTCTAATAATCTCCGCTACAATCATAACATCCCTTTCTACCTTTGATAAAACATTCCAGCATGCCAATTCTTCGCATAAAAATATTCTGTTAACACTTTTTTGTGCAGCTTCTGCAAGCAGAGAGAGGCTGTTTCTATGGCAACATGGAAAGGTCACCTTCAGGAAGTTCTCTGTGAGCGTGTGCAGAATGCCAGTAGGATAATCATGCTTCCAGTAATAACTGATAACAGACCAGAGCTCCTTAGAGAGAAAGCAAGTGATTAGGTGGGGGTTGGGGAGGTGGTGGTGGTGGGGTTGGGATGGGTTATTAGTCATGCTGCAAAGAAACTATCTAACCATACTAATAGCATGTCATAGGTACACACTGTGTGTGTCTTTGTTATGTTAATGTTTCTGGGTTAAGAAAAAAAAAGAGCTGCTGTCTCCTTCTGCAACATAGTTAATGAGAAATGCTCCATTCTTCACATAATCCACAGATGATGGTAGATAGTTCAGCTGTACACTAGCACAGCAAATGGAAACTGGTGACTCTGTGACAAAAGAAAAAAAATCAGACATGTAACTACAGATAAGTTTATCACATTGTTGATTCCTGGTTATAACTAAGACGTAAATGGCGTATACTTATATAGCGCCTTTCTTCCTACAAGGACAAAGCGCTTTACAGTCACAGACCCATTCACCCAGTCACACACACATTCACTCACACATTCACACACTTTAATGGTAAAAAGGACGTCTGGGCAGTGCAACGTCTGGAAAAATAGTAACCGATGGGAGCACCTTCTGGGTGTTCTAACCAGCCATCAAGGAATCATCAATAGTTATTTTAACTTAAAACACCCATGGGATTTATAGAAGTCAATATTTACACAATTTGACCAACAATTATAAAAAAACACTTTACAATGTTATATTATCATTTTAAACAATTAAATACTTCTCTATATTGTCCAGTGGAAACAAAAAAACAACAAAAAAATGTATTTTTGTTTTTTATCAATTCTGATTTATTTTTCTTGTGTTATGTAGCAGAGTTATATAGAAATCAAGTCTAAAAAGTATTGATCAAAACCAGTTGTTTGCTTTGTATCATAACTTTAAGCATATTTGTTCATAGATTAATGGCAATTTCTGGTAATTATTAAATACTCTAACAATTTTTGTACTCGTGTTTTATCCCGGCTGCATGGTGGCACAGTGGTTAGCGCTCTTGCCTCACAGCGAGAATGTCCCCAGTTCAAGTCCTGAAACAGAACACCAGTGGGGGACCCTGTAGGTTTTCTCTGGAGACTCCAGCTTCCTCCCACCATCCAAAAACATGCGTCAAGGTTACTCTAAATTGTTCCTAGGTGTGAGTATGTGTGATTGTGGTCCTGTGACAAACTGGTGACCTTTCCAGGGTGTCCCCTACCCTTGCCCACAAGTGCCTGGGATAGGCTCCAGCAACCCTGTGACCCCGAAAGGGAAGAAATGGATTAGAAATGAATATTTTATCCCTAGAAGGATCACTACGACTAACATATTAACAATCTTTTTTCCATTATTTTCGTTTTCTCTACACTGTTGTAAACAGTTAATTTACTCTTTTTGTCTAGTTTTAGTTTTTTTGTAGATTTCCTGACCATCTGTTTTCTGACTGAATTTTTAAAAAAAGTAGTTTTCCAATTTTAACAAATTCCTCTACTATTTTTTTGCAAGTTTGTTTTTAGATATTGTTCAAAAGCTCTGACAGAAAACAAAGTTATTTATCACAAAAAAATAACCTTAACAACAAGCTGCAACAGTTTTCTTTTTATATGCTAACACAGTATTGCCCAAAGCCCTTACACCTGTAGAGTGACACCCAAGGTTTTGTATTGCATACAGTCAAAAAGGAATAATGTGAATCTATGAAGCTCAATGGTTCAGAAGTGAGCAGTGAAATGATTAGGATCACAAAATAGAATCACATTTTTTAACAATTTCATAAAGATAAATTGTCAGGTTCAGGATTTTCTCTGTTTTAGAAAAATACAAAATTGAATGAGATTTGTACAACATGCAACATGCTGCTCAACTACATTAGTGACAATTATGCAGTTCTGATTACAGAAGCGTAATAAATCACCTCTAGTTAGTCTGTGCAGACCAGTTTGAAGCTTTTCTTATGTTACCAAGACTGACCTCTACTGGACTTTACTGAACCTACAGGGACAGATTGATTGGTCTAGATCTGGGGCGGGCAAACTACGGTCCTGAACTATTTAATCTGACCTGCCAAACTGGAATAAATAATATCGCTGGGTTAGGATTCTGTTTTCTCCTCATAGATGGTGCATTATCAATGCAACCTTTGTTTGGATTAAGAAAATTATTCTGCATTTATATGGTGTTGGAAGATTTGTTGTTTTTCAGATGTTTGTGTGTTTTCTGAATCGAACAGTCATTTTTTAAAATTCTTCTAACAGCACATGAGGATTTTTTCCTGAGGGTCATCAATTTATTTGTACAATTGGCACTAAAACAATAATATACAAAATATACAAAATCATTTTTTAATCAAAGTTAATGCATGTTTTTGTTTAGATTACTTATTTCTTTCTGTAATGAGATGGATTACCAAAACACGCTGGTGTTCTGGTATCTGCTCCTGGTCCTCCCGGCCAAATAAGGCCAAGTGGGCCCCATAAAAGTGGGCAGGAAATGTCTTCCCCGAATGGGTTTGTCCGCAATTTCCATGGTGGCCCCACCTGTGTTTAAACCATATGGTGCCCACTTGCCTTTTGTGGCCCACGAGTCAAAAATTGTGTCCACACCTGGTCTAAGCACATTTCAAGGACAAAATGAAAGCATAGTATAGAAGAACACACAACTTATGCATAATTAAATTGAATTAGGTTTTCTCAGAGACATATTTTCCACTTTTGAACATGAGTACTAACCCTTAAAAAAAATCTTTGATTATTTTTGTTTAATGGTAACATATGGTGACATCCGCAGAAGAAATAATACATTATTGCTGCTCATTTATACGTAGCGTCCTCAAACAAGACCCTTTTTTAAAGTTTTCACAACTTCTTACAGTTGTAACAATAATGAATTTTGCTTCCCATTTCTGAAATGATACAACACGTTTGATAGATTTTGTTCTCATAAGTGCACATCTTGTTTGGTGTTTTATAATGGCCCTCCCCACCACTCCTCTGTTTCATGATCGATGAGGGGAAGGACTCCAGATCTATCCATCTCAGGAACCTTAACCTCAGTGTTGATGTCCATTTGTCATCTTATTGATTTCAGTGTCATTCTGCCATACCAGGGCTGGAAGCTCGGACTTTCCACTTGGACTTGGCCCGTGCCTTATTTCATAAACCACTGACTGGAGGGGCTGGAAAGTGTTGCTCTGATGAAAGTGATCTTTCTCCGTGGCACAAAGCTGTCAGAGTTAAAGCTGTGCAGACATTAAATGGAGGTAACATTAAGACATTTTTAAAGACAGGGGGATTAAAAGTGTAAGAAATGACAACATTTTGAAAATGTAGCATAAAATTGTTATCTTTCCAAGATGTGTATGTGTGAATGAATTTCAAATTTCATGCTGTGAGACTTGCTGTATAAATAATTCTGCTTATACTGTGTAAGGAAAGAGCAGAGTGATACGTTGATTGGTAGAAGTACTTTTTATTAGTAATAGTAATTTGTTTTGCCTCAGTTTCTATTTTCATAAGGTCCATAATAATAATAATAACCCAGCAATTGAATAAATACCTGCTGGAAAATAAATCAAAACAGAATATAGATCAATGGCATGACTCACTTGTTCTAACCTTTAATAACAGTTCCTTGCCACAACATATTTGTGCCCCCACCTTTCTCAATATGTGTCTCCACACCGTAATGACCTCCTCTAGAATTTTATTTTTCCCCATTACAGCAGTTGGACTGACCAGTTTTCATTTGGTGATTCATCAGGGTTGATGCATGGGACTGGTCAGAAGAGGTCTCCCTTTTTTAACTTTACATGACATTAAAACATTTAGAAGCAGGATGGGTTGGTTTTATATAAATAAATAAACAATATGATTCAATTTACTGACCTTCAATGGATCCAGGACATCTTTAGCCAAAAAATGTTACCAGTGTGAATATATATATACACAGACAAGACCCAAGGTGTAGGCTGTGCAAAGAGGCGCCTGAAACAATCCAGCACATAACTGCAGGGTGTAAGACGCTGGCAGGGAACGCATACATGGAGCGCCACAATCAAGTTGCTGGAATAATATACAGGAACATGTGTGCAGAATATGGACTGGAAACCCCAAGGTCAAAATGGGAAACACCTCCGAAGGTGGTAGAGAATGAGAGGGCAAAGATCCTGTGGGACTTCCAGATCCAGACTGATAGGATGGTAATGGCGAACCAACCAGACATTGTAGTGGTGGATAAAGAACAGAGGAAAGCCGTTGTGGTGGATGTGGCAGTGCCAAGCAATGGGAACATCAGGAAGAAGAAACATGAGAAACTGGAGAAATACCAGGGACTCAGAGAAGAACTGGATAAAGCCTAGAAAGTGAAGGTGACAGTGGTGCCTGTGGTAATTGGAGCACTCGGGGCAGTAACCCCCAAGCTGGAGGAGTGGCTACAACAGATAGCTGGAAAGACCTCAGACCTCTCAGTCTGGAAAAGCGCAGTGCTAGGAACAGCTAAGATACTGCAGGACCCTCAAGCTCCCAGGCCTCTGGTAGAGGAAGGGTGAGAGGGGTGTTTATAAATATATATGTTCTTATTACATTTAGTTCAAATTTGATCACTGACTATCATTAAATTGTTTAAATCTGTCTTTAAGAAATCTATTGTCTACTATGCAAAGAAAATCAACAAATCTTTCTTGATTTTTTTTATCATTTTTCAAAAAACAAAGCATTTTTTGTTAATTAAATTGATTAAAAAAATGTCCCTCATAAAACCCAATAAATGATTGGTTTACACCGTGTTTGATTTAAATGTGACTTTATACCCCATGCCAACAACTCACACAAAAATAAATGTTAAATTTCTATTTTTCTTTGTCTTTTTGTTCATTTCACCATTTTTAGTGCTTTATTTTCAATCTTGCAGCAATAGGGGAAATTCTTGTTCAGATAGGCTAACAGTAACATCTTTCTGGTTTTCCAAGAGGCACTAACAAGCCCTGTCCTTAACAAAAAAGAAAAAAAAAAGGCCTCAGGCTTGTCATGCACAACAGAAGCAAGCTGTGCTGTAGATAGTGGTCTTGTGGGGGCAGGAGGTACCTGACACCAAATAATTGTATCATACAGTTCAGGGTATTCACACAAAAGATTGGCGTTTTCCCCTGCATGGATCCTGTTTTTTGAGTAATATCTGAGTCCTTTAGTGAAAATTAATTTTCTTTTTGTGTGTTCAGTGTGTGATTCAATGATAAACGATCATTGCTCTGTGCGATCCACTGATAGGAATGAAGGGTTTGAAACACAAAGCTGTTTGGAATCACGACGTAACCTGGTGGACTTGATATGTGAAGAGGAAGATGTTGTTGTTGCAAAGGATGGAAATCATGTTTGAAATTAGTTAGAAAGAGTTGGCTGCTACAAAGAAAAACAAATGTTAGTGAAATGTTATTTTCTATGTTTGATGTTTCGGTGTAAAAATCAATTAAATTGTGTGTCAATATAAAAAGGCTGAGGAAAAAATAACAGCACTAATAAAAGTCTAGTTTTCCACAAGAGAATATGAGGAATGGAGCAAGTGTCTTAAACAAATATATTAAAGTTTTGAATCATTTTGGGGGGAGTGTAAAATTAATAGGACAGAGTAAAGTCTCTTGTGCTATCAATTGTGTGAGTGTGCACGTCCTCAGGTGTCTGTGTGTGCGTGTGTGTGAAAGAGAAGCTCATGTTGATACTGAAGATAGTCTCCATAGGAAGCCCTTAAGAACAAAAGCATGTGAGAGGCCTCCTAGCTTCCTCTGTTTCCGTGGTTACAGCCTTTCAGCTTGTGTGCATTTTTGTAGTGTGTGAGTCTGCAATGTTAGTATTCGAAATATAATGCAGAATCCTTAGTGAACACATCCAAGCCTTTACACTGTAATATAACATGAGATTATTCTTTTTTTTCCCCATATTTGTTTTTAAATAAACCATTAAAGCTCACAGATGTAGAAAAGAATTAGCGTGTTTGTTGAGTTAAATCAAAGTTAATTTGCTCTAAAGCTTCATTCAAAACTTAACGTTTCCGCCAAAGTGTGTATTTGCCTGTCTGCATGTTTAAACCCATGCATGTGTGTGTGTAAACAGCTCGGCTGGCAAACAAATGTCACCACGTGGCAACAACCAACCACGCTTCACTCCTGGCTGCGCCAAGCTCTCCAATTACAGAGTCCCACTCTGCCAAAAGCCTCCTTTTTTTTTCTTCGTCTCAATAGATGTGATGACTGGGCTGAATCCACTGACACACATGCACACATTTCTCCCGCTGCCCCTCTTTCCGCTGTGCACCTGCCTCCCTGCTCTACAGGCCAGCTCCACTCCTATCAAAGGAACTGAGCTCTTTTCTTCCAAAAAAAAGCTAATCCAACACCTGTCTCCAGGCTTTATGTGGGGTATAGAAGAGTGTGTGCAGAAGTGTGTGTGGAAGTGAGGAGTGTGCGTTTTTGAGAAAGAGGGAGACAGCTTGTGCCTCTGAGAGATCAAGAGCAAAAAAAGAAATAGTCTGTGCTCGGCTCTTTTGTGTCAGGATTTGAGAACGGACATATGGAGAGTACAAGGCAGACTGTATTATTTTCGCTGGCTGTGGAGCACACAATTGGAGAATTTTTGAGGGAATTTATTGTCCAGGGGTCAGATTAGCTGAGACCCAAACTGAGAATGTCACCCCATGCAACAGTTGGAAGTTGTGATTGCAGTTGCACCCCTGGGAGACTGCACCACAGATCCTACAGTTCCACATTTAGGGGTGTAAGGATTTATCCTAACAACGATTTGATTCATATCATAACTTGTGGTTGCTGGTATGATTTACACAGGTCTGTCTGTGGTGAGTCTCCCAAGTGTTGCACGGGGATTCCTTTTCTTCCTTTTCATCAGTTAGTTTACATGGTCTCTGTTGCATGTCTGGTCCATTCCCCCTCCCCCCTGACTCCTGTAGAAATGGTTTGTCCTGCCACCCCAGTGTTGATTAGTATGTCCAAAACTTTGACAATCAGGCCCCATGCCCTCTCCTCTTTCTTGTGAGTTCTTGTGAAATGCATGTTTTGTGTCATAAATGATGCTGTTGTATTTTAAAAATTAAAACATGTTTATTCATGGCTAAAATGGATAATCCGCAGTGAAATGTGCGCTATTTGTGTGGGCATGTATACAAATATAAAATACCCTTTTTAAATATTTATTTTGAAAGTACAACAGAAGTTGGAAATTGGACTTGTGCTAGGCACAAAGACTTGCGGAGGGACGGACATTAGACGCTGGCAATGCAAACTTTCTAATTGGTCAATGAACATTCTATTTTTTTGTGTCAACCCAACGCAACTGAGACTCAATGGAGACGGAGCAGTGTAAATCAGCCTTTAGTCATTTTGAGGAAAATATATATATTTTATTATCATTCTAACTGCTGATTAAAACTGTGATTAAACGTCTTTTGACCCCCACATCCGGTTTCACCTAATGTGCTTGTCTAATGAAGACGTTTTGCTTTGTGCACAAACAAATCTTCCATGCGCCATTCGAAGAAGAGGAAACATGACCGCCAGAAAAACAGGAAGTGTAAGTGTCTGGAAAGTAGCTGATGATGATTGAAACTACAAAAGTGCCACAAGCTTCGAAGCACTAAGTGCACTGATAACTATTGAACATGCAATCCTTAGACTAACCCCTCGGGGCATCTAAAACTAAATAAAGAGAGGAGGGTGAGCAGACGGGCCTCAGAGTAGCTAGGCAGATGTAACTGGTTGTTAGTCTGCCTTTTGCTCTCCCCGTCAGGAGTTGTACGGAGCCTTCTGACTGTCTTGTGATTTCAGAAATAACCTCAACATTTCTCTATGTCGGTACATTGGAACGTCCATTTCTTTTTGTTTATTTATTGTTTTAATTACTTATTGAGTTTTTAACATATTTTCAAAAAGACAACAATGACAGATTAGAAGAACAATTTAGTGGAAAGAAAAAGAGAAAAAAAATGAAAAATTGAAAACAAAAATGTAACTGTTTTTTGCGAGTGTCAAGGTGGAGGGTGGCTCGAGAGCCGGTTGGACCCAGATGCAGAGGCGGAGGCATGAGGATCAGAGTCTAATGGATTTAATTCACACAACAAACAAAAAGCGCTGCAGAGCAGGTTGTCAGAACAAAACAAAACTTACATTGGCGTGGCGTGAAACATGAAACGAGAGCATGGCGAGGAACATGGAACTATACTGCATGACATGAACACCAAGACAGGAATAATGGACCAACACAGGAGGAAGGCAGAGACAAGACTTATATACAGACAGGGCAGACAAGACACAGGTGAACACGATCAGGGCAGATGGGGACCAAAGGAAGTAAAACTCAAGAAACAAGACAAGGAAACCTTTTAAAATAAAACAGGAAACAGAACTTAACCATGACAGAACAAGACAGAAAGCAAAAACCAATACAAAAGAAACTCAAACCATGACAGCGAGCTCATTAATAAAGGTGGACCAGACATTGAAAAATGTCCCTTCCCATCCCTGCAGGGTGTACCTAATTTTTTCAAAATTTAGAAAAAAGACATAATGTCTCTAATCCACTGGATGTGTGTGGGGGGCTGTGTTTGCTTCCAATTTAAAAGCATTATTCTGCGTGCAACTAAGCATGTGAACTCAATTACCCTACGTTCCGATTTCTGTTTAAAAATTTGGGGATCGGTGATTCACAGAATTCCGATGAGGGAGTCCAACTTGACCGTCTGGTTTAAAATTATTGGCAATGTCCGAGAAAAACCACACCAAAGGTTTGACAGCTTAGAGTAACCCCAAAACATGTGCAACAAAGATGGAGCAATCCATTTCGATCTGATTCCTGGCCTAAAATGAATCCAGGACATCGTCAGCCAAAACCTCAACCACTGTGACTCAGAGTTAAATACCTGCACACTGAACAGTGCAGGTGAAGTTTTCCAGATTCCTTGTATTTCTTGCAGGATGATCAAGTGTAAATTAAATATGTGTACAAACAAGTAAACAAAAAATAATGACAGATCGATCTTGTTGGATCACAAATATAAACGGATTCATTCATTCCACCCCTAACAAACAACAATTTTGTGCATACTGTACAGCGCTAGAGTTCAAATGTTACTGGCTTTATTATTTCTGTTGGAGGGCTTTACTCGTCGCATGGTTCAGTTACAATTCTCTTAGCTCGGGGCTCACTTTTGTCTCATTGTGGGTTCTAGCCCCTTTGAGTCGTGTAGCTGCTCAGGTCTCATGGGAGCTCCACTGTAATGAGTCCTAAATCTAAAGACCTGAGAGTGTGGTGGTAACTGTCACACACTTCTCTGCTTAAATAAGACGGAGTGTGCCCGGCTTCTTGTTGCTTGCTATATAAACAGTAAAACATTTTTACCTTCTTTTACCACCTTTAATTTAACATGACGACTCACATCAGAACCTCTCAAGATTGGCCTCCAGCAGCGGGGGTCTCTCAAATTGGAAATGGGAGGTAAAATAAATCTGAGATTGCTTCCCTCCCTGCGGAGTCCCAAAAAATGGCTGCAGGGGTGATACTGGAGTCAGAGAGATGGATACAGGAAAGGGAGGAGGATGGAAGAGAATGGGAATAGAGACAGGCGAGAAATAAAATCAACAGACAAAAGCGGAGGGAAAAAATTGAAAGAGGGGAAACAGATAATGTCATTGGAGCTTTATTCACTGGAACCACCGATCCCTGAAATAGTTTATTTCACCTGATTGCGTATGCACATTTAGTCAGCACACAGTCTTAGCATTTGACTTTGGTTGCCAGTCTTCCACATATTTATCAGAACCAAGGCGTTACATGTGTTTATAGGCCTCCCCCTGTGTTAAAGGCACGGTCAGTGAGTATGAAACAAGGTCTCTTTAGCTCAAACACAAGAACTTTCCGAAAGTGTGAGAGAGAAAAAAAACCCGAAATGGTTGTTTGAGAGACTTTTGATTAAAAAATGTAGATTTCGAACACTTTTAAACGAGACAATTACATAATCATCAATATCATAAAAAAAGAAAAGTAAAAATAATTTTCACTTCACAAAGTTGTTTTAGCAGTGTGGAACAAATTATATAACTTGCCCATCATTGTGAGTACTCTTTTTTTTTCTTTTCTTGTCTATCAGCACCATTTCTGTACATTTCTGTACATTTCTGTGCAAGGTGCATCGTCAAAAACTTTCCAATACTAAACCTGTACTTCTATAAAGCTAATACTCTAAGCAAAGCACGTTCAAGTGACCACTTTAAATGAAATTCTATGTAAATGCCCATTTAGGGCTTTTGTGTTGAAAACTCTAACGTTCAGTGTGTAGCTATGCACATTTTTGGGACCCTTTTCAGGCTCTACGTACAAAATGCCTGGCCATTGAATGCACATTGAAAAGTTAAACCCTGTCAAACGTTGACCAATCAGGGACAACGATTTGGTAGTGATTTATGGTTGGCGTCCCTTTAATTAATAAAAGTGCCAATCGTTTGAAAATTGACCATGATGGAGAAATTGATAAATGTGGTTTGTGCCTGGGTGGAATTGTATGACGACACTTTGACATTTTGCACCAAGCCTCTTCCAACTGCAGGTGGCGAACATGTGCTAGTAAACAGTAGAAAAAGAAAAAGAAGAAGCCCCACCCTACTCCATTGGATAATAGTACACTACATGCCAGATTTGAATGTAGTATAATGGATGTAGTTTGTCAAAATTCAATGACCAAACAGGGAGTTTCAGAGGGCAAACTAAAAAATTAAGTAATTTTAGTTTACCTAATTACTTATCAGTATGATCTGTGCTACGGCTTTTGGTTGAATTTGTAATTTCAACATCTGAGCAGAATACAGGTGATCACACCAACCCCATGGGAGGATACCAGTATAGGTTCTTCCCTGGAGCTGTGTCAAATCCCTCCAGGGGAGATCACAGAGTCTACAGTGGAAAAAAAAACTGAAGAGAAGCTGGTAAGATAAAACATGATAATATTTTGTTTAGCTAATCTGTTCTTGTATGATAAGTTACTGCTACATATTATTATTCAATTGGATAATGAAATAAAGTTTCAGAATTTTAAGAATTTTTTTCATTTTATTTTTTTACAAACGGCAAAAAACAAATTTCCAATGACTTTCCAGCAGATGGATTTTTAAATGAAAAATGTATGAATCCATAAATATTTTCATTGGATAGATGACGCTTCTGTGGAGTAATTTTGTTTATAAGGCAAATTTAAAAACTAACAATTTTATGTAGGTTTGGCCCACATCTGCTTATTTTAAAGATCCACTCTGGTGAAAATTTTGTTTATGATGTTTTGAACATCATCTTGTGGCATTTTTCTGATAACGGAGGGCATATGTCAAGAAAATAAAGCACAAAATTGGATTTTTGAGTATTTCTTTATTCAAATCGTTGTGAATCAGGAACAGATAAAAAAATGCAGTTCGAAAAAGAGCGTATTTGTGATGTAGAAAGTACAAATGGCAGACCACAAGCTTTCTGCTCTGCTCGATTCTGATGCATTAGCTTCTAGACGACTAGATCCATGTACATCTTTGTTTTCCTCGTCCGAGCTGGCATCTGGGTCAAAACTGTACGGCTGGATAGCTCCAACGTTGCTCACCATTTTCTGTTGCACCAGTAATGTTAGGCATGGGGTGTGAGGGTGTGTAAGCTAGTGGGAAAGCATGCAAACAAATCAAGCTGAACAACAAGAAAGAAGGACGCAATATTTCTGCACCAACTATCTGACCTACAACTCAAAGGTACATTTGTAACGAACTACTTCTGCTTTGGAAGTTTCTTTTAATTTAATCATAATTATAAAAAAAAACACTTTGAAAGTAGATCATAAGATGAAAAGTGAAACTTTAACAGAAATGGATGTTTGATTTCTGAGCTAAACTGCCATGTTGGTTTTAGGGACTTACGTTTCTAAAGACTATAAAGAACATCTAATTATTTAGTATGCGGTCCATTGTCAGCCTAGTCTTTAGATCGACTACTGTAAACCCAGTGTTTAAATGTGTCAGAAAAAAAACATAATTCACCATAAAAGAACAGATGCTGTAGTAAATAATATTGCTAGGAGTTTTTACTGTTGTTTTTTCAGTTTTTTTTAATTATACGTGTACTCTGAGTTTATGCAAAGAATTTGTTTGTCTTAACACGATCCTCTTAATGCCCAAAAAAAAATCTCTTTTAGACTTGAAGTAAGAATGAATTAATTGGTTTAGCATTTTGACTTTTCTCCATAGAAATGAAATACTTTTTACACTTTTAACATCAGAAAATGTCTATTGCTTTTTCCTTTTGTACTGCTTTTACATGCCCCCACTGGCTCCACAGTTCAGTAGTTTTTGCTTTAAGTACCACAAAGGTAAATGAGACTCACTTTTCCTCATATAACTGTGTGGTTTCTCATTGGCTTTCTAGAGCTATTGTAACTAGGAGAGGGAAATGGGTGTCTTCTTCAAGTCATCATAAAGCTCATCCATGAACACTCACTCACTCACACACACACACACACGCACACACACACACACACACACACACACACACACACACACAAAAATACACACAAACCAGCCAAGCTGTTAAAATCATATCAGCAGAGGCTTGCAGGATTAGCATATCTGGGTGAGATAAAAAAGCAGACGACGGTTTCTTAACTTCGACTTAATGTCCCCCATCTGCCTCTCTCTGTCACTTGCTCCTGCTGTCTGTTTTCTTCCTGTCTACCAATCTGAATATCTGAATAGTTTTTTTCTTCCCTGCCCTTACTTGTTTCATTTTATGCATGAGTCTATGTGTTTGTCTCTCGTTTTCACTCCTGTACTGTTTCTTTCCAGTGCTGGCAGGTGATGATCTCAATGAAAGTGCAATGGAAATGCAAATACTTGAAACCCTGCTTGATTTTGCAGGTTATTTATCTGTTCACCAGAGTTTACTGTCAGTAATTGCCAGCAACTTTAAAAAGCAATGATGTTTGTTACAGAACCGTTAGCAAAAGATAACATAAAATCGGAAATGCATGCATTAACACTTGAATGATTGTATGATCAATAAACATGTTGACAAGACGCAATTCATTCCTTATTGCTATGATTAAATACTTCTCCATTTTTTTCAGTGTTTTAGAGGATTATCCGGATCAGAATGAAATGGGAAAACCTGACATGGTGTCTACACAACACATCAGCAGGATTTAAATCGAATATTTTTTCCTCACCTTGTTCCAACGTGAGTAAACCAATGAGACTGTCCTTGAAATAATAAACTCTATCATTTTTTGTTTTAAATCCGTGGCTTCCAAAGAATATTGCTTTGGGGTTTCAAATGTAAGAAATATGTATCTTTAAAAGATAAAACACTCAAAGAAATGTGGTTTGATCTCCTAAAGTAGCAACTTTTTTAGGCACTTTTTGTTTTCTTAGAAAAAAAAAAATAAGGGGTATGTTGTTTTTGTAAGGTTAACGTTAAATGAAAATGATACCTCTAAAAATGTTTTTCATTTCTGAAAACCCCTTTTTGTGTCATAAAAAAATCATCTGAATGATTGTGGTAAGCTTTATTCAAAGAGGTGACACATTTTGAATTAGTACTGACTCATTTCTACATAGAGGGACATTGTGCGTTTAGTCAAATCCTACATTTCCAATGACGCCTAATACAGAAAATTGATTTCTAAGGTTAAAACACGAAAGATTGAACTTTTTCTAATTGTCTGTTGGGAAATCCTGTTCAGTATTCCAGTTGGACAACAATTACCAAAGATAATGAAATCAGTCCACATTACATAACTAAATTGGGTGCTTTGTCCAATCTGAATAACAGTGATCCATGGGCATGAATGTACCATTTGAATCAATTGCAGTTCAAAATGTCACAGCCGCAGATAATCATACGGTTGACCAAGGACAGATGGTGAGGAAGCCAAATGCACTGAAACATATGAATGTCCACTTTGGAGTAAGTTAGCGTTTGCATTTGTCAGAGCTTAATGGTGCCATTAGTGGACTCCCTGGAATTCGCTGCCCAATGGAATTAATTCATGTACAGAGCTGCCCATTCCAATATTGGACACACACGCAGAGGCACAAACAGTGATGCATTTGGCCGTGCTCCTCGGGCACCGCTATAATTTATTCACTTCACAGTCACCTGCCAGTGTAATCGAGATTTGCTTGCCGCTGACCACCTACACTGTCTGTCAGACTGAGGCCCGGAGGGGAAGCTGCTACAATCGATGCTGCTGTTCAGAGTAATTCAAATGTATAGCCACTTATTAAAACAGGCTTTATAGGCCTGTTCTGCACATGCATAAAATAATGTGTTGCTAGGTGCACAGTAACGACTGTAGATGTGCAAAGATATAATAAATTCTCTGCATGGCTGCAGACCAAAATGCAAGACAAACAAGATTACATTACAGGTTATTTCACAGCACAAGACGTAAAAATACATGCAGACAATCAATAAAAACAGCTAATTGAATGACAAAGTTGGACTTTTATACTGTAATACAGATACATGTCATTTAGAGGTAAAAAATTTGTAACATTTGAAAAATTTTCTTTAAAAAAGCAAAAAGAACCTGCCAGCTGGGTAAGACAAATGGTCTTACCAAGAATTATTATTTTAAGATTTTTTTTTTTACATATTTTCTCAAATTAAGATTATTTTGCTATTGATAAACTTTCCAGACCAACTCTTTTTTTGTAAGACAGAAAATAAGACATTTTCTTCTTGAAACAAGGGTCTTTTTTCTTGAACAAGAATCACTTTTGCGGAAAAAAAAAAAAAAAAACAGATACGTTTTTTCCGACCATTTCCAGGTACATATCTATCCCATGTCCTTCCCCTCCACTTTGTTCCTGTTGCTTTTTTTTTCTTTTCTTTTTTTTGTTCAGTATCCCTTTTCTAATTTTCTTCAATGACGGATCCCCCACCTGCTTCGGATAATAAGATACTCCTACAGGCCTGCAAGACTCATTCCCCCCGCATCCATCACGCCCAGAGTCACATTACTGCCCTTTACAAGCACAGTGATGTTTTTCTCCTTAATTGTACCCGTATACATACCTCACCCCCTCCAGTAATAATAAATGGTCTTGTCCTCCATTATGGCCATTAGGGAGCTCACACGGAGAGTAGCATGCCGCCTACAGTGAGGATGGCTTGTTTTGTGGTGGAACAACGTCCCTGGATTCTTAGTACAGCATGTCAGCATTTTTTTCCTAGACAGACACTAAAGTTATTTTTAGAGTAAATGAAGAAAGAAAAATAAACATAAAGAAAATAAGCAAACTACCCCCAGACTCTCTAGAGATTGAGGAATCAGCATGTCTCTGTGTGTAGACACAACATTGGAGGGCAAAATGCAGAAACAAGAAACTGGAGGTGCAGAGTCTGAACAGAAGATGGCACTGCATTCCTGTCACATCGCTCAAGCCCTGATATGTACTGTAACGGCAGAGGAGATGCACGCATAACATGTCATGTAAGATGCACAGCATGGCTTTTATGAACAGATAGTGGGTGAATGACTGTGTTAAATTTGCGCATTCAACTGTTTTATATTGTAGTCACATACATAATTCCATAAATACCCATGATGCATTCAGGCTCCATTGTTTATTAGTGCATTAGTAAATATTTGCAGTAGCTGAAAGGATTAAAATGAAAAAGAAGGCATGCTGGATATTGTCTTTTTTCTTTATAATTTTATTTTTAATTTTTTACTGGAAGACATTAATGATAAAAAAGGAAAAGAGGGAGAGAACGTTTCACCGCCTTAACGACAAGTAACAGGTCTATTATCACTTTTTCTTCTGAGGGGGGAGTATCTCTCAAGTGTTATTTTTTTTGCAAGTTTATTTTTAAAATTGAGTCACTATTTCTAGTAGAGGCAACCATTTAGGTAACACTTCCTTTTACAGTATGGTACTTACTGGGTATGTGTGTGCTACCTACATGGTACCATATATGTGGTAGCTTTGAGGTATCTACTGGTTATATACATGGTACTTATGTTGTGCCTATGTGCTACTTACATGGTACCTACTGGGTATATTAGATACGTATGTGGTAAGTTAGTGTCTCTCTTGGTGCCTGGTATTTATGTGTTACTGAAGTTATACACTAGAAAAAAGTTGGTACTTACCATTTATAAGAAGAGAGATGGCAAACATTTAGTACCTTTTGAGTACCTTGAATTTACATGGTAAGTTTATATATGTTTGATGGAAATCTATGCAAGTACCACATAAATACCCAGTAGTTGCCTCGCATGTACAATTGCACCAGTTAGGTACCATGTAGGTCGATGTTCACCTTTCAGCAGATCCCATCAGGGGTCAACAAAGCGACTCAGCATTCCCTGATTCACACAGGTGCTTTGGGAGAAATTTTTAAATCAGATGCCCTTCCTGATACAACCCTGTATTTCATCTGGGCGGGGTCCTGGCACAGGGAAACTCAGACTTTGACCCACATGTGGCCACATAGTTGGGCAGTAACGCAAAGGATCTTGCTTAAGGACCCAGTTCTTCACGCAATTAACTGACCCATCCAGCCTCTGTAGGTACCATGCAGGTGTTACATAAATACTCAGTAAGTACCATACTGCAAGAGGAAGCGTTACTCAATTTTGCAATATATGCCTAACTACTTTAAACTTAACATCCATCAATCAAAAAGTTTGAGGTAAAAGTTAAATGTAAAGTGTGAAAAAAACGCCACACTGAGTTTACATATTTCTGACGACATGCCTGCTTTTCTTATTGATTTTATGAGAACATGAAGGTGGTTTGTCTTTTTTCCAGCAGTCTGCTTGTCACATCTGTAACTATTTGTGCTCGACACCAGCAGGCCAAATTACAGATGGTGACAGGAGAAACCGACAGGAAAATCATTACAGACACATTCATAAATATCGGCTGCACTGGTCTTTTAATGGTCAGAAGTCAAAAGTTTAAGGTATAGGAGTCCTGAAGCTAAAAGACTCAAGGATAGATCAATGTCAGTCGTCAAGGGGGAATGAAAGCCAGCCCGGTAGAAGAGGGGAAGAGGAAAAAGGAGCTTCAGGCACTGAAAAGTCATATCATAGAGTCGTCAGGGTGGGCTGTGGTGGTTTCAAATCATGAATTCTTTAATGTACTAAGTCCAAATGGTCCCCTGTGCCCCTGCAGTGCCTTGCCCAGCAGTCTGAAAATAATTGGGAATTTGGGGTGAAGGCAAAATTGTGGAGTGAGTAAAGTCTGAGTGAGGATGCAAGACAGAGAAAAAAAAAAGAAATAAATTGATTCTATTGATACAGAAGACTGTCCAAAACTACTTCGTTGAAGCCAACACTTTTCCTATGACTATGGGATTGTCATCCAGACCTACTCTTTCATTCTCATGATAAAACTCCTGTGAAAAGAAATCCTGTGGCATTTCGGGGACCGGAACTCAGAGGAGCAGTTCTTTCCTGTTAGATCATCAATTGCAATGTCTAATCATCTCGCTTGTAGATCAATACCAGAGTTTTGTGCTTAAAAAAAGAAAAAGCACAGAAAGGGTTGGTGACTTATGAAACGTTGTATATGCTCCTGCTCAGCAGCTTTTTAGCTAACTGGGTCATTTAGTTGATCTCTCCTTTAAGAACTTTAAATGACCTAAAACAGACATTTGGTTGCTCGTGTCATGATTTAGAACTTAATCTCTCGAGAACTCTTCCTCTATCAATTGCAGGACCTGATACAAGAGGGTTTTTGGAATTTGTTGAGATATGTTTTTTAAGGTTTCTGAAAAACCCAAAGTGCATTTGTTTAACAATGACAACTGCTGCACAGCTGCTGCTATAAAAACCAGAGTTCTGAAACCAAGGTTAAAAACATTGCCTGGAGCAGCGATCCTCGATCATTGCTCTTCAGGAACCTTGATAATTGCTTCTCCTGGTTTCTCAGTTCACAGAGTACTGGCCACATACTCTCTTAGCTGGTTGCATGTTCATTAGAAATCTTCATTTGGTAGTTAGAAGGGATATGAGATTTCACTGCAGCCATTAAAGGCCAAATGTCACAGATTTAACTGTGTGCAACGCGCATAAAAGAAGTCATGCATGCTGTTGATGTTGAGTACCTTTCCATTCCACATAATGAGCTGTCTGCACAGAAACTACAGTATAGAAAAGATATCATTGGCTTTAAATGGAAAATAACAAGAACAGTTATTCTGTTCAATGGTTTGGCATAAAAAAAAAACATAATGAAGAATGAATACTTAACAAGAGTCGTTTATAGACATATCCATATATAGACAGTATTTATTCATCTATATTTCTATTTGTTAAAACAGTTTTGGTTGTTTACTCTATTTACTCATTTTTTTTTCTTTTAAATGTTCATGTTTTTTAAGCTACATTGTACTTTAAAACTGTACTGGTTTCTTCTTTTTTTCCAGAATCTTTTTTCTTTTAGGAGTTTTTCCTTACCGCAAAGGAGGGTCTAAGGCAGGGATGCCCAGTTTAGTTTGTTCTTTTTAGTTAGTTCAGTTTAGTATTGTCCTATTGGATTCTATGTATTCATGATCCTTTTGACTTTATGTTTACTTTGCAATTACCGGTACGAAGCCCATCGAGACGACTGTTGTTGTGATTTTTGGCTATACAAATAAAATTGAATTGAATCTGCAAAAGAACATATTTGTAAGACAGAAAGAATGCTTAAAGTTTCTGTTAATACATTTTAGGTAGAGGTGTAATGGTTCATTTTAATGATTCAATTCATGTCATATTTAGTGGTTTGACAGTGAAGTTTTCCACAGTCTTTTTATTCCTTGCCCACCTATTTATTTTATGCAAGACAATCAAGTGTAAATTAAATATGTGTACAAACAAACAAGTAAACAAGAATCTAAAGCAAATCCATTTACATTTCAGTTTCATAAAGTTCAGGCCACTTTTGTTTTTCCACACCAAAATAATCCAAAGGGAACATTATTAGAACAAGATATCACACATGTCTTTACAAAATTCAAAGTGTTTCCACACATTGGACTGCAATGATAACTTGATCATTTCTGCTGCTATCATGTGTGTGTTGTCCACTGTGATGCACTTGGTCAATTTTACGTTACAGTAAAATAAACCAATGTCTCAATCTAAATAATACTGCATATTGGTTTGTAGAAATATAAATCGATTCATTGATTAAGTCAATTAATTGTTACACCCCTGTGTCATCAAAAGTTACACACCATCACAGTGAGTTTATTGTTGTGTTGTAGGATCATATAATCTATAATCTGTTCAAAGGTGTTAAAGCTGATTTTTATTATTATTATTATTTGTTTGTTCTTTTGTACTTAGCCTGGCAAAATAAAACAAATTTTTTATTTTTTTGGCATTAAAAAAAAAAAATCTTCCACAGTGTATAGACTATATGAGCTACATCAACCCAAATACACTTGTTCCCTGTGCTCAGCATGAGCAGACAAATAACCCTCATCAGCGGGCCCCCTCGACATACCCACGAGGGGAGAACGAAAGAGAAGGCTTGGGTTATTGCAAAGATGAATGTGCCATCCAGTTTTCAAATTTTTTTTTTTTTTTTTTTTTTTTTAGGAAACAACACAAAAGCTGTGAAAGGGAACATTGACATCATTTGAAGAGGCATTCCAAATGTCTTTGTGGGGGGGTTGGGCGGCTGCTTTGCCATGGGCTAAATGACAAATATATGCTGTTGGTGATAGGGTGCATTTCTACTGGATGTCCCGAGGTTCTCTGTCGCTGCCAGCGCTATTCTATTTGTCCTTGAAGATGTTGGCTGGAAATGTTGTCATCTACTTAGGTTGCCTTCTGTGTCTGCTCCGTGTGTTTACGGTACCAATTCTGCACCCTTTTGCCTTTGACGTTGATACACTTTGGAGTCTTACTTCCTTTTTTTTCATTGTCTGTAACAGCTATATATCTTTCTGATTTTACATATATATGCCCTCAAGGTTATCACTTTCTCTTGTGTTTTGACAGAATAAAAAGTTAAAACAAGACAGCAGAAATGCATTTTTATTGTATAGATGATCATAAAAACCATTCTCTCATCAAGAATTGAGTTTTTCCATCCAAAAGAACAATTTGCAGGACTATAATAGTATGCTCACGCAAAACTCTTTCAGTAAAAATATAAAACAGCTTCCAATATGCAACAACTGCCGTCTTAATGAGCTGCACCAACAGTTCAGGACATTTAAAAGTTTCATATTTCAGAAGAAAAAAGCCCTCTCAAAATTCATAAAAGTGAATAATTCCACGTGGAGAGACTTACATACGCCTATCTTTCATTCCACCTATGAACCTGAATTATTGATACATGTTTCAGAGGATGTCTTGTGCACAATGTAGATTATCTATGCATGTGCCTAAAGACAAAACAGCAGTGTAAAAATCTCCATCAGTGAGTGAGAGATGGAGTTTGAATATTTACAGTCAGTTAATGACATTTCCATTCTGCGGGCTTGTCAGAAATAACAAAGCCTCGCATTTACCCTCTGCATCTGCTTAAGTCTCTTTTTCTCCTCCCTGTGCCCCAAGTGGCTCAGAAATCCCACTTTATAGCAGAGAGGTGTCAGAATTTTAAACAGGCCCCGTCTTTATCCGCTGTTTCCTTGAGCTTTCTCCCTTTAATTCCTCGAAGACTTGGCTGTGGTCGCCTTTTAACCCTCACCTGCTTCTCTACTGGAATAATGTTGGCTTTTCTCTCTCTTCTGTGGGTGAGGAAGGTGAGGGGGTGATGATGAAGAGAGAGGAAAAAGGGGCGGTATGAGGAAAAGAGTGGTGTTCCAGAGAGAAGACAGAGATCGAGTTAAGATGGAAGCAGAGAGGTGGGAGTGTGCGTGCGAGTGCCAGCAATGGGAGGATGGAAAAGGAAATAAAATCTGAAAACACTGGCAGAGGTAGAGATGGGAGACACGAACAGACAGTAAAAGCTGGAATTATATTATTCTCTAGTGGGACGCTGACTAGCCATCTATCACGTCTCACATTGGCAAGAAAAGAGGTAGAGATAGTGGCTCATTTTTCCCATGTCTTGTCAGACAAACCTGATGACAAAGCACAATGCTGAGACTAGGTTAGGTCCCCTCTGTAAGACCGAAACAACTTTATTTGAAGACAAAAAAAAGTTGGTATCTTTTCAACATTTTAAGAGAAATACAGGTGTTTCTTTCCCTTGACAGCAGTACTAATAGGTGAATCATTTAAATAGGGATTACCAAATGCCCACATGTCATCCCAGAGAATGTTTTCTATGAATTTCTTGATAGAAAAAGTCCCATTTTGTAAAACATAAGTAAAATCATGTTAGATTCTAAATTTAGCCTAATTAAACATATAAATATTAATATTTTTAAGTCATGTCTTTCAAATCCCAGTAAATCATACTTTATTTTGTCTGTTTTATGCCACTAAAAGGAATAATTTCCAAATGAATTGTCTATAAATGATATTCTGCTGTATGACTAATTGCTTGCAATTCACTCCCCTTTGAGTCAATCTCATGTGTGAAGTCAACGCTGTTAATTAGACCTGTTTTTATGTTCAAGGAACCAGCTGAGCCTGCCTCCTATCTCTTTCGAACCCAACCCCCCATCCTTCTCTAGCATTTGTACTTAATTACTGGGGGACTGCTGTCTGCACCAGTGAGGCATAACAAAGCGCTCCAAAGCCTTTGGAAAACCTTAAAAAGAGAGAGAAATGTAATCATTTCTCCTACTGTAAAGTCTCAGAGTGGTAAAGCTACAGTTTATAGAGAGAGGAGTCATGGGTTTCCCTCATGTCTGGTTTTGGGGAAAGCTGGTATCTGGTTCATATTTTTACAATTAGCTTGACTTTATGGAATTATGGGTATACTATAATGTGCGGACAGTGCCTTTCAGTTTGCACTAATTTATATGAAACTACAAGCAATAGATCTTATTAAGATTAGAAACAGAAAATATCTCTTTGTAGTAGGTGTTGAGCCAGTTTCTAGGCTGCCTAATCCTTGAAGTCCCACTCCTCATCATCTTTTGATCCATTGTAAAAGTGTTCCCAGTGGTATTTTCATCATGATTATGCCTTTTTGTAGTCAAAATATGAAGAAAAAAAACTGTCATTTTTAAGGACATAGTTTCTGCAGATCTGCAGAAGTTCATTAGAAATTCCCCTATGAGTTGTGGGCAGGACCACCGGAGGAGTAACCCCTCCCTTTACTTGCCAAGAACAGTCAGTTTGCACCATGTAACGCATGTCCTGCCACCTTACAGCCTCTCATAACCTGGTGCAAAAAAATCCATCCATACAGTTCTGAACCAAATGCCAGCTCGTACAAGGAAAACAAAGACGGACACGGATCTAGTCGTCTACAAGCGGATGCATCAAAATGGAGCTTGTGGCACACCTAGCCTGTTTTCTATGTCTCAAATACAATCTTTTTCAAACTGCATTTTTGATTCACAGTGATTTGAGTTAAAAATTACTTAGAAATGCAATTTTAGACCTACAGTACTTGTCATCCATCATGAGAAAAATGATACATGACTATGTTAACAATACCAAAAAGAAAGGATCTTGAAAGGATTGGCCAAGTCTTGTATGAGCACTGTAACATTTCCACTATATTACTTGATCCTCTTTTGGGTTTGTTTTTGTGGCAGACAAAAGTAGGACCCAACATGATGACTGTAAACTTCCATCACAGAGATTGATTTGTGTTTTCCATGATTTATAGATGATATTAATTATGGTACGGTGGGTGATTTGGTACATTTTTGCTCACAACAATGTTAATTTGAGATACAAAAGCCTTGTCATGAAAAAAGCACCCTATTTAAACACTGTCTCAAGTTTGATCCAAACATTTTTTACATGGTGTAAAAACATTGCATTCTTAAATACAGTAACTAGCCATTTAAAAAGGAATGACAATAGATGAGGTATTTTCACCATAAAGTTCTTCAAATTAGCTAAACTTTGTGGAGCCATTTTGAAATGTGCACTTCTTTTGCCTCTAGTGGAACTACTGGGCAGAAATGATGGACCGAGGTCTATATAATGGATTTTTAAGAGAACTTTGAATCATGCTAATGAGATATGCATCTCAACAATGCATGTGTCAAATATGAAACAAATGGTTATATACGGTTAAAAAATCAAAACAAAATCAGTCTGACAGTAATTTTGAAAGTGTGAACAATAACAAAAAAACAAAATGACTGTTCCTGGCCAGTGGTCTGGTGGGGAAAATATTAGAGACATTCCTGATATAAGAGACCAAGACCCCTTTTTTATGTAAACAAACCAAAAAAAAACAAGGGTTGTGGAAATATTTCTTGAAACAGCTTTTTGTAAAACAAAAATCAAATTCAAATCTAAGAACCTAAAGCATTTTGATTTGGTCGCACAAAAAAGACAAATCATGCCATTTGACTAAAATGTGTATTATTTTATAAAGGAAAGTGACACAATTCTCTTTGGAGAGCAATATCTTTCAGCTGCTGTTATTCTTTTCATTAATTTATTTCAGAAGAGAATTTTATTTGAAGTGTAATAAAAGCTTGATGTAAAAAATAGCATTCATTTTTTTAAGATTGGATTTTGTTGTTGTATAGTTTATTGTATTTATTCATTTTACCATAACTTTGAAAAAAAAGCAAGTACTTATGTAGACTTTTTTTCAATCTTAGTAAAATTTGTGACTGGGATTTCTGTGGCACAACAAAGAAAAACAACTTAGCAAATGGTACTGGTCAGCCTTTGTGAAATGCAGAGATGCAATTGAATTCGCAGTGATTACTCTGCAAATTTTTAAATTGCAACAGGGCACTCATTTTCGGAAAGTCAAGAAAAAGAAAAACTTTTTAACATATTAGATTCAAATTTTACGCCGATGCAAAAACTTCGGTTTTAGGATTCACTTCTTACTAAAGTAACAAAAATCAGCATCATTGACACATCCTGCTCAAATAATTAAAATAGAATTAGAAAAGTTGTTTTTAATCTATATTGGTTTAAATGGAAGGTGCAAAATAGAGACAGACATAAGGCCCACAATAACACCTACTGGGTGATGAAAATTGGATTCACACCACTGTACTTCATTCCATTTGTTGCTCAAGGAGGAGTGAGCCTCTGTGTGGTTATTGGGTGCAAGACAAAGGATGCAGACACACATGCACACACTGTGTGAACATTGGCTCCTCCACAAACACACAAAATGAGAGGTAGTTTAACAGGCTTTGACACTTTTGATTACATTTGACACCACAGAAATCCACAGGACGTGCAACACACAAATCACCCATTGATTACAGGCCCTCTGTCCCAGCTTTTTATATGGAGTGAATTCAATCAGTTGTGGCTTTGCTAAGCCCTGCAATACCTGAGGTTATGAAAAGGGTTCGTAATTTAATGCAGCCATAACAGCTTGAACAGCAAAAGCAAAGGCAATCATGTAGTCGGAACTCGTGTTTGGCTCACTCAGTTCCCAGAGGTCCATGGCAAAGGCCTGCATTTGTTGATTAGACTAATTACATTGATTTGCAAAAGATTATAGGTTTCTTTATTATATCTGCACTGATCAGCCGCAACTGATAAATCCTCTGATGCAAAAATTCATTTCTATGCTGCTTTGACCCATAACAACTCGTACAGTCTTCTCAGTCACACCAAACAGTAATAGAAGACATGAAACACAGGATGTTGCACAAGCTTGAATTTGATTGATGACACATAAGAATCCCAGGAGCAATCAGCACACTGTTCCAGTGCCAGACTTCCCCAAAGCTGTTTGTCCATAGAGGCAGTGGTGCAGTCCCATCATTGTCACAAATTGCTCATAATGACAGACTTAAGATTAGACATAAACCATCAAATGCAGACCTAGTTTATTTGAATATGCAAATTTGCACATACATTAAATATCCGATCATTATATGACTTCTGGTGTTACACGTCGACAGGATACGCCAATGTCCTTTCTCTGACAACAACTGATCCAATTACGAGGTATCGGATTAACATATTCAAACATGTAAAAGAAAAAAGTGGCACTTTTCGGCATTCACATGTACAAACTACATTCAGTAGATGAAAGCCCTGTAATCAAGATGTGAGCTTTTGAGTATTGCGTATCTAGGGCAACGGCTGTTTTTCCCCTGTGGAGTAAAAAAGAAGAAAAGATGCAACTCGTTATCTAATTTGTAGACACAGCAATATCCACTAGTTCTGTCATGCGATTAAATTCTTTGGGCGATTAATTAATCATGACCTGTAATTAATGAAGCGAATTAATCTATTTTTAATCGCAATTATTTTAAAGCCTAATAGTGAGATATTTTATTGTGGCTGTGAAAGTTCAATATACAACAATAAAAGTAGTTTTATAAAGTTTACTTTTACACCACCAAGGGATTTTTTTTTTGAAAAATTAAGAAAAAAAACAAACATCTAGTTCAGACGACACAAATGCAACACATAAAATGATTCCACAGTTTACCATCCCATGCGATCAGCCCTCCATTACTTAATGATAACAAACTCCTTGTCTGCCTTTATCTCTTACATAATAGATAATAGTAATGCTGTTGTGGGCTTGTTTGTGTTAGTTTTGTCAAGAACTACAAAGTCGCACATTGACCACGTAACAGCAGCAAGACGGCACATTCGGCGTGTAGCAGTACACCAATGTATGGACTGGGAGCAACATAAGAGGAGTTTTCAGCTGTGTTCAAATAAAACTTTTAGACAAGTAAACAATTGGACCCTTGTTTTTTTATGTTTCCGACAGTAGTCATAGATTGAAAAAGAGATTAACGCAATTTAAAAAAAACACAAAAAAATTCTAATTTGTCTGTAATTACTTAATCAAGATTAAAAGGATAATTTTACACTTTTCCACATTAGCAGAGTTAACTACAACAAGCTGTTGTTTACAACGTTTAACAACAAGTAATTTAAAAGCTACGTTATTATATACAACAGTATATTCACTAAATCAATTTATCTATGAACTAGCATGTAAGCCAACATTTCTCAATGAAATGTTTGTACATGTAGCTTAAACAAATACAAGAAGAAATAAAAGCAGAATTTAAAGTGTAGATGGGGCAACACAGAAAAAAAGAGCTCTATCTATAAAGTTTAGACATTAATAAAGTTATTTTGTACATTTTAGGAACAAACATCACATAAATAAAGATGTTACTATTTTAATCATATATTCTTCTTTCTAATCCACATACACCAAACCTAAGTGCTAGGAAAAGTTAAAGTCAGTGTAATGCAGTTGTTCATCCATCCATTTTCTTTACCCCCTTCGCCTTGAGATCTAGTTCAGGGTTGTAGGGGGGTCTGGAGAGTATTTCTTAAAAAATCGATCAAATGTTAGGTACACCTTGGACAGGTTGCCAGTCGATCAGGGACCCACACAAAGACAAACAACCATCTACAGTTACAGTCAATGTAAAAGGACCGCTTAACCTAACGTGTGTTTAGGGACTGTGGCTGATTCCCAGAGTTTCTAGAACAAGCTCAGAAAAAATAAAATAAAAGACAAATCTATACAAAAAAAGGCCCAAGCTGATATTTAGAACTGAAACTTTCATGCTCTTAGCTGAATGTGCTTACCCCTAAACCACTGTTATGCTATCATACCCCTTGTGAATAAAAAAAAAAAAAAAACTGGACTATTCAATGTCTAAATGAAGCACAAGGGGGGATCCATCAGCTGAGTTTGGTTCAAAAAAGTGTTGCTCTCATTAATAAAATACCCATAAAGGTTCCCTGCTTTCATGCATGACTAGATGATCCAGTTTCAAATAAGTAACATCTGCTATTTCATCAAATATTAAAAGAACGCAGTCTGCCAAAGACAACAGAGGATGTGATGGATCCTTTGTGGGAAGACTTTTGGGGGCACTTTATCAAACTTTTATACAGACAGATGCTTTAGCCCGTTTGTAAGGGCAGTGTTGACTGTGAACATGAAAATAAATGTTTGTACAGTCCAAAGACTATTTAAATAATATTTGCTTAATGTTTTTTTGATGTGGAGTATCAGGTTATGAGCATGCAGGCCCACTGTAATTTCTAACTGGAAGGAAATCCCAAGTGTTTCTGTTATGTAGAACCCAATCTAAAGTACATTTTTGTGATATTCAGCATTGTGGCAGCCAAAACTTGAGCATGTCAGAGCACAGAATGTCGAGTTTTCTTGACTTGTAGTACCTGCTTCGTTTTATGAGTGGATCCATTTCGCGCAGGAGGAGTGAGCGGTGAAGGGACTTCACTAATGTCCCTGTAACAACAAATGCAACCATATGTGGCACTCGTTTTATAGACCTAAAGATGCAATGGGGCTCCAGATGGGATGTTGAAGCTGGAGCAGTGTGAGATTGATTGCTGATAGTGGTTAACTCCATGCAACAACTTTTATGTCTACACTGGCATCAAATCACCAGGCCACCTGTGAATGAGACTGATGTGATTGACAGTGATGAAGCGCTGGGGTCCACAGAGATGGGAGCGTTGCGCTATAAATCTTCTTAGATAATTTAATTATTTGTTTTTATTTCCCTCTTGAACAGCTCTGCATCTTGTGCTCTAGTCGTTATGGCACCATAAAATGTGTTTTTTTGTTACACACCGCACTGCCTGTAACGACATCAATTGATTGTTGTTGTTGCTTCTGGTTCGTAATATTTCACACTCCGCTGTTAGAAAATCACGTTAAGCTTTGTTCGATGTAAATATTAGGCAGCAAGCATGGCTTAAGAATAGAAATGAATACGGACTCGGGCTTCTGTGTGAAAGATTTGGATGCAGGATGCGTGACATGAACTACCATTCGCTGATGACGTTTGCACGTTTGTTGAAGAATGTCATTTTTAAACATGTTTTCGTTATTGAGGCTGACCTTTCACTGCAAACTAATAACCAAAATTTTGATCATCCAGGTTATAATTACAGTAGGAATAAATGAGTCTGAAGTAATACTAAATCACATTCCTACAATCAATCACAGGTGAAGCATGTTTTATTAATACAATTGCATCCATTGTGTTTCCAGTTATAGCCCAGTCTCCAGTGTTCCTCAGGGTAGCAGTAAGTAGGTTTCTGCAGATGAATGTGGGCTCTTTATAGAAAATATTAGTAAACGTTCTTAAATGGTGTCTTTGTTAAATAAAAGAAACTAAATAAAAGAAACTTAAAATAAAAAAATAAGAAACTGGTATTTTCTAGAATATAGTTTTGAGTGTAACTGTTGGTATGGAGTAAGCCCACGACTACCTTCTGTTATTCATCTAGTAACATTCTTGCTCAATCTAAAATTACCGATGCAACAAAAATGCCAAGCAATATCAAATCTATCCAGCCGTGTGGTTTTGAGCCAGATGCCACAGAGGTTGAGAAAACGAAGATGTACGTGAATCTATTTGTATAAAAGTGGATGGATCAGAATAGAGAAGAGCAGGGAGTTTGTGGCCTGCCAAAACAGATTCTACTTCACACCTACAAGCTTTTTTAAACTGCATTTATTTTTCTGCCCCCAATTCATTATGATTTGAATAAATAAATACATCCCCTATCAACAAAAAAATGCCAAAAGAACATGTCAAAATTACACAAAAAACTATTGTTTCATCAGAGTGGGTCTTTAAGCAGTCAACTCTATTTTGACCAAATGGCATTGTTTTGCCAAACAAACTGGGGACAGTTTCTTTGCTTACTATATCTTGTCTTTCATTGAAAGCAACTGTCCACTTTTTTTGACCACATGCATAATTCAGGACATGCTTACATTGTATTCATTAAAAAGACAGTCTTGCTGGATGTAGTAGCGACGCAGCAGTGTGTTATGATGTGCCCTGAAAATTCTCTTTTCCATTGTGTTTGTATTCTAGTTGAGTTACTGCTCTGACAGAATAACAGTTCTTTGTATGGAGTTGTCACAGAGACTGATGGTGTATGGGGAAAGCACAGTTTTGCTCAGTAAGAGTCTGCCCACAGCTTCTTAAAGCTATGTGCCTGCACAGCTTGTCACTTTTCTCAATGTCGCCATCTCAGCTTTATCAATGCTTGCCATACAAAGTAACACATACTGAGAAGGTTTCGAGTCACACATGAATTATTACTTGTGTTTGGGCAGAAGTTACCCACATGTACAAAACATACTGGTTCCCAACCAAAAGGTCTGGACCCACTATGGGTGTGGTGGGATGTATGCCAAATAATGTGTATTTAAAAGCATTAATACATTATCAATGATTGATAACAATTAAACATTTATGAGCCTTGGTGTGTGCAAGTTTCTGAAAAGTGATATAGTTATCAGAGATCAGATTTTTGCGGGAAGTCATTATTACTAAAGTTTTATCTTTTTTTCTTCTAACTTGTCCTGTCCAACAGCTGGGCAGGCAGATGAGAACTGAGGGCCTCTTGTCTTGGACATATTTTACTTTAACAACAGGGGTTGTTAATCTTCAGACAAACCAAAGGTATGTCTGAATAAACCCCTTTTGTAATTGAGGCCAAACTTTATTAACTTTGATCATGTTTGAAAATCTTTGGTGTTGGACTGGACGGAAAAGGAAAGGAGGGAAGAAGAAAGAGGGATGTTAGAGAGGGGGGGAGGGGTAGGAGGGTGATAGTAGGAGGGGGAGACCAACAAGCAGCGTAGAGCAGCAAGTTTACTGGTTGTTTATCATTACGGTAAGGATCAAATGTAGTACAAAAAGGTCCACACACACACTCCAATGTTATCAACACACTTCTTTTCTGCAAAAAATGTCCACATGTCAACATATACACAAAACAGATAGTGTTCACACACGCATACTTATGCCTTAAAACCAGCTAGTGTGAAATATTTCATTCATTCAATCATGCAAACTATTAGTGCAAAGGTGAGCTAACACCTGTGCTCAGGTGAGTGTTTATGTTCTTCTAAAATGGATGGTGGAATGTGACAAGAAGGAGGGGGAGTGCCCTGCCACCCCCACACCAAGACCCCCGCCGCAGCAGCAACGTAGCCGGAACCCCCCAACGACACACGGCATCAGGCAGGGAACAACCGCCTCCCGGGCGACCAAATCTGCCACCCAGGCTAGGGCCACCAGGACCGCCGCGAGGCCCCCAGAGCCAGAGAGCAGGGAGGCATGGGGGGAGAGAGAGCGCCGCCCCAGCCCAACCAGGAGAGCAGCCCCCCTGCCTCGCCGGAAGAGCCCAACACAGGGCCCCACCCGAGAAGGGCAACCACAGCCCCAGACGAGCACCCCAACACCACCCAGGAGTTCTGGGCATCCCCCCGCCCCAACCCCAGGTACGAGCCAGGACCCCCAAGGGAGACCCGTTCCACACTCCGGGCAGCCACTCACCCGGCCCATGGTTGGTCCAGGGAGGAGCAAGGCAGGGGCCAGCCGCCCCCGCCCAGGAGGGGAGCACCCCGGGGAAAAAAGGGGGCCCACAAGGGGTGTTGTAAACATGGCCCGACCAGGCTCAGCCACAGTTGGAAATTGGCGGGGCCCAGCACCCAGGGGCAAGGAACAGAACCCACACCCCAAGGACACGGACACCCCCGGCTCAGGAGTAATGTGACCCCCCCCCGCGCGCGCGAAGAGAGGTGCGGTTAAAATTGGCGGATAGGGTGCTAGGAGGATATCTGCTGCTTGCTGGCAGTGATGTCCAAGCACCCCCCTACCAAGGTCCTTACATGTCTAAGGTGCAAATAAAACTGAAAGAGGGGGGGCCCACTCCATACGGCAACCATGGGAGGGGGACCACTGCCAAGTAGCCCCCCCCCCCCAAGGCGCATCGCAGGCTAAACCCCTTCACCACTTCACCCTTATATGAGGTTATATGAGGAAGGGGGTAGGTTGGGGACAGCTGGTAGACTGTCCCCCAGTGGTCAAACAGCTGTGACCCGTCAACCCTCCAAGGTCCAGTACCAATAGTGCCCCCCCCTCCCCCCCAGAACGCCCCCCCCCACAGAACAGGGGCGACTTTATACTAAAGTTTTATCTTACGTTCACCCAGCCTCTGCAATGCGTGTTAAGGAGGCCACTTCCAACAAAAAGTCTATGTAGTTGCGCATACATTTGTGTTACGGGCTTCTGCAAAAATCCGGCATTCATGGGTCGCTTTGCAAGTTTTAAGGTCCCTTTTTGGGCTCTACGTACAAAACAAAAATGTGTTTGAAGTTATACCAGTTTAAGTTTGACCAATCAAGGACTCGGATTTGGTAGTGATGGATGGGTAGCATCCATCACAAGTCTATCATATATCGGAATAGAACTATGGAAGAAAAAGCCTGGGACATGATTTGTGAGCTTTACGCCGCTGCAACATTTCACACCAAGCCTCTCCCAACTGTAAGTACATGCGGTAGTATAGGATAGTGACAGTCCTGGGTGAAAAAAATGTATGTAGGAGCCAAAATGTACTGTAGTTTCTTTGCACATTTCCTTGGTTACTTTGTCGTTTTGCATTTTTCACCTTATTTAATTTATGAATTAGTGACACTTGGGTGAAAGGTTAGATAAGCATCCGCTAACCTGCGAGACCTCAGACTGTCAATTTGTGTTGACCGGTATTTTCGTTATCTTTGTGCCAACATTTTCTCTGCAGTCACCTTTTCCACCCCTGGTCAGTCATGTTTATTAATTCATTAATTCATACAAAGTTTACCTGATTTTGTATGGAAAAAATAAATAAATAACCACATTTACCAACGAAATTGACTGAGGCTTATTGATAATACAGAAGTGCATCATACACACAAACTGAACCCCTCGGCTCCTCCTGAGGCTTTAACAGGAAAGACGCCTCTACACCACGACTCGATTATGCTGTGTTGCTCATTTCAGCTTATATTCTATTTTTTTTAATTTTCTTTTTTTGGTAACAAATTCTTAAAACTTCACATGCAAAGGAGGTTGTCTTTTTCAATCCCAAACATTAAGATTCCTTGCCAAGATCAATAAAATTGAATTATAGCACATATGCAATATTAAAAACCTAATGTCCTGCACATTAAAGTGGATTTTAATTGCAAAAGCATTACATATTTATGAAAAATTATACAAGCTGCAGCATGCAGCTCAGTGGTTTATAGGTAATTTACTGTATCTACAGATTTATAAACACAAACAGACCATTCAAGCAAGTGGGGTATGGCTGCGCACGTCTTGTCTGTGTTTACTGTAGCATGGAATGACGGTTAAAGGCGTCCTTAAGAGGGTATCTTAAGGTCATCACCCTGCCTTGCAGCTCACAGTGGCCATAAGTTGATAAATTCAGAGGGGCATTTGCCCTTCAAGCTGCACAATTTACTAGCAGCCTAGCCTCTGTTAGGCTTCCCCTAATCTAATGCCAACTGTCTGCCTGTAAAGAAAAATGAAAAAATTGTTTGTGAAAAATGAGGATCAAGTCCCTCCCTCCACCCCACCCCCCAGCTCCTAATCAGAAATATGGTCGGCAGCAACGCTTATGAAGCTATAGAGGGTTTCTGATGTTTGGTACTCTAAGGAGAAGTAAATGCAGGCAATTACAGATAAAGCGATTTGTGATCCTTCCTTTCTTACATAAGTGGCTCATAGTTAAGAGCAGTCCAACAGCCAGGCATAGGTCTTTATGTTTCTCTTTTTAAGTTTTATTCTTGTCCTTCTTTAACTTTATTAGCTGAAATTCCATTAGTTTCTTGTTTTCTTTCAAATAATCAGCCCGGGTTTAAAGGAAAAAAAAAAACTATATCTTAACAGCACCCATTTGTACTCATCTATATGGGTTTAAAGTCCACTTGAGATGGTATTAAAGTGAGAGAAGATTTAACAGAAAAAGGAACAATGTATTTATTTAAAAGCCCACTTAAGGAAAATTGTGTTTTTGATATTTTTAACATGTCCTTGTAGCATTTCTCTGATAATGGAGGGCATATATCAAGAAAAAACAACAAAAAAAAAGAATAAAACTGCGTTTCTGTGTATTTCTTTATTTATTTGTTGTGAATCAGGTGCACAAGCAAACATTACGTTGGACAAAGCTTGTAGGTGTGATGTAGAACCTACTACGACAAGCCACAAGCTCCCTGCTGTTCTCCATTCTGATGCATCTGCTTGTAGACGACTAGATCCATGTACTTCTTCATTTTCCTTGTCTGAGCTGGTATCTGGCTCAAAACTGTACGGCTCGATAGCTCCAATGTAGCTCGCAATTCTTGTTGCACTGGTAATGTTGGGTTGGGTGTTGTAAGGGTCTGTAAGATAGGGGGAGAGGGTGTAAAAAGATAGACGAAGGGGCCAGACTTACTTCACACCAACCTTCCCGCCCACAATTCAGAAGCAAATTTCTAACGAACTGCTTCTCTTCAGATACTATGTCCTAGAATATGACTTTTTGTCTTTTTTTTATTTGCTAAATCAAGAGATATTAGGAGTGGGACTTATATTTTTATATGATAACAGGGAAAATCTCCATAAGCAGCAGCTTTTATTATTTTGTTTTTTCTTTTTTTGCCTAATGCTAGCTTGAAAGATATTTCAAACAACAAAACATGCCAACACAAACAGAAACAGGCTTCATGGGCAAGCAAACCAGGGAGCATTTGGACCAACACCTAATATCCCAGCAAGCACCTCCTCTGCATGCCTCTGCCATGAACTAACTGGATTAGTTAGCCACAATCGATTTGGCACGTGCTATCAAAACCACAGAAAATCTCCTATTCACTGTTCATTGCAGTGCCTCGCTCTTCCTCGCCGTCTCAGCCTTTTCTTTGCTCCATGCTTTCTTCTCACTTTCCATGACCTTTGTTTTCTCATCAACTCCCCAATTTCTATGTTGTTTTTTTTTTAATTTCCTACAATCCCCCTCTGTTATTACCTCATCCCAACATAGACTCCATTATTTATAAATACAGTATAGGGTTGCTTTTTTTTTCATTTAACTCCATCTTTCATGTTTTTTACTCGAGTCCTCCTGTGACAGCTTCCATTAATTCATCCACACAATCCTCCATTCATTGCCCTTTTTCACCTCTCCTCCTTCCTCCCGCTTACCTTATTCCCAACTTTTCCTCCCTCCCTCTGTCTACTCTCTTGTCCTTCACCGTGACTTCTCTTCATGTTCTCATCCCTCCATGCCAGTCGGCCACCGCCCCTCTCCTCACCGCACATTCATCCATCCTTTATTTCACTTTGCCAGCCAAATCACTCTCTAACAGATGCCGCGCTCATTCAGCGGCTCTCCCAAGCGTATGGGTGTGTGTCTAAGCGAGTGTCTGTTGTGTTGGCATAATTATACGTGTGTGTGAGGGAACACGTGTGGGCATGTGAGCATGCGTCTGTCTCAGTGGAACAGGCCTGGCCAAAGCTAATTGCTGCCTTCTACCTGGTGGTGACAGGCCTAATCAAGGATGATGAGCTCACTGTTGGTCTCTCTCTCCTTATTTCTCTGGCTTACATTCTTTGTCTCCCCACCTCTTTTGGCAGAAAGATAGACAGCCTCTAGTCCCCCATTATGGGTTGTTTTTGGAGAGGAGGACGGGAGGATGATGGCTGGGGGAAGGAGAGCAGGAGGGAGAAAGAAGGACAAGGCTTTTCATTTCAGCCCTGCTCTCTTAAGGGGACCAGCATGAAGGCAAAAATTGGCCAGAGTGCTTGAAGGGTTGAGGTACATAGGTCGGAGCACAATGGGCCTATTCTCTTCCTCTCAAATGTGAAGGGGCCAAATGATTGGATGAATGAAAAATGTTGTTTGAGGGGTGTTTAGGGGCGAGACAAGGAGATGAAGTGAGGAGAAATGTACAACATACCACACAACTGCTGAAATACTGATTTACAATACATTCTTCATTCATTCATTTTTGTTAGTATTTTTATAGTATCTATTTTGTTTTTTTGCAAGCAGTTTTCGGTCCTCTCTGATTATTTATTTATTTATTTTTTTGTCTGCGGATTGCCCTTCAAATTGGCACCGGATGATAGGTGTCAACCGTTTGGAACCAGCTGGCTCTGCGGTCCTGATCAGCTGGAACACCATTGGGGAAGGGTTGGGGATTCCTGCATCAGGAAAAACACGTTTAAAATGGGAGGAGCATGTGGATGTGCTTGCCTGTTTTAAGTTTAGCCCACCAGCCTCAATATTTTGTTGGAGTAAATAAACAGAATGGTGGACTTTTTGAAAGCAACCTTGCAAGTAATTGTAAAAAGTGGAGATGGGCAAATGAAGCTTCATGAAGCATTGAAGCCTTTCACCCAACGAGTTAAGACTAGAGCATTGCTTCCTGAAGCTTCATTTGCTCTAGTATCAAATCCAGATTCCGTGTATTTCTTGCAGGATAATCAAGTGTAAATAAAATCTGTGTGCAAATGAAAAGGTAAACAAATCCATTCACATCTAAAGTACAGCTCACTGTTGTTTTTCCAAATCCAAATAAAACAAAGGGAACTTTTTTACCACACTGTATGGTCACATGTCTTTGCTAAATTCAAAGTGTGCCCGCACATTGAACTGTAAAGATGGTTAAACATTTTTTGCTGCATCACGTGTGTGTTGTTCTCTTTGATGGCACTTGTTTGTTTTTACACTATATAAATACATTTTCCAATACAGATTTGTTTATCTGTTTGTAAAGGATTTTTTAATAAATTGTTCAGATTTAATTCGATTCTGCCTCAGACAGCTCAATCTGCATAGATCGTAGAAACAGAAATCGAGTCATCGATTAACCTTGCCATCCCTATTCAGTATGCAAAATCACATCACTAGTAAATAAGCATTTGTAAAAAAGAAAAACAGTGTTCTTTTTATTACATTGCAGTGTTTGTTTGGACACCATTTCATTCATATTTTTGGGGAGTTAATATTTTGTTTAGTCATTGCAATCCATGGATTGTAACAATATATGTTCCAGTAAATATTACTGGAAAAAAGTGAAACATTGGATCAATTAAAAAAAGCTCTGTAATTAGTTACATTCAAAATTATTAGGTTTCATTAAATTAAAAATTTAGGGTTGATGGTTTACTCAACTCAAAAATGTAATTTGATCAGAACTAATATTTTTAATGTAACAAATTACAGAACTTTTGTTAAGTGATCCAGTGTTTCAAATAACTTAAGCTTTTATCTTGGAAAAACATGTTTTAATAAGATCAGCAAACATTTTTCTAAACACTTGTGTCATAATAATGCACTTTATAATACAGCTGAATTTCTAAGAAGACTAAAATATCTGTCTTTAAGAAGAATATTGTTACACTGTTGCAATTACTGATTATTGTCAGTCTGTTTTAAATGTCGATTGTTTTTGAACTGCTTAATAATATATATTTTTTTGTATTTTTTTGTCTTGTCTTACTTATTCTCTCACCTGACTGTTCATCAACAGAAGCAAGCCCAGTTTGGCAACTGACTGTTTATGAAATATGATGTATGTCCCATATAATTAACTAAGCTTTTACTTCACAGTAATGCAATTCATAACAGATCATTTGCCATTTTGTTCTGCAGTGTTTATTGCTGTTTTGTGTAATATGATGATTAATGACCCCTATGGAAGCTAATCATTGCTCGTAGCACAACAAAGTAATGTTTACAACCTAAATCAAATGAACGACTGTGGTAGTAAAAAAAAAAGTAATAAAAAAATGTCTCCATTGTATATTATTAAAAATACAATTTACAAAGAGAGGTTTATGTAACATAAATAATATGTAATATTTCTTTAATAGTAAATTTTGATTTGATTTTGATTTTGATTTGAAATGGTTTATTTCAAGCAATCAAATAGGAGTAATACACAAAAGCAATATAATCATCAGTTATACATTCATACAGTAACTAATCAAACTTAGGATAATTAGACATAATTAATAAAAATTGCTTGAAAGGGAGTGGAAAGAAGCGAACTTATATAATCCCACCCCGTTATACTATAACCATTTTATTTCATGATTTATCAATATCCGGTTCCTAGGTTTTATCAGACAGAATTAAGAATCATAAGGTATCAATAAAGCATGTGCCAAAGATGAAATTACTTAAGTACTACGTCAAAAATAACTTTAGAAATCAACATGGCAAATGCAGCATCTGAAATATATGCAAATTATGTTACTTTTAAAAGTCATTCATATGCTTTAAAACATAATACTATATCAGTAAAATAGACGCAACACTGTTTCAGGAGTTTTCATAGCAAAATTTCATCAAGTATCAAGAGTTAAAAACATGTGCAAAGTTATGCTACATTAGGAAAGATTTTTGAATCATTTTATCAATTTTAGGAGCTAGTGAAGTAATATCATCAAAAGTCAATCAATTTAACAATGTTCAATAAGTGATTAATCATTTGTTTTACTTTTTTTAAATATTTTTTTGTATTTTCTTTTTTTTTTTTTTTTATAATAAGGTAATGCTGTAAGGGAAAAAATAAAAAGGGTCCATAATCTGTCGATTGTCCAAGGTTGGTATTTCTTCTTTTACTGATAACAGCCAATCTTCTGGGTTTAAACAGAGTTAATAGTTCTCTTCCATGTTATGTCTGCAGACATTAGATTCAGGTCCGTATCCTTCTTCAGCTGATATCAGCTGCGGTGAAAGTTGAGGTCAAGTTGTCTGCAGGTATAAGCTCTTATTTTGGTTGAAGTTCAGGATGGGGTCTGCCTGGCTCCTGCAAAGACGTTTGTGGTATATATATATATATATATATATATATATAAGCATAAGTTGCATAAGGCAGAAGCTGATCTTACATTTGCTTTTCTTTTTGTTTGTGGTACTGTAACAGCAAAGATATAACTTCATACTTTATGCAATCTTTTTTCTGTAAATTTAGTTCGCATGCACATTTTTTAAGCTGTATTTGTAGGGATTAAATGTTAATAAAAGTGCTAGTATTGCTATTGCAATGTCTCCACACACTCTTTCCAGATTTTTTTTTCCAGATTTTTGTTTTTATGTGCACCATAAATGAGAGCAGTTGTGCATAATAGCAGCCTGCAAAAATGTTTTATCGGGCAATGTTGGAATTCCACGATGTAACTTAACAATTATTGGCTAGAGTTAGAGCTGGTCCATTCTCAGTGAGACACTGTCACGCTCGCTTGTACAACTGCAAGACCAAAGTGAGGCCATTTTTTTCTGGCAGCCTCAAAGCCCTAGAGTTTACTTCGCTAGTTTTCAAAACATCACACTATTTCAATTTTGTCTCATCTGCGGTGTTCCAATCCTGATGTGATTTGGCCATTATTTTAAAGTGGGTGTGACTAAAGAAGAAAGAAAAGTGCAATGTGGGGGTGCATGCTGAAGAGAACAGG
Source organism: Oryzias sinensis (assembly GCA_037389245.1). NCBI lineage: Eukaryota > Metazoa > Chordata > Actinopteri > Beloniformes > Adrianichthyidae > Oryzias > Oryzias sinensis. The sequence goes on from CM074491.1 coordinate 21,808,700, forward strand.
GCTGTTTGGTGTAATCCCACGCTGATTTGGCCATAGTGAATGTTGACTCAGTCTTATCAGCAATCCCCTCTATGCAATCCCCGTCACCCATGGGTTGGGTTCTTTCCAACTGGGACATGTCAAAGGCAGTTGGTGAACCACACTGGAAAACACATTTAATATGAGGCTGTTTGTGTCTGTTGTGCAGTCAGTGAGGGGATGCTTCACATTTTCAAGTGATGCACGTTAAGGAGTCAACATCAAAGAGAAATTTGCAACAATGTCCGAAATGTTATTGAAGCAAACGACTGCACACATTTTGCTGTAGGGGTGCTTTAAGAGAATGCATTTGTTTTCATTAACAGAAACACTTCTTTGGTCTGGAAATGTCCAAATCATGGGCAATACCCGATTATTTTGACAAATATTGGCAAAATGAGAGGGTGTGCAAGTAGAATAAAAAGGGCTGGAGCAGAAATGCTCAGTGAATCATTTCCTTTAGAGATTTTCGCCATGAGCAGTTGAAAACATTCTATTAAGGAAAAGGGTGTAGTACTTGCACATTTAAACTGCAGATAACTCCCACCTTTTGCACCCGTGGCTTTTGATCCCCTTTGTCAATCCACAGATGAGTGCGCAAATGAACCACTAGATGTGCATGCCAGTGTTTGATGTATTTCAGAGTAACCCAGAAGCTCTGTGAATAGCATTTGGTAAAGTCTAGAAACGTCCGGGGACAGATAAAATAGAGAGAATGCTCTACATCATCCAAGTCTGTGTTCCCTTGTATAGCAAAAAGTCTTGTAATATTTGAATTATGGGACGTTTTGACCAAGAATTACTGATAATAATTGTCACAAGTTTATCCATCTATTAGATTTGCATGGGGCAGTCTACGCTTTATTGTAACACAATTAATAATCTTAATCAGCTTTTTCTGCATGCATTTTAGTGACAAATAAAAGATCAATGCGGTCACTTGCCAAGAGAAAATTATTGAGAGTTGACTATTTCCACTTGAGAAAATTTTTACCATTCATTCATTCATTTATCTTTTGAACCGTTTGGTCCTTTTGGGGGGGGTCACGGGGTAGCCGGAGCCCATCCCAGCCACTTGTGGGAGAAGGCTTGGGACACCCTGGACAGGTCGCAAGTCTGTGGGAGAGCCAAAACTTTTAGCAGTTATGCAAAATTCTTATTTTTTTATATATAAACACAATTGTCCTCAACAACTGTTTACGGAGAAGCTAGTTGTCAGGGAAAATCTGTTTAAAATGGTTTTCAGGTCAAAAAATCCATAGGAAGATACAAAAAATAACAATAAGGCTAATTCAGTTAATTTAGTCTTAAATCAAAGCTCCACACAAAATATTGGGAAATTAAAAGGTTTTGTGTTAACAACAAACCAAATAAATTTGTGTTGTGCAGTTTAGTTTATTATTATTAGAATATTTGCGGTATGAGAACTGGATTTCCCTGTCAGTTTTATTTCCTTGGTTCTTGTTGGTTCTTGTTATCTTTCGAGCAGTTCTGTCAGTCACTTCAGGTTCATGTTGATGATCATCCACAGCTGTTTTCATTTCTGTCAATTACCTTCATGTATTTAATTGCCTGCTATGTAGTTCTTCCTTGTCACGCCATCTGCTTTTTCATTCTCATGTTGCTTCCATGGTTTTGTCATGTTTTAGTTTAAAAGCTTAAGCGCTTTAGTTTCTGCCACCAAGCCTGACAATATGTTTAAAATCTGACTCAAGAGTCAAAAGCTACATTTTTGTTTAGAACGATAGGGTTTTTTTATTCTTATTCCTGACCAAATACTTGCATATTTCAAACTGTTGCAATTTCAGCACGGCACTGTTGAACTACCTTCCGGTAAAAGATGCTTTTTCCGCATATGGAAACATGATCATTCTAAGATAAAAAGATAGGTACCATATTTCTGCACTGTAAGTTTCACTTAAAAGCCTTAATTTTTCCCCCCAAAATAATTCAGAATAGTTTATACATGGATTAAGTAAGGGTTAATGGCCGACGAAGTGTGCATTATCACTTTTTTACGCACTCCATGGAGGCCTGAACCTTCTGACGCTTCTGCGTTAAAAAGTGATCATGCACACTTCAAAGGCCATTAACCGAATTATGCCATGGTCACTTGCAAAAGAAATAAATATTAACCAGTTTTTAGTCACAGATGTCTGTCGTTTTTATGTGAACTTGGTTTTGAGCTGTTCCGAATTTTTGGTCTGTTTAGCATGTCGAAGTCTACATTTATTTCACGTTGCTTTTATTACATATCATTGTGCGTGATTTTTGCGCATGCGCAATTTAGTGGGTTTCCTCAACTGTTCCACATATGTGTAACAGACTTTTCACACATCTACCACCAAAGTATACATTTCATATTGTGTATATGGCACACATCATGTTAAAATTACGTAACTGATGCACGAATCACTAAATAATTCCATATAAACAGCGTAATATTCACGCATGCTTCATGTTCTACATCTAATTATGTGTTCTTTGTGTGGTTTATTCATACTTCTTACATGGTTTTACCTTGGTTCATCCGTGATACATTTATGAAAAATGCACATAAATACCACAACTTTTCTCGTTTTTTTTTACTTATATACACGTATGAACAATTTTCATCCTTGCATGGTCTTTAAGGGAACTTCATATAAAGGCCTGATCATCCATGGTCAGGAGGTTGAAAGTGTTTCAGACAACCTTTTTTTTTAATATACCAAAATGGTTTGCTGGTCTTCCAACACTTAGCAAAAAGTAGAACACTTGAATTTTTTTTATTAAGTGTATTTGAGTATAAGTAGAGCAAGTATACTATAGACCATGTACATGTAGTGTAAGAAATATACCAACTAAACACATTAGATGAATTGGAACATTTTAATTTTACAGTATATAGATCTTCTTCTTTCTCTTTTGGCTTTTTCCCATCAGGGGTCGCCACAGCAAAACAACCTCTCTTTTGAGGATGATTTGCGTGGTTAACTTGGCAATTTTTTACGTCAGATGCCCTTCCTGATGCAACCCTCTCAATTTATCTGGGCTTGTGACTGGCACAGAAGTAGAGAAGGGAACAGGGAGCAGCCAGGATTCGAACCCTGGTTTCACGGACGGAAGGTGCCGCAAACCAGCACGAGCTAAACTGGGTCCCTTACAGTATACAGATGGTATATAAAAAGTAAACTTCAAGTATACTGCCTCACTTTGAGTAAGGATTAAGTATACTTTGTTGTACACTTAAAAAGACTATTACTAAGGGAAGTTAACATTTCGTCTTTCAATAGATCTGTGATTCATATTTTGCAAAAACAATTTAAAACTGTCTGTTAAAAAAAAAAAAAAAAAAAAATTCAATTGAATGGCAGAATATTTCCTTTTAAGCCATCTGAGCATTTTGCTCAAACGAGTATGTGAGAGTTCTGATGTTGCAGAAACAGAAATGAGGTTCACATTTGATTCTTTAGACGGAAAGTTTCACTCTTATTTGACAGAGTCTGTTAAAATTAAAAAGGCCTTTAGTTTAAAGAGAATCCGATTCCAACCAAGAGCTTTTGGACTACCTAATGGCAGGTATTGCTGCCACCACCTTCTTCCGCCTCACCTCTGATACACTGCTCCTGGCTGTGCTTTGTATGACAGAGACCATTAAAGCCTAAAGTACAGACGGCTAATCTTTTTCAACTCAGCATTATAGCACAGGAATCCTGCACCTGCTTTCAAGTCTTTTTCCTGTCTCCTCTCTGGTAGGCTCAGCCTGTGTGCGCAGTGTCCGGCTGGGCAATGTGATAACTAAGCCTAAACCCAGTGAAACCAACTTAATTCTCCCTGTGTCAAAGAGTAAAGCTTCAGAATCACTCATTTTATGGTTAAAAAAAAACCCTGAATGTTCATTTGGCTTCCAGCAAAGAGGTGGGGCATCATCTAAGGCAGCAAAATCTCTCTCTCTGGCTTTGCTTGCTTTCATTATAAATATGTCTTGCTATTGGTCTTGCTTTGGTTTGCCATATTTTATTGCAAAAGTTCCTTCTTACTTTCTGGATTGAAACTTTCTCACTTTTTTCTGATCTCCTTTCTCCGGCATGGATGAGCTGACATTAAATAAGGGATAAAGATTTAGCTACCATCCTTGTGAATCCTGTCTGCCCATCAAATTATGGTAAAATGAATGCCTCAGCATTTGATTTAGTCATGTCAAAAGGCCAATGAGATGTACCCCGCTGACGCCAAATCCCTCTGTGCTATGAAATTGGAAATAAATTTATTTAACATTAGTGGAGCTTTTATATCACATCCCTACATCCCCAACCTTCTTTTTTTTGTTCACTTGACAGAAATCTACTTTGCAGAGTGAGAGGCTGAGTTCCTTCTTTGATAGTGTCTGAATAATATTTACTTTTAAATTCAAGTCTGAGACCCTTTTGTTCATTTTATAGGGTAGAGTTTTAACATAATAGAGTGCCGACTCTGCTGATGTGAAAATCAGCTTTTTTATTTTAGCAGTCGGTACACCAGTCACATTGTAACATTTTTACATCATTGGTGGGTATATTTATGACAAAAACAAAAAAAAAAAAAAAAAACTTTTCCAGCTACTTAGGCCTGTATATGTCTTGTATTCCCAACTTGACTATTTATAGTAAATGTTTACAATATTACAAGTAATCCCTAAACAAATTCAAGATAAAGTAAATGTGAAATTTGGTCAGTAAGCTTGCTACCAATATATTTTTTCTCTGTATAGTTCTGTTTTAAACAACCACAACCACCGCTTGGAGGGAGAAGCTGTAGGGGTAGGGATTGAATTTGGATTCGGTCATTGACTGTATGAGAAAACTGGACTTAGTGCCCCCTCCATCTTGTGTTCCAAACAGGAAGTCGCTGCTGGCTTCAAGAAGTCAACATCCCATAGACTCTCTCTCTATAGTTCTGTTTTAAACAACCACAAAGTGTGGATCAGCTGCCCGGAACAAGACTGTAAACTTTTTTTTTTTATTATTTTTTTTTTTAGTGCTTGTAAAGCAGTTCTGTTTAGCAGTGTCGTAATAATATGTATTTTGCTTTAAAAAAATCATTGGCAACAATGAAAAATGACAGACTTGACTATAGCTGTATAAGGGAAAACAAAAGCTTCTGGTATGACCAAACTTGTATGAAATTATCATCTTTTTTGCAAAAACCTAATGACCATGTCATTTCCTGTATTCTATATCCCTACTTCAACACATCAGTACTTTCTTTTTCCTTTTTCAAAAGACTATAAATGTGGGACAAATCCAAATTAATTCCCTACCCCTACGGCTCCTCTCTATTCCTGCAATTCTGGGGGCATTCTGAGCTTTAGTAGTGTCTGAAAGTGTTTCTTTAAGGGGGAGCCATGGCAGCCTAGGGCTGTGTGTTCCTCCAAGGGTAATCGAGGAGAGATGCATTTCTTCACGTGGGTGTGCTTTAAAGCACAGAAGTTTACATTTAATGACTTTTTTGGTTTTGCATGACTTTTTAACGTTATCAAACCGATGTTGTTTTGTGTTTTCCAAGCAATGGCTGCCACGGGCTAACGTTGACGACCGGCAACTATTGATGACATCATCCAGTGGTAGTAATGTCTGGATTTTAAGACAGTTGGACTTATGGAAGCCATGGAACATTTTGCCCACTGCTTGGAGGTCTAAATATAGGGGTAGGGAATTAACTTGGATTTGGCCATTGATGGTATAAGAGAACTGCACTTATTGACCCCTGCCTCTTGTGTTCGAAACAGGAACTCCCCACTGGTTCGAAGAAGCCAAAATGCCATATACGTCTAATGAGAACTAAACAGAGGTTATACAGTCATTTTATTGGTCAGAACAACCATTCTTGCTCTCTTTTTTTAACATCTTCTTGCTAATGTTTTTATTTGTTATTCAAGTCAAAAGTGACCGGACAGATGCCTTAATAAAAGCATGTGATGCCCGCTGGCCCCCACATTGAAAGTTCAAAATGTTTGTATGACAGATTCCCCTGAGCCCACTTTCAGTGGTAGGGGTGTGGACTTTCAACAGCTGACTACTGATTGGGGATGTCAGAGGTTGCCAATGAAATGTTAAATCTTAGACCGACTAAGACCAATCACTGCTCACTGACGTCATCTGGTTTAAACATGGCTGCATCTGTTTCACAAAATATTTCAATTTAAATGATTGTGTTTAGTTAGAGCTGGAGGTACGTTTTTTTTTTTTTTTTTTTTTTCGTCCAGCAAATGAACACACATATTTTAGCTGAGTGTCCTTTCTGGTGGACATCTTTTACTTTTACAGTCGGGGTTGGTGATACTTCCTTGAGTGTGTTGACAAAAACCCCTTTCGTAAATGAACCTGCACTTTAAGTAATTTTCTATGGGTCATGTGAAGAAACTGGATTAAATTGAATGCACCATGTTCATCTGTCTGTCCCCTTTGTGTTTGTGCGAAGTAAAACCTCCACAAAAGATACATTTTGTCTCTGAGTCATTATTCATTATTTCTGTGTGTAAGAAACTGACGGGGTACGAACCTAAAATTGAATACCGTCCTTTCTAGAGAATCCAGTTTCTTCACATTTGGAAACAATTGGAAACAATTGAACATCAAATTTACTCTGTCCAGTTCTCATATACAGTCAATGACAGTAACAGCTTTTCCTTACTCATTCCAATGGCTTATAATGTCACGAAATACCATCATGTTTAAAGTAATTGTTCGATTATTATTTTTTATTTTGCCTATTTTAATTAATCAAATGTGGTAGCTGTGTTCTTAAATCATTTCCTCTTTTCTCACTGTTTTACACTCACATGAGTAATTTTCCAGATGACTTTATTTTCTTAAACTCAAACAATTTTATCTTGACGTAATGCTGTTCCTTTTTTGACCTGTTTGGATATTTGTTTCACCTTGATCTCTTCTGAACAGATATTTATTTTAAAACTGTGAGTACTATACATTATGGTGTACATATTTTATTTACTAATTTACAATCTATCTTTTTTCCCTAACTTCACCTATTTTTTGTAAAATAGATGTAACACCAAACTAAGCAGCAAATACAAAGTTAACTGTCAAGAAAAAAAACTCCAAAGTTAATTGAAAAATCAAGCACTTGTAACTGGACCCTATGTTCATTAGTGTCTCTAGTGATTGAATTATCTCAGCTTACATTGTTGTTCAATAATTAGCTTATTAGCATGTAGACCACACCGCTAGAAGGTAAAACAATCAGACCAGCAATTACACACAGCAGAAGGACACTGGGAATGAGTAGCTTACAACAATAGCAGACAACTTTTTCTCGAGTAATCAATTAGTGTCCACATTCACTTAATCAAACAGGAAGGAAAACCGTTAGAGTATAAAGTCTGAGTAAATTCTTTACAAATTTAGACATTTCCTGAGAGCCATTTCCTTGTAAGTTTTTTCCCCCTGTGAATCTAAAAAAACCCAAAACGAACTGAACTTTGGATCAGTCATGTAAAAAAAAGCGGCAAACATGAGAGCAAGACCAGTGTCAACAGCTCATTTGCTCTAAAAATTTAAGTTTTTGACTGCAAAGCAGCACTTTTTTCTGTTCAAGCATCTCACCTACAATCTAGTATTTTAGGAACTGTTGTGGCTACCTTTTCAAAAAAGTCAAGTCTTATTCCAAAAAATGGGAGTGACAAAGATCTTTGGAAACACTGCTCCAGAAAGAGTATCTGTTTTTCAGGTGCTTTGATTTTAGGAGTGCTGTTGTAGTGCAAGGCATCACCAAGCCAAATAAAGATAAGAAAATTTTTAACATGACTTGGCGTCATAAATCTGGCCGGGCACAAACTGTATTTATTATTTCTCCTTCATGATCAGTTTTCCAATGGTTGGCACTTCCTTGATTGGTCAAAGTTTGACCTGTTTAACTTTCAACACGCATTAACCATAACCAAAAACGCACATTTTGAACATAGAGCCCAAAAACAGTAGAAACTTGCGTAGCGACACGTGAACGAGAGTTTTTAATGTGGAATCCCTTTTTAGTGAAAGTGGTCATTTCCGAGGGCAGTATAAACGAAGCGCTACTAGTACCTCGAGGATGGAATAAGTACAACAACGTCACTCATATGTCATATGTGGAGCAACTTCCATTGGCTGTGCGAATACTTCACGATACACTTACCACATGTATGACAATGCTACATTATATTTTCATGATGTCATTTAGGGTAGCCTTACATGGGTCGTGCAAGACACACCTGCGCTCTCCCTGTAATGCAGTGCTTCTCAATTATTTTTTGCCAGGCCCCCCCTAGGAAAAAGAAAATGTTTCGCGTCCCCAATAAAATCCCCCCCCTAAGGCCCCCCCCATCCCACCCCACACACTCGAGCAGTGACAATATATTAGATTAGTATCTATAAAAATTGTGTAAGTATACCTAAAAGTGTATCTTTTAAAATTATCAAAAGAAAAAAGCAACATAAATCCACATTCAACAAATATTAAGTTTATTTTGCCACACAGAAACCCTGTTCTAGTCTAAAACAGAAAAGAAGCTTAAAGTGCCTGAAATAAAAAAAAAAATCTGTCATTCCTTATTTGAACTAGAAACATTTTTGACCAACTGAACCATTTTATGCTGAGAAAAAATATTTCAATCAATAAATAATATTCTTTTCTTTTCTTTCCTTTTATTTTTTTCCGTTGAACAGGCATGAGAGAGTAAGAAACGGAGTTTTGATTCATTGTATGTGATGCACATGTGAAGAATCGACAATAAAGTTGACTTTGAATATTGAATGTAAATTGATCTGAAACATTAACAAAGCAGTACCTATATATCTAACGTTTTTAGTATGAAGAAATAGATAAAAAAACATTATACCTATTTTTTTAACTAAATGATTGATAGTTTATTTTTGATCTCATAAAGTGCAGCTGTTTTACTGCATTACCTGCTGCCTTTATGTCAAATACTGACACCAACTAAACGACAGGGAGACAAAGAATACATTTATGGACAATAAAGACACGTCATCAAAATGTCTACAATAGTTAATAAAGATGACATTATTAGCATGAGCTGAGTCATTTAAAGGCACGTGATGATCCTGGTGTTGGGCAATCCAGGCAGCGCTTGCAGCTCTCTGCGTGCCCCGTTTCACCTCGCCAGCCTGGATCCCCTACCCCTCCCCTTTCCTTTTCATACGCGCAGCTGCGTGTGACAGGAGACGGGAGCGCACAGCTGCAGGGACAGGAATTTACAGGTTTCAGGCTGTACAAACTCTGTGATTTAACAGACAATAGGAACCGAATAGTGGCGCAGATTTTTTTCCAAGCACTGAACCGCTGTCACCACCGTCCCCCTCGTTAAATTTGTGCCCCGTACAATTGCCCATATTACCTGTGCCTAAAACCGCCACTATCGCCCTACTATTTGGCTTACTGTAATGTATCTACCCCAGTCTATGAAAAGGGCATGTGTCTGTACCTTAACCAAAGATTTCCCTGGCCTCTTTTATTCTTTGCTCCTTAACCAAGGAAAATGAGTAAGGACGACAGTAATACAAAATCCCTGTTATGATACAGTACAATGTCATAATAGATTCGAATTAGCATTACTTACAAATTAAAACAAATTTGTTCCTTTTTGTAGGAAAGAAAAACATTTCAAACTTTTTTATGTTTCTTACACATTAAAACTTCACTTTGACTTTGGGCGATCTGACGCAGGAAGGGGACTCTGCCATTGATGTATGTCCTTTACAGCCCTAGTGCTCAAATTATGGCCCAAGTCATTTGAGTCATGCTCCAAATTTAGCATATCTCCACAGTGTAGGCCACACCTCGAGACAGCTAGACACTCATAAAACACAGTCCTAATTGCTCTGTCAACTCAGACACTGTAGCCCCCATGTACTTTATTGTCCTCTATTAAATGCAAATATCTTTTCTGAAGTTTTGCTATATTACATCTCTCACGTTTGGGAGCATTTGAATACATTATGAGCAAAAAAAAAAGCAAATTAACAAATGCACCGACATGTCAGGTCCAAAACTAAACTAAATAGCATTTTAAATGAGGAGAAGGAAAAGAAAAATACCGTATGGATAATTTGTGGGGGGGAAAAAAGTGTGTTCCCTAATAGCTCACAAAGCTATTTGCATTATTTTGCATTCCTTTCTTGTTAACAAACATTTTTCCTAGTTTTTCTTTAATTTGTTTGGGTTTTAAGTCCAATGCGAAGTATAAATCTTACAAAACTGTCATGTTTAACAGGAAAAATTCTCACCAGATGGACATTTAGATTGGCAGGAAAAGAGTTGTGTGGCTCTTTCCTTTGAGTATGCTTTGATTTGCATATGTGGTGTAGTTATCCTTGCTTTATCTTAGTGAAGAAAAATGCAATTAAAAGCATTTCATTAAATATTAACAGAAGTAATAGAGTCCTACCCACATTGTTTTGTTTTTTTCTTTTGCTGATTTGCCATTTATGCTGTTTTTGCGCAGAAGCATTACACTCTAAAACAAAATTCTACATGAGCTGCTCTGAATCAGAGCGTGGTTCATCTCTGGATCAGTTGATTTCTCCAAAATGCATTTGAGTCAAGACTGTAAGTTTATAGCTGCACAAGTTTCTCTTAGTAATACTGTAATGATCCTACTGGAGCAAAACGCTCTCAAAGACTGATCATCCAACAAAAGGCTAATTTTGTTCTGATCGGGTGTTGCCTGGTTTAACAATTAAAAAAAAAAACTACAGGAGATTCTATTGAATCTATTGGCCAATCAACTGTGATGGGTGAACATTTTGAAGTCTGATCTCAGCAATTTTCTTTTTTTTCTTTACCAATCAATCCTTTTTTGCATTAGATTTATTACAAATGTTCAATATGTTTGTAAAACATATGTGACTTGAAACACAAACAATTGTGACATTTAACAATAAAATGATAAAATACATGATACTGCATGTGAACATTTTCAAACTTATATTTAGCAAGTCACAATTTAATTAAACAGAGTAACTATGAAATAGTTATTACTGTAAAATGAGAAATGATTATTGTTCTGGCCAAAATTATTGTAAACTGGAAAGTTGTAAATGACTGATTTCTGTGTCTATGTTCTTAGAATGTGCAGGATTCTAAAATAACAGATTTTTCTTTACTTTTTGTTTCATTAAAAATTAAAAATATTCATTACAAAACGTTTTAAAGAATTTAAAGCACGCAAATGTCAAGTTTTACAACTTCATTTCAACAAATATCATTTTTAGAAATCTGTATAATGTAAATATATATATATATATATATATATATATATATATATATATATATATATATATATATATATATACTCATTATATATATATATATATACATATAGTACAGACCAACAGTTTCAGACACATCTTTTCATTCAAATGAATGAAAGTAGTCCAAACTTTTAGTCTGTACTATATCTTTCTCTATATACCTCAGGACAGTAACCCCAAACTGGAGGAGTGGCTACAGCAGATACCTGGAAAGACTTCAGACCTCTCAGTTCAGAAAAGTGCAGTGCTACGAACAGCTAAGATCTTTACTTGGGACCACCTCAAGCTCCCAGGCCTCTGGTAGAGGACCCGAGCTTGGAGGAGAAAGCACCCAGCGGAAGGGTGATAGACAAATTATGTCTATATTACCTTTTTAAATTTTATTATCTTTTTCCATTACATAACTACATGACAAGAAAATTGTATTTGTGTGTTTGGAATTCATGCTTTCTCAAGGACTGTAATTCTTCTGAAAACCTGAGGGGGGCGGGCAAGATCTTTGAATACAAGGGCACTGTAGGAGTCATTATTTGTGCCTTTTTGTTGAAACAGGATAAAAACAGCATGTAAAGTTTCCTCTTACTGTTTGAAAAAGGAAACATACTTAATATCAAACAAATAAAATATGTTCATGACAACACTTATTGTACGTGATAATGTGTCTATTCAGATTAAAAGGCTTTTACATTGTTTTTAAAGTAATATGAATAAAAGTATTTAAAGAAATTATTTATCTGACCTTTTCACTTTCCTTCACTTTTTGCCTAACCGTTCCTTTAAGGTTTTCAACCGAGGGGACCAAAACATAAAATGGTTGCTATGGAGATAAAATCAACAGAAAAGCCGCCATTTTGGAAAAAGTGGGTTTTTTAGCAACTTATGACATATAGCTCTCGCCAATGGAGGAATGTGTTTTTCTGAGTCAGTTGATGATGCTGATCGCTATGCTAGCACTTTAAGCAATGTTAGCATGACTACCATAGTTAGCATAATTAGCAAATACCGATTTGACTAGCCTTTATCAAAAGTGGGCAGTGAGGGCGGTGAGGGCAGCTGTGGTGCACAGAGGTGGGCTCGGAAGGCGGGTTGCATCTGCGGGCCATACAACGCCGCTTGCGGCTTTATTTTGTATTGTTTTTTATATTTTCAGATTGAGAACAGACAAAAAAGTCAACGTAACCCAAGGGAAAGGGGTACAGAAAATCAATGGCATTTAACCTAAAGAGAGAGAAAACATCAAAATAGACAGTAAATTGTAAATGGCGTATACATGTATAGCGCTTTTCTTCCTTTTTCGAAGGCCCATGCAGTCCCATTCACCCATTTACAGGCTGGCTGTGACTTCACCAGAGGCAATGTGGAGTTCAGTGTCTTGCCTAAGGACACTTCAGCACATGGGCGGACAAGGCGGGAATCGAACCTGCAATCTTCTGATCAGAAATTGACGGCCCTAGGCTGCACCACAGCTGCCCCTGTTGTTTTAGTTGCTTACGTTTTTGAATGTCAAAAATAACTGTTAAGTAGAGGGCTTCATTATTTTCTGCATACACCCACATTTACACACTCAAGCATTCACACATTCTTCATTCACATTTCTTTACACAAACCTGCACCCACATGCACATTCACACTGAAAATAAACTAACTTATAAGTGCATATCGACACACACGTATTTTCAACATTAGGCATATCAACACAGAGGATATGTGAATGAACCAAAACCTCAATGGATGCAGAAAGGAAGGTGTGAATCGCCTACCACCTACGCAGCACATTGGACAGTATGGTTTGTTTGTACATTTGGAAAGGCTTATGCATTCTTTTTAAAAATATAATCATAAGCAACATTTTTATTTCATTTAATATTTTTTGGACTATCTTATGTTAATGATTTTTCAAATATTAACTCGTAACATTTCACAGCATTTTCAAATGGAAATATTTTATTAATAAAATTAGATACCTTAATAATTTTGATAGTGTCCTCAATAACCCGAAGTGCTTAAACTTCTCCTTTATTTCCTGGTTTTGAAAAATTCCACTAACACACATACACACTTTTTTGCACCTCGGTGCTTGTTCCACCTTCACATATAATAGACTTCTTTTTTTTTTTATTCCGCTAATTACAGGTCTGTCATGTCTAAGCCAAAGACGAAAGCTTGCAAACCAATTAGCCATCAAAGCCAAAAGAGATGTCAAGCTTTGGCCTAAGAGCACAGACGAGCACCTGTGGTTAAAATACCTGTGGTGACGTCGCATAGAACTATGTGAATAATTTTTTCTTAAAAGTAACAAAGGCGTACTGTGATCATTTGTCTCTGGATACAAAACTGTGGATATCAATAAAAAATAAAAAAAAGTCACATTCCAAGTGGATATTGCCTCCACCTGTATCTTGCTTTTATCTGGCAACGTACATGTACAGCATTAATCTCATACTTGTTCACACATTAAGCATCTCCTTATAAATGCATTTTAATGTGAATTAGGGATGCTAACATTCTTATTTTTAAAACAGAACAGTATGTTATACTGTTTAACCAATTTATCGGGAAAGTGAATTATCACTCACTGCATACTACTAGGTCTATCTTTAAAGCTGTGCTAATTTTAAGACGGATGAATGATTTCTTGTTTTATTACATTACACTAGGCTTGGTGTAAGCCAACAGAAAGGTTTTTCTTTGTTGTTACTTTCTTATTAACAGTGGAATTTGGTAATTAATTACAATTATTGAGCTATATAAACCATCGTTACTTCATTACTTAGGTTGTGTAGGTTTTGATATTTTCTATCAGTTAAATAAAACGTAAATACTGAGCCCTCCAGGTGCCAGTGATTGGAACAGTGAAAAAAAAAATCTGATAAACCGTGCGCATGGATTGCTTAACGATCACGGCTTACGACTAATGATGACGTCACACTATTTGATAGGCTGTAAGTTGGTCTAATGACGTGTAAGAAAGCGATTGGTCTGGACAAATTACGGTATGACCATAAAAGAGGAAATTGGAAGTTCCGTTGTTAACAAAGCCCTTACATAGAGCGAGATGATCTTCTAAACGGGCTTTTATTATTATTATGATTATTACTAAGTGCATGTTCGCTTATTGTGTTTTTTAATCCGTGCAGCCAGTGCGTTTTTCTTGTCCAAACTGACCCGGAAAAAGGGTTAGGATTAAATTAATACGTGCCAACAACAATTAGCCGTGATGAATTTTAACTGGAATAACATCAGCCATTGTCTTGCCTGGACTCGACTGGTAACACAAATTCATATGATTGTTTGCACGGTTTCTCATGACTGTTCATTCAAAAGCCACCTCCGCTCGCCCCAAAGCCGCTCCTCTGCTTTTAGTTACAAATTTCTTAAGAGACATGGTTCTCCTGAGTCCGGCAGCTCGCTCACACAAAACAACCGGATGGACTGCGGTCTGAAGCCTCCTCCGTTGCGCACACAGTAACAAAGCACCCTCCCCTGTCTGCAAACAGGAAGCTAAGAGTCCGGCTGCTCTGCTCAGAGACTTGCACATGCACGATTGCGCAACAGTACGAGCACAATTGATTAATCCGTGGGAACTGTGCGCGCGGTTTATCAGATTATCTTTTTTTTAATTTCATTTTTTTTAAAACAACTGACACCTGGAGGACTCAGTACAAACGGATATTAATTTGAAAAAAAAAAAAAACAGAGTTGCTGGCAAGAATGCTGATGAATGAAACAACTCTAAAGTCGGCTCTATAATATATCACCCTCTCTGATTATTTTTCTTCAAAAAGATCTTATTTGTATTATTTTCCCTTGAGAATTTGTATATGAGGGGGAAAAAATTAAGTCACGAGTATTTTTTAAAATAGGTAATGAGTAAAGTAAATTAATTACAGTTTTAATCCAGTAACCAAGTAATCAATTACTTTTTTTAGAAGTAAAATACCCAACACTGCTTATTGACAAATTAAAAAAAAAAAACATTTTAAAAAAACAACTTTTTGTTGTTTTGTAAAACACAAATCATCAATCAAACTGAAACAAAGCCTTTACCAACCTTTTTCAGTAGGGAGAGGCAGAACCATCAGTTTGAAATGGGTTGCTCGAGGTTAGAGAATGCAACGAACTGGCGGAGTGTAGATTAAGGATTGGAGCTTCATCGAATGATTAATTAGTGGAATCAGGACATTGAGCATGTATGGGAAGTCATAAGGGCCAAAAAGTCTTAAATTCTGTCAAATTTACTGTCGCACTTACATATCTGATGCCAGCAGAAAAAAACAGTCAAATATAGTGTAGTATATGATCAAATGTTTTAGGATATTGTAGAAAACATATTTTTGAGAAAAAATATAATATAATAATATTTATATGTGCAGGGTAGACGTTGTGCTTGGGAGACTGTTTCATGAGGCAGCGCCTTTTGTGATTGGGTCCTCGAACAACTGAACACTGACGCTTTTTAAGCGAGAATAGAAGGGGCCGAATCAGAGGAGCTGTCATATCGGTCGCACACTTTAGTGGTTTGCTCCATACAGTATGGTTATGCTTGGATACAAAGTCTGTGTATATCTGCAAACGGTTCTTCACAGTGGTCTGTGCAGGTGAGAGTAAAAACCCAGCAAACTTAGATTGTTTTTCAGCAAGAGGGGGAAAGGACCACTCCAATTTTTCCGCCGCACGGCGGTACAAGGAAAGAGAAGATGAAGAAAAGAAAACCAGCAGATGAGGTTTGGTGGCACGCAAGTTCCTGGTTGTCTTCTGCAGAACCATGAAAGTCGAGGCAAATGTCCAGAACATTCTCGTCCTTGTAAGGCGTGTCCAGTTGGAGAAGCGGCTACTCGTGGCCGCATGCTTCCCCTGTTCTCAAGCCAACTCCTAGCTGTGGTCTGCCCAGCTAGGAGTAGGGGCTTTAACCAGGAGCTTTTTGTCAGATACAGAGGTCCTTCAACTACAACAAGTGTCCTGCTGTGCTGCAAAGTTTTTTCCAGCACATTTACTACGAACTTCACAGGCTTTCCAAAGTCGAGCACCACAATAGGTGTGGAGCTCCATCAACGCTCTCGGAGCATAGACAGTTCCCAGACAAATTGGACAGGGTTTGTGTTGGTCCTTCTCATGCAAAAAGAAGCCACATTCCAGGGGATGAGAGCAAACAGAAGACTTATGCTTCACTTTATTGGGCCGTATCAACAGCACTTCACCTAAAGTCAGTGCTCCGTAGGCATTTACAGTGAGCAAAGAGGCAACAGTGACCAACTGGCTGTGGAAAAGTCAGCAGTGCTAGCCAGCAGCAGTGTAACTAGCTCTGAACGAGAGAGATGTTCTTAGCGAGGTCAAAAGTATAAAAACTGAATGAGGTAGCACGGACAGGGCCATATGGGCAAGAGGTGGAACCACCCCCTCTGTCATCTGCCTTAAAGGGGAGAATAGAGGTGTCTTCAGCCAGACACGCAAGGCTGTCATATTCCATACTATATGTGTGGTACCTAATGAATCATCTGAAAGGGAAGCTCCTGTTTATTTGTATTTGTGTGTACATGTGTGTTTGAGTCGGCTGTGGTATTAAGGGAGACCAATCGACCTCTGATCAAAAATCACAGGTTTGGTTTCCGCGCTTCCAGCCCATTTGTCGAATTATCCTTCAGCAGACACTGAGCACCACATTGCTCCTGGTGGTTATAGGTTGGTGCCAGTGTTCAGCAGCAGACTCAAACATGAGTTTGTGAATGTGTGTGAATGAGTAGATTGGACTGTGATTGTAAAGGGATCTGCCATGGCCACTCCTTCAGTTTGTAGGGGGCTGCTTATTCTTGGTTCCTTAAGATCTACCATGCTGCCATCCAGCTCTCCCTACGCTGTTTGGGGCTAATTACCTGGAACATATGTGTTCATTAAATCAGAATGTGGAGACATATTTGTGATTGAGCTAATCAGCAGCTAGCAGAGCTTGGAGATCTGGAAAACAGGCAGCATGGTAGATCTTGAAGACCAGGAATGAGCAGCCCTGATTTTGATGGTTTCTGCCCTGAGTATTCTGATTACCACCGCAATTACTACTGATTACCATTGTCACCTTCACAGTCTTTGCTTTCTCCTGGTCTTCCCTAAGTCCCTTGTATTTCTCCAATTTCTCATGTTCCTCTTCCTGATGTTGCCAGCCCTGTCACATCCACCACAACAGTTTTCCATTGTTCTTTATCCACCACTACACTGTCTGGTTGGTCCCAATTACCATCCTATGCGTTACTATCTACACACGAGCTGCCTGATTGCAAAAACATTGGCTAAACTGTAGAGGGTACATAAGGAGCGCACACTTATTAATCCATTTGACACGCTTGCATCTCACCTGCTTAACCCTTACCTACTCTTATGTGTTGCATAGGTGTTCACTACGACCTGTCATACGCAGTATGCCCGTAGAAAAATGTACATGAACATTTTCTATATTTGTGTTCACTGAGCGGTCTACGACCTTGATCTTTTGTGCGAGTCACGTGCTTGTTCTGTACAGGGTTGACCCTTTTTCAGCCACAGACACCCCATATCCACCCATGAGGTAGATTCATCCATCTTCTTCTGCTCATCCGGGACCAGGGCACGGGGGCAGCAGTGTAAGCACAGATGCCCAGACTTCCCTCTCCCTGGCAACTTCCTACTCTCGGCAGACCCCACCGAGAGACATGGTCTTTCAAGTGTGTTCTGAGTCCTCCCTGGGGCCTCCGCCCAGTGAGACATGCCCAGAACACCTCCTAAGTGAAACATTGGAGCCATCCAGACCAGATGCCCAAACCACCTCAACTGGGGGGATGAGAAGCGGCTCTATTCCACAGTACTTAACTTGGGCCCTTTAAGTGTGGAAGGTTAGCTTTGGTCTGAAGACATTGGGGGGGGGGGATCTTTTTCCAGGAATGGATAAACAACCTTAACAGAATGCAGCTACCTCCGCTGTTAGATGGAGACTTACATCCATTGATTTCTACCATCTCTTGGTTGAATTTAGTGGATGAAAGTCATATTTTAACAGAGGACAGTACAGCAGCACATTCCACCAACTGCATTACCTGCATCATCCTTTACAAGTACTTTTATATTCGTGGCACCTTCTTCGTAGGACATGGATAGTGTTCTTTTTTTCTGTTTTCATGAGCATAATTTGAATCGCACTTAGTCCTGCCTGAAGTCCCTCTGGAACTACATCAACAAGGGGGTGGATTTGCCATGGCCTACAAAAGGGGCAAGGCAAATCCACACCTTGAGATCATAGCTCAGGAGGGTATAAATTCAGACACTCAAACTCCTCCACCACGGTAAAGTAGCGATTAAGGGAGGGAAATTATCTTTTCCAATTACTAATAATTTGGGTGGGAAAACCAAAGTACTTGGAGGAAACCAACAGGTCTACGCAACCTCTTCTAATTTGTAGCTATTAATTTTGGGTGAATGATTTTTAATTTTTAGATAAATTTCATCTGTCAACACAAGTGAATTTGGATAAGTGGGGGAAACCGAAGCACTCGCAGAAAACCCACATAGACACGGGTTTGTCAGGACACAAAATGGACCCAACAAACCAACGTGCCACCCTGTTTTTTTAAAGGCCATTTTTATTTTCACAACCAAAATTTGTTTGTACTAAACTGCTGAAATCCCTATTCTAACCAATTTGTTTAGCGATGTGGCATGTATCTGTACTGACAAGTGATTCAGTGAATCCAAATGTAATTTTCAAGTCAAAGCTTTACACACTTTGAGAAATCCCTACCATCTATACAAGTGAATTTAGATAAGTGGGGGGAAACCGAAGCACTTAGAGATAGAGATAACCCATTTTTTCAAATGCCCTATAGTGAACAGTTTTTCCCCTTTTTATTTTTTTAGTTCTTTTTCCTACAATTGTGAAAAAAAATAAAAAAGCACTTGTGCGTTTTATCTTCCAAAAGGTGCTTTTCTATTACAAGTGTTAATATTAATCATATGGATAAAATTTAGATCAGTCACATACATATATTTGGACATATTTCTAGATTAAGATTATAATCCCAATTTTAAAGAAAATGTAGACTTTGGCTGCCCAATCTTGGTCCTCAAGATCTACCCCTCTGCCTGCTTCCAGCCTTTCCTGCACTTCTTGCTGCTGATTACCTGTACCAGCTGTGCTGAGTCAATCAGAACATGGAAAACCCCCTTTGTCAGCAAATCAGCAGCAAGAAGGAAAGGGAGCTCTGGAAGCACAAACACAGGCAGGGTGGTAGATCCCAAAGACCAGGATTGAGCAGCCCTGATTTACTGTATTTTTAAAATACACATCTGCCATTGTGGCCCCAATTGTTTAAAGCCCCAACCCCTGTAGCCATTTCAACACAACTATTTACATCTGAGTGACCTCTAATCTCTTTCAAATTCTCTGCAAATAGTCTACGAAAAAAAATTAGGAAAGAGGACCTCTTCTCAGGTTTTTCTTTTGGCTCTTTGACATTTTCTACTTTCTTCTTATTTTTCACTTTCTTCTCTTTGTTGTTCTTCTTTTGTCTTTTTACCTGTTTAACATTCTTTGGAGTTTCCTGCTGGAGTATTGGCAGGCATTTGGACTATTGGCAGGCTTTAATTTTGTTTGCAATTTCAGTTCGTCTTTCATTCTGTATTTCTTCAGTTTCTTTAATCAGAAGCTCAATTTTTTCTTCACTATCTTTTTCCGCTTCTTCCTTTTCTTCCGTTTTCAAACATGGGTTTCTCTCCTCTCCTTTTTATTCTCCATGTGTCTGGCTCTCATTCCTAAGATCTTTTACCATTTCTCTGATCTTTGCTTCCATATCCTTCTCTTGATTTTTCAGGTGAGTTTGTTTTTGTCTGAGTTCATATGCGTCTTTTGCTTGTTGTGTATGCGTGTCTTCTCATCTATATTCAATTTCAGATGATTTTTCATCATCAATTCTTGCTGGGATGCAGCTTGCAGTTGTCGCATCATTCCAGCGTTTCTTTTTGAAGCAGTTGACTTTCAAGAATTAGCTGACAGCATCGATGAAGGATTGTATCTCTGTTTGGGTGGCTTCCATAGCTCCTATGAGTTTATCGATGCTCAGCGTCTACTTATTTTCATCACCTTTAAAGGAACTTTTCTCATCAGTTTTGGTAAATTCGTGCTGGGAAGCTGTTTGCAGTTGACTCTTAGGCTGAAGGTTTTCCTTTTCTAGCTTGTGGACGTTGAGAACCAGCAAAGAGTTCTCATCTTTAAATATTTTTGTGTCTGTTTGGCTTTATTTAAAAGCTGTTTGCAGCTCTGCCAAATGGACCCCTTTCTCTGCATTCTGTTCTCTCTGGGCTCTGAGAATTTCAACCTCCTTATCCAGCATTTTCAGCTCTTCTGTCTTCTCCATGAAAGATGTCTCAGCTGAAGAAAAACACTTGGAGAACTTTGTTGAGATGTTACTTGTTTTCTTTAGCCAGTTGGAGGCTTTTTTCTTGCAACGCTAGATGTTCTGAATTGAAGGCTTTGTGCGCCGCTTTTATCTTCTCGATGTACTCTACTCTTTGCTGGACAAGCTCATTATTCTCGTCATGGGTGCGTTTGAGCTGATTTCCAAGCTCTGCGATTCCTAAGCTCTGCGATGACTAAGTCCTGATGCGATGACTTAGTCCTGGTTTCTTCTTCAAATTTTGATTTTCGTGCTGGAGATTTTGCTGTGGCTGCACATGTCGATTATACCCAATGGGATTGGGGTTAGGATTGTAATGTCTGTAATCCTTTGTAAAAGTTCTGTGAGTGCCATGTGGATTTCCAGCACTGTAAAGGCCCGTACACACTGGGAGGAATTTCGCGCGCGATATTCGCAGATGTTTAACGCCTTGTCACTAAACAAAGATTAGATTAGATTAGATTCACCTTTATTGTCACTGCACATGTAGATACAAGGCAACGAAATGCAGTTAGCATCTAACCAGAAGTGCAATAATCAGTAAGTACAGAATAAAGGTCTATAGTATGTACAATAACTATACAGGTTAGTATTATGGACATAATTTACAGATATTAATACTGCACGATATACAGATAGGTGTACTATGAATATACTATACAACAAAGGGCACCAATGTGAGTGTGCATACCGACACGAAAAACGCCACGCTTAAAAGCGTAATTTTTAAAAAACGCCTGGGGTTTGTTTATTTGGTTTGACGCGCCGCGTCAAAAACTATACGACCAATGAGAATGCCGCTTTTGCAGACGTGTCTGGAGCTTCTGAAGTTACAGTAAAACACAACTTGGGGGCGCTCAAACACAAAACTGCCTTTCTGAGCACACATACCAGCGAAGAAGATAGACGCCAAGTAGCGTCTACACTCCCGCGAAGAAATAATGACGGACATTATAAAATATCCCCGAAAACGCTCATGATACATTTTCAGCTCTTGTACCAGTCAATAAAACTCCCCATGTTCTTCTCTTCTCGTAACTATGGGATGTACCCAATATCGGCGTCTTTTCCGGCGTCTTTCATCATTCAACAGAACAATAATTTCTTCATCGCTGGACCTGGAGCTAGAGCTACTGTTGCTTGAAATATTCTTGTTTTCTTTGTATGATTCTGACAAGCGCGTAAATACTTGCTCTCTCCTTCTGAGTGAAAAGCGACTTTAAGAAGCGTAAAATTGCGCAGCGCCACCTTGTGTACAGGAGTATTTCTGTTTTACATTAAGCGCCATCTAATGTCAAGGAATGAAATCGCATGTTCACTCGGCTCATCGTCAGCGAAAATTGCCTGGGTGTGAACACAAACGTGTTGAAAACGCTGATGAATAACGTGTGTGTACGGCCCTTGTGGTTTCTGCCAGAATATCTGTTTGTGAATGTCTTGCTTGTATCTGTTGTTATAAGCCATTGTTTCCAGAAAAAATGCAAAATATTGCCTGTTTGTGGTGAGCTGCAGTAAATGTTTGCAACTGACTTTCAAGGAAAAAGGCTTTGAAGTGGTGTGGAAAGTTTCACTGGCTTTGATGAAAGTAACTAAGTTGCTAAAAACGGCTGTTTTTGTCAAACAAATTTCTAAAGTCCTGGGGGTTATACTTGAAGATTTTTAGGGAAGTCACATAGACTCTGACAACAGTGTGATGTCATCAAATTAAAATAATAGCATAAGGCAAGCAACTGATGATGGTCACCTGACCTGATGACATCATCAGCAGATTGAGACATGTTAAGACGCAACACATTGCTTTATTTGCAGGGCTGCTGATGAACGAGCTTCTCCCCTCCCAAAGGTAAGTGTGCCAGCTATACCCCAGGATTTTATTAGTAACCTGTAGCTCAGTTGCCAGTGGATTTTATCTGGGTTTCATACAGAATGACTTTTATCCTTTTTGCATGACTGTGTGTGTACTTTTAAATCTTTTTGTGGATAATTATATCCATTTATGGATTTGTTTTAGATACATGCCACCACCCTAAACATTTGGGTTGGATTAGGGATTTCAGCAGCTTAGTACAAACAGATTTAAGTTGTGAAAATATAATAGGCCTTTGAAAAAACAGGGTGGCACGTTGGTTGGTTGGGTCCACTTTGTGTCTCAGACTGGTTCTGCTAAAAAGGTTCATTAAGAAATAAGTCATTCTGAAAAACAGCAATGTGAAAAAAAAAAAGCAACTTTGGAAAATATTGATTTGAAATCTGAGTTTCTGCAAAAAAGTCATAGCGATATAATAATATTCAACATAATTAAAATAAATATTTTAAAATTCTGTATCAAAATAATTTTTAAACATTTATAATACATTTTTTAAAGCAAAATGAAATATGTTCAATAATATAATGACTAATTCAAAATCTGTGTGCAGGTTTTCACAATATGATCTTTTCATATATTTATGAGAGATCAATTGGTTGATTGTGTGATTGCACAAGGTCCCATTTAATTATTTTCTAGTTATGAACAGTCCCTATTCATTCGGATGTAGGCCTGGTCTAAGAGTATGGATGTCCACATCTGACCTACCCCTCCATGTAGTCAACAGGAAACTGCAGTCTCAATTTGATTGGCCCTTTGAGGTGTCAAAAGAAAAATAACTCCTCCTTTTAAAAGAAAAAATTGTTTTCCTCATAGCGTAATTACCTAAGTCATTTTTTGGCCAAATGTTGATATCTGTCCAAAAATACCAATGTGCCTGCAGAGAAACTCCCTTTTTATTTTTACCCTGATAGTAATTTTTGTTGATTATATGTATATTTCCAACTTTATTTATAAAGGGACAAGCCAGCCTGCACCCATACACACTAGGTAACATGGGGGTCAGAAAAGCAATTTACATTAGGAAAAAAAGATTTGAGGCATTATTAAATGAAAACAAAGGACAGACAATTATAAGAACTTAACAGAAGTTTAAATTAATTTCTAGGGCACTAAAATTGTAGATTTGGACTGCTGCAGTACACTATATAAAGTGAAGAAAATCAGACACAACCGTGGTGCGGATAATTCAAAAGATAACCATGATTAATCTAAACACAAAATACATAACACCCAGAAAATTATCCAACCTGTAATGTAATTTAATCTGTTAGACGCATGAAAAGACTTTTTCCTAGCATATTTGCACAAAAGAGGCGTCATAAAAACATTATTTTGTGAACCATAGCTAACTCATACTGTTACTTTATTTAACCTAATATTTTTTTAATGTCAGAAAATGAGCCAAACATTGTCGTTGTATCTTCATTACAAATGGTCACAATATGATTTTCTCCTTACATAGTTACAGTTAAAAAACAAAAACTGGTAAATCAGCTGTTTTTTTTTACTTGTAATTTTAATTTGTACCTATATCTGTACATTGAAATGACTGCAGTGAGGCTTTGCTGCAGCCCATCCTACTATTCTTAATCTGCAAGATTGGTGGGGGAAAACGTTGAATCATTTACATTCAGTTTCTATTTAAAATCTTCAGTGAATCTACGAATTTAGTCATCTGGTCATCTAAAACAAAAACATCTAACAGTGAGTGCACTCCTATTAAATTATTCATATTGTGGGTTTGCTGCTTAAGGGCTCAGGATAAATATGTGGCCATTGAAGCTAATACTATCTGTCTAGAAAAGTGGAGACTTTGGTTTTAATGTAGATGATGTTTCTTTTAACAAAAATAGCCAAAGGCTGGTTGTAGACATGTCACTTTAAAAACTCTCTATTCTCTATCCTGATGAACAGAATTTTTAGATTCAGTCAAAGGCCAAAAGAAGTTGGGTTCACTGACTGTGACTGAAATTTTGATGATGTTGTTGGCTTCTACGTCAATGTTGTCCATCAAGAACCTTAATCCTTTTAACAAACAGAATTTTTAGGTTCAGCCAAAGGCTGGAGGAAGTCTGGTTTGATGACTCACTGAATTTTATCACAGCTTTTTGCTGATGAAGCCGTTCTATTGGCAACATCAAATCATGACATTTGATGTTTACTTGGGTGTTTGTAAAGCAGCTGGAAGAAGAATTGGCTCCTCCAAGTCAAAGACCATGGCTCTCGACCAGAAAAAGGTGAAAAGCGTTTGCACTATATAGAAGTCTAATGCATAGAAGCAGCAATGCATTTCCCTTGACGATCCATTGTAGTGAGTAAATTGAGACAAAAGGAAAAGCTCTCGATTTATTGGTTAATCTACATTGCTACCCTCATCTATGGTCAATAATTGTGGGTCACGACTGATATCCCTTCAGTTGTGACCCACAGTTCTTGAAAGAAAGGATAGGATCCCAGTTATGTGTAGCTTGAACAAATTACCTTTCCAGGGTGGCCGGCACAGCCTTAGAAATAGACAGAGGAGCTTTATAACCTTGGAGCAACTTGGAGTAAAGCCTCTGCTCCCCCACATTGAGACCAAGTGTGGTAGCTCAGACATCTCTTTCTAGGGTCTTCTTGAAGCCTCCCTGTGTTGGTATTCTGAACATGGATCACTATAAAGTGGTCCTTGGAACCCCTTGGAAGTGCTGTAGGGACAACATCTCTCAGCTGTTCTGGTAACACGTTGTCATCCTCCTGTCAAACGTGGAGACATTTTTGGTCTAGTTGGAGTTCTAAACATCTTTGGTTATTCTACATTCACATCAAATGTCATCTGCACATAAAAAAAATAGAGTTTCAATTTTACGTCAATGAAAAAAGGTCATGCAGAACATTTTGAGCATTGGAAAAAAAAAGTGATTTTCTAGCGATTGCTAAAAACTTTTGATGGTAGCTCGTCCCTCACTCTAATTTGCATCAGTAGCATCGGGTAATGAAAACCCCTTTGGACAAGCATCATGCAGCAAATTGACAAGTTTCAAAACAAAGGTGGTGGGGACAAATTTGATGTGGAAATTATTAACAATAATAATAACACATTTTATTTAGAAAGAAATGTTTACATTTTGAAAAACATCTCAAAGCGCTACATTATACAATTAAGAAGGACAAATGGCGCTAAAAAGCATTTTTAAAAAGGAATGTATTTAACCCCTTTTTAAAAGTGTCAAGGCTTTGTGGGGCTCTGAGTGACAAGGCAGAACACAGGACTGGACTCAGATGCAGAGCTTAAGGATTTAATTGCTTGATTCAAGAGATGAGCTTGCTTTGGCAGGTGAAAGCACATGACAAACAGGCACAGGACAAAGGGAAACACAGGCTATAAATACATGAGGAGGGGAAGCACAGGTGGGAATGATCAGGGATGATGAGGCAGACTCAGGGGGGTATTCCAGAAAGCAGGTTATGCTAGCTCTCACGGTAAGTTTGAGGCTAAGCAAGTTGATAACCTCAGTTTTCGGTTCCAGAAATGGAGGTATGTTTCAGGGTAGGTCAAGTTGCCATGGCAATTCATGCTCTGAACATAACCTGGTCGGGAGCAGGTTTAGTTGAAGCTTAGTTTGTTTACAGAGAGGTGAAGCAGCATGGCGTGTCCATTTTAAGATGATTTAGTGGATGAAGAAGCTCAGATAATACTTTTTCTATCGTGAGAGGGTGATAAGACCACATATGGATGCTGGAAAAAAAATTTTTTTTACTTTGATCTAACTTTATTATTTGTTTCAGTTAAAATAAATCATTTTTTTGTAAGTCGGTTTAAAAATTACACGTATTTTTCAGACAGTTATTTTATTTTCATTCAAAGTAATTCAATTAAGAAGGTGTAACTTTGGTGCTGCTGTTGGAGCGGCACCGCAAAGGATTGTGGGATATCATTCCCTTTGCCTGTCTGGACGGATTTGGGTTTAGGTGTGGGTTTTTGACCAAATGTGTTTAGTTGTTTAGCTGTTTTACTGTGTTTTGCCATGCTTCGCCGAGTTATTTTGTCGTACTGAGCTTACGTCTCTGCACCATAAGTGAGAGTGAAGGAGAGGATGGTTAGTTTATAAAGCACCCCTACAGCTTGTCCTTTGTAATGACACTCATGGTTAATTCTCTAACGCATTTTTGCACTCCGTGCATTATTCCCCCCGTTTTTTTTATTGTTATAAAAACGAGTATATCTGCCGGCTCAAACTTAGGCATTTGAGAGTTCAAAAAATTTAATTAATTAAGATGGAAAAAAATATTAATTGAATTGGAGTAATATGGCATTTAGTTAGATAAATACGTAAATTTGAGTTGTATAAACAATTATTGAGTTTTATAGACGCAATAAATTAGGTTGAATAAATTTAACTCAATTTTTTGTTACCGATAGAAGTAATTCATTTAAGATGGCAAAATTGGATGAGTTATATATGTATGTGCGTCACAAGGAAAATGGAAATAAGATCAGAAACTCGTGCGTTTACTTTGTCTGCTCTTTTTCTACAAGCAGAAACTCTTTTTTTTGATGATGCAGCCGTGTTACTTTTTTGATGGACGTGTAAACTTCATACGCCGTCATTAAAACCTCAGACTCCGTCTCACTGAAGTACAGCGTTTTCTTTTTTTTCCTCCACGCGTTTCCATGGTGACTCCAGAAATCGGCGATCCATTGAGAATGTCTTTATGTACCTGCCGTTCACGCCCATTAACCCAGGGTTACCAAGTCAAGCGTAATTACGCCAACTCATATCCGGTCTTTTGGAACCGACATACCCAGAGTAAGCAAGTTCAGGCGGATTTCAGCCAGAGTTCAGGCTTAAAGTCAGGCTAGTTTAAACATGCTTCCTGGAATACCCCCCAGGTGTGACTTTCAAAACAAAACAGGAAACCCCACACGAGACAACAGGAAGCTTGACGAGACATGACACTGAGGTATTCTGGAAGGTTGTTCCAAAATGGAGGAGCAGCAGCCTGAAAGGCTCTGTCCCCCATTGTGGTCAGCCAAGCAGTCTTTTCCTGGTGAAGGCAATGAGTGAAATATGAGCGGAGGAGTGGTGAAGTACAAGCTATTTTAAAAGGCAGTTGTTTATCTGTTCCTGATTCACAACAATTTTAATAAATACTCAAAAATGCCATTTTTATCTAATTTGTTTTATATATGTCCTTCACCATGAGAAAAATTCAATTTTCACTGGACTTATTGGAGTAGGTCTTAAAGATAATTATACTTCACAAACAGTACACAGATGTACATTAAAAAATGTGTTGAAATATCAACAAAGAGTTTGCTTTTCTAAAGGTGGATATATTAAAATAGATTAAACGTCTACCTCAAAGGCAGGTGCCCTGATTTATTAACAAAAAACACCTGAATGAGTGTAAGAAAACTAGCATAACCCAGCTTGTGTCTCAGTCTATGGAGATTAAAATAAGTGAAACTCATACATAAAAAAAAAGATACAAACATTGCAATAATCTCAAAGTGGATTTTGTCTAAACGTTTTCAGCTGATGTAAAAAGCAGATATATCTAAATAAATATACATGTATATATAAAATGACTTTTACACCAACAGGTGGTTAGAAAAATGCGGAAAGGTCTTCAAAAATTCCATTTAAGCAGCTCGTAACTCAAAGTTATACACATTTCTTTTTCTTAACAAGACCTTGGTTTCATTTCCAAATGGTTCATCATGTCTTTAGACCATGAATATTAAAGAAAATCCACCATCCTTATTCCAGTGCAGTCATTCATGCATTCAAACATTCAAAGGCTGTCCACAGCAGTCAATTCAGCTTTCCTTTTATGTCAATGCATGTCAAAAAGTGACTAAGAGAGGGACGGATCAGTTACAACTGAATAAATTCCTCTCAGATATACTTTTCTTATGTAACATTTCACTCTTGTTTGATGGACAGAAACCCGCATGCAGGATAAATTATCCATAGATACTCAAATGAGAAAAAAAGAAAAGGAACATTTGTTCACTGACATAATCCCACATATTCGTCAGAAGCAGAAAGTTGACAGTAAATGAAAAAGGAAAATATAAAATACAAAGACTTCCTACCATAAACTTGCCTGAAGTCATGCTATTGGCATATATTTTATGACAATTTTGGGAAGATTTTCCGTTTTTTTTTACCTTTGAGGAAAGTAATGAGCAAATGTTTTATGGAGTGATATTTCTGCCACCACGTTGCACACAAAACTTTCTAAGTTGAACACAAAACTTTATAAGTTTTTTGCTAAAAAAATTTTTTTTTTGCTTTCAAAAACTTTTTTTGCGTTTGCAAAACACATTTTTTCGCGTACGTTGTGTCAAATCTCGCTTTTGTCCTATCTTTGATTTTGCTGACTACTTTGAGCGCGACTTAGCGTGATATGACTGCCATTGGCATTGCCAAAAAGAAATTCGCAAGCGTTGTGTGTCATCTCACTTTTTTCCTATCTTTGCTGAGTTAAGTTTCGTTTTGACGTCACCAAGCTGCCATCAAACAGCTGCTGATTGGTCCAGATTCTAACCAATCACATTGCCATATGAATCTAACATGGTGTCTGCTGCCTAGGCTGAACCAGCTTTTTTTACCCTCATTTTTGTATTTTTGGATGAAGACGTTTTCATTTTTTTAAATATAATTTTAACAATAATTCATACTTTCTTTTTTTTAGCATTAGTTCATTTTTATTGAGTCAAATTTTTGAATTTATGGCTGAGGATCTCCTGAAACTGTCATGTTTATCTGCTGACATTAAATCAACAGACCTGTGTGATCTGTGAATCATGCAGAGCAAAATATTAGTGAAAAGGAAGATTTTCTTTAAGGTCTGTTTGTTAAAACAAAACAATAAAATATTCAAAGCACATATTATTTAATGCTGCACATGTGTTTAGGATCAGATGAACAGCAATAATAAGCAGAAGAATGATGGCTCACCACAGTAAACTCAATGTATATAACACAGAAGAGGCATTTTTTGACCTTTATTATCATTTATGTTTTAGAACTTGTAAGCGTTTTTCCAAAGTTAAAAAATATTAGTCATAAAAAATGCTATTTTCTCTTAATATTTCAACCATTTTTGACTAAAATAAAACAATAGTTCAGATACAAATCTTAAAAAGTGTTGCTTCCCTGCTGGACGGAGTCGGAGTTTGGTCATGTTTTATTCTGCTGCAGACATTTTAAACACGTTCATCACTACACTGACATGAATAAATATTAAACTCTGTTTGATTTTAGCTGCTTTGCAGCTCCTTCTAGGTTTTACTCTGAGAGAAACGGGCCAGACTGAAAAAGGCAGAACCCTGTACGAAAAGAACCAACACAAAGTCTAAAGTCATGTCTGCCTCAGCGTACCGTCAATATCCGTCAATAACCGTCAGAGACACTTGATTGGTTAGAATCTGGACCAATCAGCAGCTGTTTGATGGCAGCTTGGTGACGTCAAAACGAAACTTAACTCAGCAAAGATAGGAAAAAAGTGAGATGACACACAACGCTTGCGAATTTCTTTTTGGCGATGCCAGTGGCAGTCATATCACGCTAAGTCGCGCTCAAAGTAGTCAGCAAAATCAAAGAGAAGACAAAAGCGAGATTTGACACAACGCACGCAAAAAAAGTGTTTTGCAAACGCAAAAAACGGTTTTGAAAGCAAAAAACTTATAAAGTTTTGTGTTCAACTTAGAAAGTTTTGTGTGCAACGTGGTGGCAGAAATATCACTCCATAATGTTTGTCCTTTCCTGACTTTTTCAAAATGATTTTTGCATTTTCTAAAATAACTAATATAATAGTTACTTATTTTAATGCTTAAAAGTTTTAGGTCTGATGACATTTGTCAGAATAGAACTCAAACAACAAAAATCCTTTTAATTTTTGTATATGAGATACAGTAACTGTTTCTTCATTTTAGAGTCAGCCAGTCACCCCTCCCGCATCTCCATCTGATCTGGAGTACTGTTGCTATCTAACCCTATCCAACCGTATCTTTTGTTTGGTTTTGTAAGTTTTTTTAATTCTTCTTTTATCTTCCAATAATCTTGCCCTCCTGTACCTTTCTGTGCTTGTCTCTCCAAAAACTTCTGTCCAGGGCCTCAGTTAGGCTGATCTCCTGAAGGTACAGAAACGCATCTCAAATCTCAGATGGGAAATGGCTTTTTTTCAATCTGTGAATTGCTTTTCCGCTGTACAGTGATCCCTTGCTATAACACGGTTTACTTTTCACGGTTTTGCTACTTCACGGATTTGCATCGTGCATTGTGTTCTGCATTCTGATTTGCTAAAAAGTCACTCCACTTCTTCTCTACCCGTGCGTCAATAATGTTGCAATTTAATATGTACACGTTTGTAAAACAGCTCGCCAAATTTACAACACGTGCAAATCATCTTGCAATTTGGAGTTTCTCTAAAACCCATAGAAAAAGAGCGACAACTGTCAAACACTATGTTCTTCTCCCGATCAAACACAGCTGCACCGCGGGCTTCAGAAGAAAACACTGCAGAGCGGAGTCAGGATGCAGAGCATCAGTCTGAATAGCAGTGAAATACACCTGAGTCACTATTTGTCCCACTGTACTTTGTATTTTTTTCATTATCATTTTAAATTTTCTCCCGTTTAATCCAATTACTCGGGTCGCTGTGGGCGGGGCTAATCTCCGCCATTTGAAGTCTTCTGTTCACATTGATGATTAAAATTATTATTTGACAGTACAGTACAGAAGTTATTTGTTTCTAAAGTACTTTTATTTGTTAAACAAATGCCTAAGCCTGTATAATGTTTTTTTTTCTTTCTTTTCAATGTATAATAGAGTATTTCATTGTATATTAATTGTAAGAAAAAACAAAGGTTTCTACTTCACGGATTTTGTCTATCACGGGTTCATTTTGGAACGTAACCCCCGCGAAAAACAAGGGTTTACTGTACATTCAACATGCATCAATAACGTTCACTTCCAAACACATCTTAAAATCTATCTTAACCCACCTGGAGACTCTGCTATTATAATGGTATTATATTTTTATTGTACTGTTTAAAAAAATAATTATAAAGTTGAGTTCAATTGGGAGACAATTAAAAAAAAAATATAGCTGAGAGAGCTATTTGGAGCTAGTCCACAAGTGAAACTTACTGTATAGCCATTGACTTGTGATCTCCACCCATGCAAGAAGGATCTGGAGAGTATTGGACAGCATAGCATAATCCGTAAAACAAGGTTATTCACACATTTGTCAATATTGGGTTCATCTCTATGTGCAAGATAAGTCCTTCTATATGAAGGATCTCTAAATCTAATATAGTAGACTTACAAAATAGGAGAACATGCAGTGGACAAAGAAGTCCACATAAATACATCCATCCTGGTTCAAAAGGGATTTGAGGATTTGCTTGCAGACTTGGTCCACCTCCTCCTGACCTTATTGGTAAATAGGCCTTTCCAGAACCCTGAGCAAACTCAATAAAACTAGCCTTAAACCTGCTCCGTTCCCTGATGAGAGTGATAACTATGAAATGAGAGGAGGCAGAAAAAAACAGACACCTAGAAAATTAATGGAGAAGCAGATGGGAGGGGATCAAGATATTGAGATTGAGAGGGAAGGGTAGGGAGGGAATAGGAAGGGAAAGAGAGAGATCAAAGACAAACAGGGAAGCAGCTGAGACAGGGAGCAAAAACACAGAATGAGGGAGAGGGAAACCCGGTGGTAGAGAAGTAATTCAGCGCTGCGGGGAGAAGTTGTGATCTGTTTCTGCTCTTGGCCTCACCAGCTGTAATGAGCCTCAGTTTACAACTGTGCCCCGACCTTGACATGTGCACAAGGCATTTCTGCTCGGGCTGGCAAAGCTGGAGACTGCACTTAGAGAATCAGCTCATCATTAAAACATTTTGCCTTTAGCCAGAATAATTGAAACTAGGAATTCATACTGTAGATCCTGATAAGCATTTTTGAAAAAGATAAAACAAAAGACAGAAATTTATACCAACTTATTTGGGTGGTAAGAGGAGCAACTACTGATACAAAAAAAAAAACATACTTTGATTCTTCTGTCTTCTCTTTGTGAAATAATTAACAAAAACAAATTACTCAAGCATCTCCTTTTTAAAAATTTCTAATTGAATTTGCATTACAAGGTTGTGGAAGAAACAAACCTGATAGTGCCAAGCTTCAACCTGAAGCCTTAACCTTCTCTTAAAACAGGTAGACTTTACCAACCAAAGTTACCATTAGTACCCCTAGTTGAAGGTAGTATAAAAAAAATATCAAAAGCACAACTTGCTTGTAAATTTTACAAATAGTGTTTTTAGTCGGCCCTGCTCTAACACAAGCTTTCAGACTTCCTATTTATTTATTTTCCGGACCATAGGGCACAGCATCAATGAATGGCCTAATTTAGAAGTTGTCATATGCCATATTTACGGCACATCGAACTATAAAAACGGGAAAAAAAGAAGAAGAAAAAAGACTTTTGACAGCGTGCCAGGTACCTCTCAAAATCGCTTCAACACCAATAAATACAATCAGAATTCTTTCATATTTAAGATGCTTCAGAATAAAATAAACAAAATAAAAATCGAAAAAAGTCAAAGCTTTTAAGTACGCCTTAAAGTGTGGAAAATATGATAATTTCATTTTTTGCATTAAAAAATTGAGTTTAAGTACATCAACGTCCATTGAGCTTTTCCTTGTTTCAGCATTCTGGAAAACAACTCACTAAGAAATTAGGACAACAATAATACACCAAAGTGATTGTTTGGCATATAATATATGGAGACATTAGGCTACTTACAGTGTATAGGGCTAATTCGGATTTTGTGTAATTTGCTGTGTGTTAATCATTACGAATAGCAGTCATACTAAACTCCACATTCACATCACACTGCAACTGTTTAAAAAAACTATTGCTAACTGTGTTTTAGCTTTAAACTTTTTTCACTCGAAAAAAAGACCAATGAGTGGAGTAACTGACATCAATGGGAATGTTAAAAGTGCCTGTAAAATGTCCCAGTGAACATATTTTTTAAAATATTCAAATAATATAAAAAAACGTAAATCCTAACTATGTAAATTCTAAAAATAAGCAATATTACGTTTATCCAAGTCTTTTAACTTTGCCATAAAACACAGTGTGATTTCAAAACCAGTTTTACTCGTGTTTTTTTTTCTTTTATTGGCAATAAATGGCAATAGCACAAGTGGTAATTTGTCAATTTACAAATAAAAAAAACGAAAAAAAAAACACTGCAAAGAAAGAATGGCAAAAGTAGGACTTAAGAAATAACATGATTATTGCAACTGGAACAAATAAGCTATGAATATGTGCATGAAAGTCCTAGGATTGAGATTTCCACTTCTATTGCTAAAGATAAGTTATAACAAATAAATAATTAAAGAAAACTAACATTACTGGCGATTTGTACCATTTTGTGACAAAAATATCCTAAAACATCTGCCAAAGGTATCATTTTTTTACAGCAACCCCATGAATCGTTTCAACATCAAGTCTTGGCCTATTTAAGAAAATCCATTCCCCTTCAACCCCATCTCCCTACTAGAAGCGGACAGAGAAAACTACTCGACCTCAGATACAATTGCCTTCTTTCAAAACGTCTCCCAGGCGCACCTGGAGTCTCATATATCAGGTTGCTGGTCATGGATTTCTTTTTCTCTCTCTGATGTCTAACACTGTCAGATGCATGAAATAAAGCAGCCAATATAAGCTGGGGGTGTACCCATCTAGCTGTTGGATTGTTTGTCCCCCTCCCCTCAGGCAAGTGCTTGTGCACCATCCCAGCGAGGACTGCACTACTTAAGAACAGCTCCTAAACTCATGCTGTGACACAGATGAGTGATGACACTCACTCACCCTGCTGCCCTCACATACAGCACTAAATTGAAGTGTTTTTTCATTGCATTGTAGTTCTCAGCATCATTTGCAACCTCTTTAATATTTTACTGGTTATTCTATTTCATATTGTATGTACTGTATTTGTTTTGCACTCTGCCAGGCAGAGTAATTAACATTTCTTGTTCTGTTGTTTAGAGAGGTAAAAACAACTTGAACTATAAGTCATATATATTTAGTAAGACGCTGAATTTGAAAAGCCACACTTCTGCAGGAGATTGAGAGGGTATGTAAGTAGCTCTAACACCATACTGTCTTGTGACCCTTTTCTATTTCTCTGTGCAATGAAGCGCCAATTGTATGCCATCACACCACAGTACCAGCAAAGTCCCCCCCCCCCCCCCCCCATACACAATGTCTGAAATTCTCAAGGATGTGAAAGGGAGTAAATGCACGAGGGAAATAAAACACAATTCCAACAAGCACTGTAGCAAGACATTTGTGGAGTGGTCAGAGTGCCACAAATACAGCTTCTGTTTTATTTGCATGTTGATGTCCCTTCATGCAAGCCAAAAGAAATACAGGATAGCATGCCAATGCTTCCCTGCAAGGTGCTAGGAGTTTGCCTGTTAAATGAAGGGTGAATACACCCGGATATCAGTTCTCCGCTACTTTCTCATTACACTGCATCTCTACTTCCGCCCCCCATTCCAACACACATTAAGTCAACCCCTCCATCATTTTTCCGTACAGTTTCTATTGTATCACTTGGGTGAACATGAGGGCAAACTCACTTGTGTTGGCAGTAATGCACTTGCAAATTGACTTTTCGTGAGCCAAATTAAATGCAGGGATTCGATCCCATAATGCAGCTGTGTATCAAAAACTGTATATTCTATTCACACAAATTTTCAAAATAAACGCTTGGATCACTTGTTTGCCAAAAAGAAAGATTTGATATTTTGACATAAACTTCCAATATCCTCCAGAAAAGCTGTGTTGACCCCAGACCCAAACTGCTCCAACCCATGATAAAAACGTGAAGAAATTAGTTAAGTAAAATAAATAAAGAATAATTTAAAAAAACAGAAAAAGAAAAAAGAAAAGTACATCTATTAACAAAATCAAAAGATGAGATATAATGAGTTGTCCAGCAAAAATGCTGAGGGAACATTGAGTAATTTACTGTAAACAAAAAAAAAAAACAGCTTTTAGATTGTTTTTATTAATCTATGTTATTTTTTTTCAATGTTTCTGTTGACATTGATCAGTGTCAATGTTTACGTTGACGTTTTTTTTTTTAATTTGTTTGTTTAACATAACCAAAATAAATGTTTCTCATAGAATGGATGTAAAAACTACTATGTGGGGAAAAAAAGGTTAACAAGACATCATAAAAAATAAATGAAGTTGCTTAATTGACAACTTCTTACTTTATAGTGAAAGTAAAATCAAATGCCAAAATCTGACCTTGACAAGTCTCTTCTTCATTCAAATGACATAAGGGAAATATTCTAAAAGAATAAATCAATTAATAATTGGCAACAAAAGTACTGGGCCATAATGAAATGGAAATGTCAAGTTTCCTGATAAAAAAAGAGACAAAATAAATCTTCCAGTTGTAACAAATGCAAAAGAAAAAAATGTTCCAGAAAGGCAGAACACTCACAGTCCCAAAAAATTGGCAGAGAAATCCTAAAAGTACAAAATTAAAACCA
This sequence comes from Oryzias sinensis, assembly GCA_037389245.1. NCBI lineage: Eukaryota > Metazoa > Chordata > Actinopteri > Beloniformes > Adrianichthyidae > Oryzias > Oryzias sinensis. Next base: position 21,844,864 of record CM074491.1, read on the forward strand.
AAAAAAAAGAATGCTAACTTGGAATCAAATTCACACAAAAAAAACAGAGAAATCATAAAATAAGACCAGAACTGGCTTACTTCCATGTTCTTAATATGCGTGCTGTCTTGCTTAAGCCCCACCAATTTTAAGTACAGTATGTTTCTCTCACATTTTTTCCAGCCAAAAATCCTCAGGTGACAGAAAATAATTACCTTTTTATCCTTAGAAAAAAAAAAAAAAAAAATTTACTCATCTATAGACAAACATGAACAGGCTCTTACACTTTGACATAACAAAAGGTGGATTATCCCCAATGGATCCTTTTTAGGTCTTTTTAAAGAAAATGTTTCTTTTTTTTATGGAAAATGGGATTATTGTTTTGTGAGACTAAACAGTTTAGAAATAAACTGAGAAATTTTAAACAAGTTTTTCATATTTCTACACACTTGCCAACAGTTATCCAATGATGCATACAAGAACTTGTGTTGCAAAGTAAGGATTTGTCAAAATAAATCAAACTCAGATTTTAAAAAACAAAACAAGCTAGAGCTTGGTAAAGAACCAATGTTTTAACAATGGCATCAAGCTTTGTTGTGATTGAAGGATAAAGATGACCGTGTGATGGAAAAAAAAACATAAATAGAGAGAAAGAAGGGCATGTATAACTTAATAAATCTGAACTTTAAATGTAATTGTCGGCGGTGGTATTTAAGATCAGATCTATTGAAAACACTTTTCCCAGTTAAGGAACAATTCTAAGACTTGCTTGGTCTCTCAGGTTTAACTGAGGTCATTAAGAAACGAAATCAACATGTTTTTATAAACACGACTACAGACGCTTTTAATCTTTAAATGAAATTACCATGACAGTTTTGCAGAATCTTGTATAGACTTATAGTGTTTGCAGTGTACTGCTGTTAAAATGAACAACATGTATTCTAATGTCTGCCAGGTTATATGATGGTAAATATTTAAACACAGAGCTCTCTCAAGTCTAGCCATGCCACAATTCAGAAAATCTAGGGTTTTGTCTTTGTGATTTGATACAAAACAAATGGAAAAAAATGCTTTAGCCAGAGGACAGACACACACAGATGCAGGCTTCCTTTTTACCCTCATGCTTGTTAAAATCCTATCTATCTTGTGAGAGAGAGTAAGAGCCCTTTAGTCATACTGCGAGGGCTCATTTCCATTCCAACAGACAGACTGACTCACATAGACACAACAACCCAACACACTGCTTACACAGCAAACACTAACACAAACTAGGCAAGAGCACCTGTGGACTATAATGAGACATGGAGCTTATTTTGACCTTGAATGCATCAAAAATGAAGCTTTACAACTGCTAGAAAAAATATATTTTTTAAATGAAAAAGTCATTCTAGTTTTATTCTGTTTGAATGGGGTCCAGGGTGTATATTGCTATAATCAGTGCTGATCTTAAATGAAGGAAAAACAAATAATGATGTCAGGCTAAGAAGATTTATTTATTTTTTTCTACTTTCACACAACCTTTCTCCATGTATCTGTTAGAAGGCTCAGAAAGGTTTAAATGGAAATGAAATTGTGAGTTTCTAGCTTAGGTCGATAATTTTTAAACCACTTTAAATTATCACTGTGTGTAAAAGTAGCAACAAGAATTACCTTGCCCTGACCTAAAACCACCAAGTCTGTCTTCTGACTCTTTTAATGAGCTTTTGTGCAATTATTTATTCGTGCTCCATTATGCCCTTAGTGTAGCAAAGTGTGAGGAGTGTGCCCTCAGGTTTGGTTTGTCAAATGTTTTTCTTTGTTTGCTTCATGTTCTGTTTTGGGTTCAGGTTCAGATTAATGATCTGGCATTACCCTCAGTGTATTTAAGAGTCTGGTTTTCAGTTCTTCTTTTTCAGGACATCTGCTTTGTTGTTCTTTTGTTATGTTCAAGTTCACTTACTAAGCATTTAAGTTTCTGTAACTAAACCCTACATTTTGGGTCTTTCAGCACACATTCCTGACACCAGTGATGGACACATAAAGCTTCATGAAGCAGTGAGGCCCTTCAATTGGTTTACTGCAGCGCAAATCCTTTTGAAGCTTTATTTGCTCTAGTAGGACATGTACTTGTTACAAAAATATCAGTTGGTGTGAATTGTAAGTATGTGGCATTTAGCAGACAGCCTGTGAATTAAACAAAGTATCTAAAATATGTATATTGTAGTATTCTATGTGTGTGTGAGAAATTGTTTAGCTACTGAGTTTTCCTATAATTGTAAATACTTTACTGAAAAAGACATCAAGCATAATAGAATCAATTTTTCTGAAGATTAAAAACTTGAATTTGACCATAAACAATGTTTTGTTCATTTGCAACTTTTGCTTTTATCGCTCCTATAAAATTCATGTTAGAAAAGCTTATTAGCCTCTAACAGTGCACTGTTTTTTTAAACGTTTTTTTAACCAGTTACCAGTTGGCTTTCTACATAGCTTTTTCCTTGCTGGGTCCTGCCAATGATTAAGCAGCAGAAGCTATGTATGAGACCAAACAGATAGCGGAACACCTCTTGTGCTGGACAGATTACTCTTACAAAAGGGGTTTATGTAGCTTCTAACACAAAAGGTGTATATTTGTACATCCCTTTTGTATTTGAGAATAAACTTACTTTTTATATATGTGTGCATTTCCTTTTGGACTCAACAGAAGAGGAATGGAGACTGAGATAATAGATCAAGTGTATTTTCACATGTAATGGACCGTGTGCCTGTTATGCAGTGTGATCAGAGACATCGCAGATCATCACAAAAATAATCAATACAAGTTCCTGCAGTGCAGCACAGATATAAAGTATTTCATTTTCAGTTTATCACCAGTTCTTTTTTTCACTCACAATAAGCTGTTGTTTATGTCTTCATTCTCATGTCTGCACACCTACACACAACCGCCACTTTACTAGGTACACCATACCTGGTTGGACCCGGTTTGCCTTCAGAACCATAATCTAAGCCTTTTTGACATTAGAATCAGAATCACCTTTATGGGCCAAGTACAGCTCATGTACAAGGAATGTGTCTTCGGTGTCTTGTGTTCTCATGCAAACTAGCAAGGTGTAATAGTGTGAGGGGTAAGAAACAAAAAAGATGAATAATAAAAAAGAAAGTAATATAAGGTAGATATAAAAATATAGGGGTGCATGGTGGTGCAATGGTTAGCACTCTTGCCTCACAGCAAGAAGGCCCCCGGTTCAAGTCCCGGCTGGGACTTGAACCGGGGGCCTGTGTGGAGTTTGCATGTTCCCCCCATGTATGAGTGGGTTCTCTCCAGGATCTCCGGCTTCCTCCCACCATCCAAAAACACACTTTATAGGTTAATTGGCAACTCTAAATTGTCCATAGGTGTGAGAGTGAATGGATGTGTGATTGTGGACATTCTACCCTGCAACAGACTTGTGACCTGTCCAGGGCATCCCCTGCCCTCACCCACAAGTGGCCAGGATAGGCTCCGGCAGCCCCGTGACCACGAAAGGGAAAAACAGAATAGAAAATTAATGATGAATGAATATAGGAATATATATGCATAACTCCGGTGACAGTTTCCGTGGTATTGTTCCGTGTTCTTGAGTGGTCAGGAGTCAGGAGTTCATAGAGTGACAGCTCGGGGGAAGAAGCTGTCTTTGTGGCTAGTGGTTTTGGTGCGCATTGTCCTAAAGCGCCGCCCTGACGGGAAGAGGCTGAAAAGGCAGTGTCCGGGATGAGAGGGGTCTTTTACGATTCTGCCAGCCCGCTTCCTGACTCTGGATCGGTACAGGTCCTGAATGGAGGGAAGGCTGGAACCAATGATCCTCTCAGCAGATCTGATGATTCTCTGCAGTCTGTTCCTGCCGTGTCTAGTTGCTGATCCAAACCAGGCCGTGATAGATGTGGTCAGGACAGACTGGATTATTGCTGTGTAGAAGATGGTCAGTAGCTCCCAAGGCAGGTTGAACTTCTTGAGTTATCGCAGGAAGCACAACCTCTGCTGAGCCCTTTTCTGGAGTAAGTCAATGTGAAAGGTCCACTTAAGGTCCCGTGAGATGGTGGACCTTAAGAACCTGTGTGAGTCTGTTGAGGGGACAGTGCTGTTGAGAATTGTGAGTGGGGGGGGAGTGGTAGTGGGGGTTCCTCCTGAAGTCCACTGGCATCTCCACCGTTTTAAGTGGGTTCAACTCCAGGTGGTTCTGGCAGCACCAGAAGACGAGCCGCCCCACTTCTCCTCTGTATGCAGTCTCATCACTATCCTGGATGAACCCAATGACTGTGGTGTCATCTGCAAAATTCAAGGGTTTCACAGAGGGGGCTCCTGATGTGCAGTCGTTTGTGTACAGGGAGAAGAGAGGAGAGAGAACACACCCCTGGGGAGCGTCAGTGTTAAGGATCTTGGTGCTGGATGTGAAGCGTCCCAGTTTCTCCAGCTGCCTCCTGTCAGTGAGGAAACTGGTGATCCACTGACAGGTGGGGAGAGGCACGGTGAGCTGGGACAGCTTGTGGTGAAAGGAGCACTGGGACTATGGTGTTAAATGCAGAGGTAAAGTCCAACACATAGGACCCTTGCATACGTGTCTGCAGAGTCAGGGTGGTGCATGATGTAGTGGAGAGCCATGTTGACTGTGCCATCCCCTGACCTCTTTGCTCTGTAAGCAAACTGCAGGTGGGTCTAGCAGAGGCTCTGTGATGACCTGCAGGTGGTTCAGCGCCAGTCGTTCAAAGGATTTCATGACTACCGAAGTCAGGGCGACTGGTCTGTAGTCATTTAATCCTGTGACTGGGGACTTCTTGGGAACTGGGATGTTGGTGGAGAGTTTGAGACAAGCAGGGACCACGCACATCTCCAGGGAGCTGTTGAAGATCCTGGTGAAGATGGGAGCTAGCTGGTCAGCACAGACTTTCAGGCAGGAGGGAGAGACTCCATCCGGTCATGGAGCCATCCTGATCTTCTGCTTCTGGAACTGTTGACGCACATCTCGTTCACAAATCCTCAGTGCAGGTCAGGGGCAGTCATGTGGGAGGTTGGTATTGCAGGTCGATCCTGTCTGATGGAAATGGTGGCTGAGGGGGAAGTTGAAGTTATTTCAAACCTTGAGTAGAAGTCATTAAGCTCCTCAGATGGTAACTGTCTGAGGGGCAGGGGGGTTGTCTCCGGGAGTTGGTGATGGTCTGCAGGCCTTTCCAACTGCAGTAGAGTCGTTGGCAGAAAACTGGTCTGTCAACTTTGAAGTGTAGATCCTCTTTGCAGCCTTGATCTCCCTTGTCAGCTTATTCCTGGCTTCCTTGTACCAGTCCCAATCACCACTCTGGTGGGCCTCTTCCTTGTCCTGACGTAGTTGCCTCAGCTTAGCAGTGAACCATGGTTTGTTGTTGTTGAATGTGCAGAAGGTTTTGGTCTGCACACACATGTCCTCACAAAAGCTGATGTAGGATGTCACAGTGTCAGTGAGTTGATCCAGGTCTGAGGCTGCAGCCTCGAAGACGCTCCAATCAGTGCAGTCAAAGCAGCCTCGAAGTTGCATCTTTGACTCATTCAACCATCTCTTCACGGTCTTTACTATGGGCTTAGCTGATTTCAGCTTTTGCCTATGGGTTGGGATGAGATAGACTAGGCAGTGGTTGGAAAGTCCCAGGGCAGCGCGGGAACAGAGCAATAGGCGTCCTTTATTGTCGTGTAATAGTGGTCCAAAATGGGACGAGTCAGGTGCTGTTTGTATTTGGGTATTTCAACCTTGAGGTTTGCTCTGTTAAAATCCCAGAGTATAATCACCAGACAGTCCATGTTTTTTTTTCAGGGTCTGTGATTTGGTCAGCAAGTTGCTGTAACGCCTCCATTACACACGCCTGTGATGGAATGTAAACACCGACCAGTTCGAATGAGGAAAACTCCCGCGGAGAGTAGAAGGGTCTACAGTTTATGAAAAAGGACTCAAAGTGCATGTTCCACCTCCCTTTGATTTCCCAGACAGCGCCATGCTGCAGTCCGCGCAGCACAGCTGGAAGCAGATGTAGTGTGCTATCCAGGATGAGTTCACTGAACCATGTTTCAGTAAAGCACAGGTCGGAGGAGCTACAAAAATCAGAGTTTTGGTTTATGAGAGGTAGCAGTTTGTCCACTTTGTCAGCCAGAGAGCGGATGTTTCCTAGGTGTATGGCCAGTCGAGTGGTGCGTAAACCACGCTGCCTTCGTTTGACGAGCGAGCCTGCCCACTTACCGCGTTGTCGCCGCTTTCTAAGTCCGCACAGGGCTGCTGCACCTCCGATCAGGAGCTCCAAAATACTATCCGTGTGAGTGAAAATAGGAGAAAAAAGTCCGGCACTGGATTGCCTGATGTGCAAAAGCTCTTCTCTGCTTAATGTAACTGCAGAGGGAGAGAGGAGAGCAACGCAAAAAAGGAAACAAGGTGATAAGGGCCAGAGAACACACCACCGAGGCAGCCATCTGCGGCACTGTCATAGTAGTAGTTGTTTGTTAGACATAGATTCCATAAGGTATTAGAAACATTCCACAGAGGGTTTGGTCCATATTAACATGGTAGGATCACACAGTTGCTGCAGCTTTGTCGACTGCACATTAACGATGACATAACCAAAGGTTCTCTATTGGGTTGAGATCTGGTGACTGTGGAGGCCATTTGAGTCCAGTGAACTCTTGGTCATGTTCAAGAAACCAGTCTGAGATTATTCCAGCCTTATGAAATGGTGTGTTATCCTGCTGGAAGTAGACATCAGAAGATGGGAACACTATAGTCACAAAGTGATAGATATGGTCAGCAACAATACTCAGGTAGGCTGTGGCATTGGAACCATGGTTCTAGGGGACCAAAATGTCCCGAGAAAATGTCCCCCACACCATTACAACAATACCCTGAGACATTGACACAAGGTAGGATCGATACGTGCATTCATGCTGACACCAAATTCTGACCCTACCATCTAAATATTGCAGCAGAAATGTCGACTGTTTTTCCAATCTGGTACTGTCCAATATTGGTGAACCTGTATGAAATATAGCCTGAGTTTCCTGTTCTTAGCTGACATGAATGGTACAGGGTGGGGTTTTCTGCTGCTGTAGCCCATCCGCCTCGTGGTTGGTTGCATACCTTGGTTGTAACCAGCGGTTATCTGAGTTACTCTTGTCTATCAGCTGGAACCAGTCTGGCCATTCTCCTCTGACCTCTAGCATCAACAAGGCATTTCCTTCCACAGAACTGCCACTCACTGGGTCTTCTTCTTTCTCTTTCAGCTTTTCCTATCAGGAGTCGCTACAGCGAATCATCCTTTTCCACCTCACTCTATCATGAACATCTTCTACCCTCTTGCCCTCCTGCCAGGCAGCTCCATCTCCAACACCCTTCTACCAATATATCCACTATCCCTCCTCTGAACATGTCCAAACCATCTCAGTCTGGCTTCTCTGACTTTGTCGCTAACACAGGCAACATGAGCCGTCCCTCTGATATACTCGTTCCTTATCCTGTGTAACCTGGTCACTCCTAAGGAGAACCTCAACATCTTCATCTCCGCTACCTCCATATCAGCCTCTTGTCTCTGTCTCACTGCTACCGTCTCTAACCCATAGAGCAGACTCACTGCCACTCACTGGGTATTTTGTTTTTTTCTGACCATTCTCTGTAAACCCTAGTGATGGTTGTGGGTGAAAATCCCAGTAGATCAGCAGTTTCTGAAATACTCAGACCAACCCGTCTGACACCAACAACCATATCACATTCAAAGTCACTTAAATCCCCCTTCTTCCCCATTCTGATGCTCAGTTTGAACTGCAGCAGATCATCTTGACCATCTCTACATGCCTAAATGCATTGAGTTGGTGCCTGTGATTGGCTGATTAAAAAAATTGTGTTAATGAGCAGTTGGTCAGGTGTGCCTAAGTGGCTAGAGAAAGTATGAGTCCAGCTCAATTCTATCATCTTGGAATTAAACCAGAACGCTGATCATTGCTTGCAGGCATTGAAAGTGTTCATTCATCATGGAGCAGATGCACAACCACTTTTATCAGTGAACAAAAGTGAACATGTGCACAAAATACTTGCATGTAAAAGCAGATGTTTTCTCAGTTTATCTGCATTACACACTACATGTTTTGAAAAAATTCACAAGTTATGCCTCTTTGGTTCTGTAATTGCATAGCTTTGTATAAATGGATAGGCAAGGGCAGAAAGTTTAACCCACCAAGGGATCAGCAGAAGCAAAGCAAAGACAGATGTCAACTTCCTTGTTTCATAATGGCACTATGAAAAGGGCTTGTTTGTGCCTCAACATAAACAGTAATCATGAACATAAAGAATAAAAAATATGTGTCCTATACATTTTGTTTGGCGGAAAACTTTCTTTTTTGTTTTTTTCACTTAAGCCACATTCCATTCTAGCCTGCTGTGGCTCTACTGCTCTTCGGTTTTAAAAAACGTTTTCAACATTCACCTCAGTCCCACTTGATGTGATTCAAAAAAGTTCATAGTGTCTGTATGTATTAGATCAAATGTGGCCAAATGTGGCCCGCCATGTCATTTTATGTGGCCCACGAAAGGATAAAAGTTTTTCATTTCTTAACATAAAATACAATAATATTGTGTATTTAGTCTTATCTAGGGGGAATTGGACTTGAAAGATCGAATTGGGCAACTATACATTAGGACTTAAACACTGTTCATATAACCTAACCTGACAGAATCAAATTTAAAAAGATTTATGCTAAAGTAACAAGCAAATATGTGTTTTCTGGGCAACTGTAATTGTCACTTTAAAAAGTTATAATAAAAAGATAAATGAGTAATTTTATATTGAGTAGTAGTTATGTTTATCTTTCATTACATTTAGTTACATGTATATGTTATCTCTGGCCCTTTGAGGACAACCCCTGTGCTGATGTGGCCCTCAGTGAAAATAAGTTTGACACCTCTGTATCAGATGATTTCTCCGGTTACTTTGTATCAGACACGGTTGTGTTTCACATACTTGACATGTTTCAGCGTAAGCACTTCCGCCTTCATCAGAGTCGTCATCAGGTGGTGGTGATGTGACATATATTTAAAAACAGATGATTGTGACTGAGGCGGAGACACCTGTCAAACTTTGACAAGTGACTTTGCCCCTTGATGTCCGTTCTCTGCTGGAGAATGTCACTCCAGGTCTGAGAGACCATGAAGGCCCCCTCATCCCGGTTCATAGAAGTGTGGGCAACCTTTCGGATCTCTACCACCTCCATAATCCATCAAGGGACGGAGTCACTTGTCAAAGTATGATAGGTGACTCTGCCTTAGTTTTTGCGATTTTATGGAAGCAGCCGTTTTTTAAATGAGCAGTAAGAGCTCCTCTACTGACCCTAGTGGAATGACTATGAACTACAGGTCAGAAAACATGGACAACGGGCTTTTTAGGAAAGTTATGATCATGCAAAGAGGTAGGGGTCTACAAAATGTGTGTATCAAATATAATACAAATGATTAAGTCATGGTCCTTCAGTATGTCTAGATTTCTCCCCCGATTTGTAGGTTGAAAATAAAGACACTAAAAATTGTTGTTATTACTTTTCTATGTTTCTCTAATCAAAGATAATGATTTTGGTCCTGGATGTTTAGCAGATTTAACTAATCAGATAAAACAGTACAAGAACCAGGCGGCACAGCTTGTTTCAAGAATGATAGTTAGAGAATTTATCATTATTAGTAATACTTTGTACAGATATACTAAAAATGTTTATAACTATAAAAGTATATTTTTTCATGACAATTATTCTCTTAGTGGTAATAATCCTTTAACTATACTTTTTAGGGGAGACAGCAAAAAGCAAAGTGATTATCAAGTAAGGTTTGCAAAGCTCCATAAAGATGCATTAACAAGGGTTTCCAAAGATTGTGCTGTTTTATAACTAGGCAGATGATCCCCAACCTTAGTGAAATTCTGCTTCATGAACTTTAATGCATCTCCCTGCCTCTGCTAATGTACAATTCCTTTAAATTATTGTAAATCTCCACAAGATTCAAGGTGATGCATTGCAGTGAAAGACATCCCCCTTTGAAAGTGGTTATTTGACTCACTGGCATTTTATGGCACACTTCACACCACTCAGCATTAACCTTTCTAATTTGATTTGTGATAGGTTTTATTCAACAGCGAATTACCTTCTGTAACTTATTCATCTGAGCCTTTAAATCCCTCACTGCTGATCCAGCTGTAGCCAGATCAACGCGCTGTGAAAGGGGGTATGTTGGCATGAAATGTGCATTCACTGAACCTTATAACATCATTTCAACAGATTTGTGAAAAATGATTAAAAACATTTGCATTCTTATCCCTGATTACATAAGGTAAACAAGAATCTATTCATATTGCAGATGACAAAGTTACCCTGGCCTTAACAAGGTATGTATTGCAAAAACTATTTGACTAAATTAGGATCACTCTCTGCTACATTGCCTAAGAATACCCAGTTGTGTGGTTTCATAAAATCTTATATTGTTAATCTAATACATGGTCCATCTTGCTTGACATAGCAAAGCCATAATAAGAGTATTTGCCCTAAATTTAGTTAGAATTTTGGTAAATTTAATTTCCTATGTAGCCTGTGGGCAAGGAAATAACTTTTAACTGTTAAATATTTAAAATAGAAATATTTAAGTAATTTCATCATTTGTATAAGATAAAATTGCCTTTTTTGTAGTTGATTCTTACTAATGTTTTATAAAAAATGTATAAAAATTCTAAGGCAAAAGCATGTAAGCACTGGCCCAATTCAGCTGTAAAGTGTGAAGAAGAGTCAGCAAAATGATCCTGCTCCTGAATTGAAGAGAATTATTTCTCTTTCCAAGAGATGAAAAGGTCAAACTTAACAAAGTGAACATCGGCTAAAAAGGAGTTTATAATCTTAATGTCAAAATGTCTCAATTTTCAAAAGCCAGACCTTGAACTTGTAAGGTGATAAACAGTTCCAGGCTCCAACCCATCACTTTAACCAGTTTTAAAATCACCAATTTATCAGATGTCTGTCTTATCAGAGAAAATCCTCCCCCTGGCCGTTTCAGAAAATGGAAGGCTTGCTCTGGATGGGGTGGTCAGTGAATTGCTTGAGGTAAATAATATCTTTTAAGGCTTTTGCCCGTTACTGTATATCAAAAATGTAGGATTTGAAGTCAATGTGAATGCAAAGGCAAATCATTTCTGCTGATATATGTTTTAACATTAAAGTACAGGGTTAGGATTTATCAGAATTTTTCCCAAAGTAGATTAAGTCAGTTGTTTAGATAAATTTATATATGTTTTCTTTTTTTATGACTTCAATAACTTGGCATAATTTCTTGTGAAACATAAATACTTTAAGGTGTAATACGTGAAATTTTAGTTTTACCAAAATGATGACGGTGATGGTAATATTTTATTTGGACAGCAGAAATGGGACAATATATATATAATATATATATATATATATATATATATATATATATATATATATACACACACACACACACACACACACACACACACACACACAAAAGGGAAAATTATTTGTGGCAGTCTAGATTGAGCATGGATATTATTTATTATCTATTTTGTGAAATTAAACTGACACAAATACTAGTTGGTGCTATTAAAATTTCAAATTGTAGCACCTAAATAAGAATGTGGATATTAAGAAAAGAAAAGCAAAAACAAACAAACATTACTTTACTTTACAATGTTTCCAAGATCAGCAACAATGTTGACCTTCAAAGCAATTTCCACCCAACCCACATAAAACTATGTTTCACTTTGCAGTTTGAGGACAAGTCAAAGTCAAACCAATACCTCATTCCACGTGTGGATGTCTCAATTCATTTTCTCTCGACTTCCAATTTAGAGAGAAAAAATAAAGTAAACCCAATGGCAGTGACCTCTGCTGTTGGGCCATGAATAATGGGGACTATTAGTTGTGAGGTTGTGTTCTGAGCAAAAGTAGTCATTTTAGGTACAGTGCTGTTTGGTTCAGACATGGGAAAGAGTAAAACAACTGCAAAAAAATGTTGCATAAAGCATATTTTTTCCAACAGCTATTCATTACAGATATGGTTTTGTCTGTGCAGTTTTATTTTTATAAAGCTTTTCATATGCGGACAATGCTGAGCATAGGCACAAAACATTGACTCAGATTTTTGTAAACACAAAAAATAAGGCTGATGTTCTATGATAAAACCCTGAAATTATCTCTCTCAATCAAAATATAAATGAACTCCATCCACACATAGGAGATGAATACGATCGATGAAGACATAAATTTACTCAAAATCAAATCCGAACAATATCCTTATAATTCAGTCACCACACATCTCTCCTTTCTGCTTCTGTCACTGTGTCTCTTTTCATCAATGGATCTTCACTCAAACTTTACGCTTCATTAATTAATTCATCACCTAAAAGCTGGGTATTGATTTTCAGTAATGGCTTTACAAAACTGTTGGACACCTAGCTTCGGAGATAATTAAAAAGGCCAAGTATTTGCAATAAATCATCTTTAAAAGGGTTAAAAGTCTCTCAGGTGGTCGGGGAGTTAGCTTATGTTATCAACAAACAGGCCGTGATATCTTGCAGACATTAAGAACGCCAAGGACAGCTTTTACAGTTTTTTTTCCACGATAGAAATGTCTACCTAAGTGAGTTTAATGGGTGTCATAAAAAAAGAGAAGGAATCTGGAATTGTCACAGAACAGAGAGGTGACGTATTGTTGCTAGGTAATTGCTTGATCACAGTAAACTGTAAGTACATAAAGGTTATGAAGCATGCTATTTTATTTGAATGACTGCATAACTTTCTGCACAGCTATAAATACATATTTACATATCAATTCTTACAGCACTAGTTTGTATGAGATGCATAACTAAAACAAATTGCAAATTTTTACATTTTATAACTAGCTTTGCAGTTTTTATTCATCATTACACAATATTACTCAAAGTTAGCTGTTCTAGATAGTAATAATTTACAATAGGTCTGATAGTCTCAAATGAAAGATCTTGCAATATCTGGTATGTACTGTACACATCAGACTTCCACCATGACTCAAACAGCTGCCATATCCTGAAAATCTCCGATGACACAGCCATCGTTGGATGCAAGTCAGAGGGAAATGATCTGGAAAATAAGAAGGTGATCAAGGACTTTGTGGACTGGTGTGAACTCAATCACCTTCACATCAATGCCACCAAAATGAAGGAGATGGTGGTCGACTTCCGAATAAAGGCTTCTCAGTCTCCCCCAGTGGTCATTCAGGGACTGGACATCGAGAGGGTGGATGTGTGTACCTGGGCGTTCACATCAACAATAAACTGGACTGGTCAGATAACGCAAGGGTCCTGCACAAGAAGGGCCAGGGTCGCCTCCATCTCATTAGGAGACTGAGGTCCTTTGGTGTTTGTAGGCCACTACTCAAGACCTTCTATGAGACTGTCGTTGCATCAGCAACTTTCTATGCTGTGGTCTGCTGGTGTGGAGGAATCAATGCAAGGGACAAAAAGAAGCTGGACAAGCTGGTCAAGAGAGTTAGCTCTGTCCTGGGCTTTCCCCTGGACTCAGTAGACTCTGTAGGTGAGAGGAGGATGCTGACCAAGCTGTCCAGCATCCGGAACAACCCCTCTCACCCCCTGTATGCAACAGTGAGGATTTTGAGTAGCTCATTCAGCCAGAGACTGCTGCACCCCCAATGCAAAAAAGAACGTTACCGGAGGTCCTTCATCCCAACAGCAGTCAGACTATTCAACAACACTGTCTAGGACTGTTGAAACCGCTGCTGTTATTTATTGCCTATCCGTTATTTATGACCTGTACTTCTACTTCCACCTTGTATTATTACTATTTTTATTCTTACTCATTGCTACTTTGTTTTTCGTACTTTTCCAACTGCTATTTTTCTTGTTTTTGGCTGCTGTGACAGCCTAATTTCCCTCCGGGGATCAATAAAGTCCTATCTTATCTTATCTCTTATCTTATGTTTTAAAACTACAAAACACTATTTTTATTTGTTCTACGGTGTGTTTATAGTTTTCCAAAAACTTCCACAAACAATGAGCACCAAAATGGCAAAAAAATAAAAACATTGCCAAATGGCAATATATGCTTATTGTTACAACCAGGCTAAGCATTTTGGATTTTGGGTGATTCTACGTTCAAACTGGGCTTTTGATGCACATTCAAGGATGTGCTAAATACATGTTCTTGAATGGACATTTAGCCCATGGTGTTCACACTTTACAAGGGAGGGGCTGTTTACTGTTCCACTGTTCTACTTTTTACGAGCTCATGTCCAACACTTACAGTTGGAAGAGGCTTGGTGTGAAATGCTTAATCAGTGCAAATCTTTATACTAGGATTTACAAACATTGTATTTAATTTTTTTTTTTCATTTCAATAAATATAAAAATATTCAACTATTTTTAACAAGTCAAAACAAATGTTTACACACTTTAGTGTTATTTTATTGGTGGTACTTTAGGGGTCTATTTATTGATGATAGTGTTATTTTATTGGTGATAGACCACACCGGGCAATCCACTACCACTCCCGAATTTGTGTTTCCATGAATCTCCCCGATTCGATTATCCAAGTAGGTTTGATAGCCATAGTTCTCTCTTTGAATTGCTCTGAGAAACGTTTGGCTATTAACTAAATGAACCCAGCTTTCCACACAAGTTTTGCAGTGTTTCAGAAAGTATCTGTTTAGTCTGGGTGCATAAACTGCCCCACACATCTCAGCTTTGACAGTGTCAGAGCTGAGATGCTTGTGAGATGCTTCTGATATGCTAATGACATTCTTGTGAGATGCTTGTGATCCAATGGAGTAAGCTTAGCTTTAGACTCAACAAAGAGACCAAACACTTTACTCATAGTGGAGATGCCACCGTAAGGAACTGCTCCGTACGAGTAAATGCTAACTTTTGAGGACATGACATTGCACGCAAGGGCCACTGGTGGGATCGTTTCGGGTCAGAGATCTTGCACAACCTTATTTGGTTTAGTTTTGCATAATCATCAAAGAGGCAGACAGCAACCTCCCAAAATCCATCAGATAAAGCTGCATCCCAGGTGCTTTTAACTGTGCCATGCCTTGCCCTTATCTCTTGGAAGGCTTTTCTTACCAGAATGGGCCCTTTTTTTCACAGATACTGCCAGACTTAGAGATTCATACAGCGCAGAGACCATACACTACGGGTAAGTGGATTAGGTGTTTGTGATCTGACCTATTCCATTGACATGTCTTTTCCCAGTTTCATCTTCCTTTTATTCTTGTAGAAGTTCATGGCAACCATGACATACAATACAGAATCTTTTGAGATGTAGTCAAGTCATCAAATAATCATGGGGAGTTCCACTTTCTTTTGGGCCTCACAGTTACTTCACTCACTTTGCCGAAGTATATCCACAGTTTTAGGTCAACGCTCCCCCGGCTTTGAGGATTTCTTCAACACCAGCAGTTATTTCTTCCAAAGTACACAGACTGTTGTGCGAGGTCAGTATGTCATATACATACCTATCATCTTCAAGAACGTGTCTTTCTTCTGTTTGGTGTGAGAATTTCTGCAGATTTGCAGTCTCTCTCATCGCAACTTGTGCAATGCACACAGCTAGTTTTTAACTAATGTTTACCTTTGTAATTACATACTTGCTTAGATTCTCCTCCTCTGTATGTCATTTAAGCTTTGGCCCTTAAACTTCTGGTAACTGTTACAGGTGAGTCTGACTAGTGTGGAAACTGAGTGAGGATTTGGCACTATCAAATGGCCTATGTACCAAATTGATCCAATCCAGCTTGCCAATATTTTTCTTGATTGTTTCACAGCAGCTCCTTGACTAAGTAACAAATTTCATGGACTTGAGCTGTGTAGACTGTCTTCTACTCTGGTCAACTGTCTCTCTGTCTTCAAGAATGTAGCTTTGACAGCTCTAGAGTTTGGGAGTGTTGCTGGATTTCTTTTTTTTTTTTTTTAATAATTTATGATTGGTATTTCTCCGTCTAAGAAAGCTATTAAAGAGAGACTCAATACTGTGCTTACCTGAACATGAAACTCAAACTTTCTCTTGGGGTAGGCCTCACAGATTTTTGTCAACATACTGAACCTAAGTGTCTAGTCACTGATAGTCATCGTTTTGGTTGGGTTATACACTGGGGCGAACCGTACAGTCACAGATTCAAGGTTGTTCATAAGAAGCAGCTGCACTGATCGCCATCATCCCCCTCATCTGGATAGCGCCCATGGTCATCTTAAGGAGGAGCATCTTCTTCATCACCTCAACGTCCTACCCGAGGCCCTCCGTGTCCCTCTATTTTAGCAAAGTTTAAGGCTACATTCAAGTGAGCTCTTACTTGATTTATCATAACACACAAATTGCTGTTTCAACCTTAGTGCGTGGCTCATCCAGGTCAGGTCTGTCACCCCTCAAATTGATGTAGCTTTCAAACTATTCGATCAGCATCACCTTCCGAGTCAGGTCCTCGGCAGCCCTTCTGTAATTAGATATGTTACCGTTGCCAGCTCTGACAAGCAGCTCTTTGCAGACCCAGGTAATGTGTCAAAAAAGTCTGGCCCAGACGACTGCACCCAAGTCCCATCAGAACCCAAATAAACCCTCCCATCCACAGTCCAGAGAGCTTCCAGAGCAGCATCCCATTCCATGGGAGATATTCACTAGATGTATTGCCATGGAAAGTCATCATGGGATGTGATTGCTTCGGCTATCATGTCCAGTGAGTTGAGACCCAGTCCTGCTGCCTGTGCAAGAAGGACCCCCTTTAAAATCTCCCCCTTTAGGACAAGATGAAGCCATCTTGTGAAGGTAATGTGTACATAACCATCATCATTTAAGTGACCAAAGTTTGAAAAAGTCATCCCTATGTCGCTCATAGACAACTGATCCCCATCAGTTGATCCCCAACTAATGTAGACATCACAATATGAAGTTCATCTTGGATGCACCTGTGCCTATTTCCAGAAACCTGCCCCCTGGTCGCAAAGGCTGATACCCTTCGGAGCACACTATAGAAGCATCTACGGATCTCCCCATTGTCAGGGTGATGGCACATGGCAGCGAAGAACTCCATCCACTGGGTAAGCTCTGGAAGAGCATTGTTTTCCTTGAAGACCCATGTGTGGTCCTGTTCCACACTACCTTGATTAACCCCTGATCATTAAGAATGCTATGGACAACCTCAGTAACCCAGTTGAGGTTTATGGAGTTTTGTGAGTTTATCTATATTCTGACAAACTCTGCAAAGGAGTCTGCTTGATTGAGACGGAGGGAGGCAGGGTAGATAGGTGCCAGGAGCTGCCTTGCGATGCTCATGACCCGTAACATATCCAAGCCTGCCAAATTGGTTGCCAAGATCGCACATAGACAGTGTGCAAACTTCAGTTGCTCAGCCACATGAGGAGTCGTAGCATATACATGTCGACTCATCCAGCCCCTACAAACTCTCCAAAGACCTCTGTGTTGTCAGCAGGCCTGACTACAATAATCTTTACCACGGCACCGTTGTTCACAAGGGCCTGTAGGCAAGCTTGCTAGTCCAGATGTACAGGAGGCTGTGGCTTTATGTCATGTCCCCTATTCTTCTCCTGAGCTGTGCTTAGGAGACGACTCAGACTGGCAGATGGGTCCAATTTTTTCGATAGCATCCTGTTTGAGCTTAGTGAGCATGGCGCGACCGGTGCTAAATCCTTTTTTTGGCCTGCACGTATTTTAGGTGCGTCCAAGGCTGCTTTGAGACACGGTTCTCCGTAGCCAAGCAAGTCGCTCGTGCAGAGCATCCGGCCAGAATGCAGTCCAAGGCCTTCTCCGAAGTGCAAACCCTGACAAAGCACCCTTTCCTGCTTGCAGACAAGAAGTCTGTTTTTTTTTAAGACACAGTTCGCTCGTGCAGAGCTGCCGGCCGGTCCTGTTTGCACTCCAAAGTTGGATACACAGATGTCAGATGCATACATGACGGAGGCGATATAGACATTCCCATTGTTAAATGAACGTTTTTTTTTTTTTATGTCAAGCCACAAAACACAGACGAACCGCTGATGAACCAGCGGAAATCCAGGGTTACTCAAAAAAGGTAAAATTGTACTGCTAAGAATAATCATTTTTGTTATAAATATAAATTAAAAATCATATAAGGGGTGTCTTTGTTTAAGAAAAAATTACTTTATTTCATTAAAAAGTATTTTATTTAATATATATGTGAAGCAGCTGTTGTAATGTTTGCAGTAATTGTACCATCTATTGAAACATTGTTTGTTCCACAATCGCTGTCAAAGGACTAAAAAGATCCTATTCATTCAAGACAGAACAGAAAAAGTGTGTGGAGCTTTCATTTGATTCACATTGGCTAGGAAGCCTGCAGAGAGGATCACTTTGAACTTCAGCATGAAAACAACCAGCTGGACGTTGCATTGAAAAATGTAGTTGTCTCATTCTTAGCAAGCTGAGGGAACAGCTCTGAACTGCTGAAGCACAAAAAGAAAGCTCAAGGAAACTGATGGATGTTAGTTAATGAAAAGTAAAATGAGCAATTGTCAAAGCTTAAAAAACACACTTTCTTAAAAGACTATATTGCATTAGGGGATAAAAGATTTAAAAGACAAGTAAAGACTTAAGAGAGAAATTGTCCTGGGAAAGGTGATAGAGAACAGATGAAAAGAATAATGAAAGAAATACCAAAGATGTGAACAGGATCAAAGTGAAAAGCAAGAAAAGATTATTTAAAAAAACAACAACAAACCTGAATCATCAGAAAAGCATGAAATAAGGATGTAAACAATAAAATGGGAAATTACTTTAAAAAGATAAGTGAGGAAAGGACTAGAAACAGCTGTAAAGCATTTAAAGTAAACAATAACCTTAAAGATATTGCAAAAATAGATAAAGAGAGGCAATGATGGGAGAAAGACATGAAAAGCAAAGAGGATGGTGCTGCAGCATGAGAGGAAGGTGGTGGGGAAAATCAAACAGATCAAGAAGAAGGTTTAAAAAATAAAAAGCAGCACCTCTGGACGTAAGATTCAAAAAAATGAAATGCACAGTTCCAGAAGGAGACTGAAATCCTACAGAAGGTTGTCATTCGTTTTCACAAAACAGAAAATGAAATACACTAGATGCTTTCTAAATTTCACAAGAAATGTGAAGCTCGGTTCGAAAGTCACCAAACAGGAGAGAAAAACAAAACAATAAACAGAACATGGGGGAAGAAAAGAAAAGGGAAATGAGAGGGAGGATATACCAATAGAGGAAAACTTGCTGCAATAACAGCGAACACAATCTCTTTAGATGTGTGTCAAATTTCGCTGCTCAACGCCTGTCCAGAAATTACATCATCAACTTGAAGCATGTAATATGTGTGGGAGGAGCTTCTGCCCAAAGTGTTTAGCATCATTGCTACATGGGACTATTGGCTGTAAATCTCATTGACAATGTATGGAAGACATGGATGATGTTGAGAGATGAAATTTATTTGTTTTGGGAAAGTTTTACCGTAATCGCTTCTCAATTTCTGGGTTCTTGCGATCATCAGGAGACTCTCCCAGTACAATGAAGGACACCTACTGCGGGAGCCAATTTCAGCTGTACTTCCATCGCCTCTCTGTGACCACTTGTTGTCCTGCAATAGTCCAAGGTGGGGGGTGGGGTGGGGGTGGGGGGGATTAAAGGACCTTTTTTTTTTAAATTATTGTCTCAATGGAAAAAATGAATGTATAAGAAAGTTCAGCAGGAGAACGATCAGATACTCCTCTATGTTGACTAGCGACTGATCACATCTTCCACACGTAACAGGCCAAAGCTGAGTCCAGGATTGGTTGACATGACACAACTTCAGATATTTGAACTCTCAACAATCTGCACCATGACGCCCTAATTGCACCATGGCGGAAAAACAGACCGACGCGACTGATGCTCAAATCCCACCACAGGACCTCAGATCGCCACAGTACAATGACATAACATTAAAGCTGGAAGCCCCTGATGCACATTTGAATTGAACACAGCTTAACAATGAGTACAACAGGGGCACAAATTTTCATCACCAGACATTGTAAACATCATTTTTTGGAGACAACAAAGGTACGATGATTTAAATATGACATTATCCCTAACCTTGCAGCTTTAAAGGACAATAATTTTACACAGAAAAATCTAACTTCTACATCTCTGTCGTGACGTGTTGGTTTTGATGCAAATTCTTAATATTTAACATTGTTTAAAAAAATCATCATTCGTAAAGGTTTTGCAAACCATAAATCACAAAGATTTTTTATCTACTAACTTTGTAAGAAGGAAATTTTATTCTATCCAAGCTTAGAAAATGCAACTCTTTGCAACAAAACAAGTTAAAACTTGCAATTCTTTTAAAGAAATTTATTCTGATTGCTGAAAGCAATCAAGTTTTTCAGCATTTTGGAGCTTTGGCTATCAAAGTAAAAAAAAATACGCCCTTTAAATATGGATGCACCTTTAGATTTCAAGATTATAATGATATAGCCGTTCAAACACTCCTGAAGTCACCACAAGGGGGCCAATAACATTTAACCCTTGTGCTATCCTATGGGGTCAAGATGACCATTGATGTGTTCTCCCTACCATGACAAAGGTGGATAAAGGTGGAGAGGATTTCATGTAATAGACACCAGAGAAGATCACATATCATTGAAGAAAAAAGGTTCAGCGCACTGTCTAGTGGGTCTAGATGACCCAACTCACACTGTCAAAGTGTGTAGGATAGCTCAAGGTTTAAAACTTTTCATGGTACCATCTTCAGAATTTTATACAACTTTTTCTATTCTCAAAATTAAACAATTTTAAAAGTAAAGACAAGACTTCTCTAAAAAAATCACTGAACACTTCAATAGGTGGAACCTTTAAGCTTCCAGTAGGATCCTTTTAGAAGAAACAGGCACTTTAATTATGAATAGTTTCATCTAATTCATTACATTTTCAAATAGCTTTTTCTCTTTTAAATTATCTTTTAGAATGTATTTAAATTGGTTTAGTTTGCTATTGAAGACTATTTTGATAGCTTTCAATGCCTATTTTTTTATATTATCAGGTTGTTTTTTTTCACTTTAAAAGCCTTTCGGTAGCCTTTAAATAACATATTGTGTCTTTTAGAAGCCTCAAGCGTCCGGTAGGAAGTGTTTTCCAGTAAGAAACAGGCACTTAACTAGCAGTTTTGAGGAATCATCGGTAATACTTTGGTCTCATTCATTTTAGTTTTTAAACAGATTTTTATAACTTTTAAAAGTTAATTAAAAACCTTTAGAGAGTAAATCACTTTAAAATATTTTGAAAGCTAATGTAAAGTTTTTGTAGTTTTTAATTGCTGCTTTTGTTGCCTTTAAAATGTTTTTTAAAGTTTCTAACTGTCTTTAATAGCCTTAGAAGTCTTTAAAAATGCTACTAGTAGGTTGCCTTTAGAAGAAACAGGCACTTAACACAAGGGTTTGAGGAATCATGGGTAATAGTCTCATTTAGTTCCTGTGTCAGAAAAATATAACTATAAATAAATATATTAACTTTTGGTACCAAACGTATTGCATCAATTGCATCTTGATAGCTGCTTTCACCTAGGACGAAAAGCATGCCAAAAATCAGACTACACTCAAGTTGTAGGATGTCTGATTTCAGCAATCAGACAATAAGCCATTATATGTGTTTTTTTTTCCTTGTTAAAGAAATAATGGTGGCTTGAAATCCAACAAGGGGAGGTTGGGATTGAAAAGATGTTCCAGCTTATGTCGAGGTAATCACAGCCCACAACTGAATGAGCTAAAGCTATGATTCAAGGCAAGAGACTGTTTTACACACTTATTTTTTTTCCCCACTGAAGGCCCCTACACACCAGGACAAATTCCGCGCGCGATATTCGCCGACATTTAACGCCTCGTGACGAAACAAGGGGCACCAATGTGAGTGTGCACACCGACGCGAAAAAACGCCACGCGTCAAAGCGTCACTTTTTAAAAAACGCCTCGGGTTCGTTTTTTTGGTTTGACGCGCCGCGTCGAAAACTATATATGACCAATGATAATGGCGCTTTGGCAGACGTGTCTGGAGCTTCTGAAGTTACAGTAAAACAAAACTTGGGGGCGCTCAAACACAAAACTGCCTTTCTGACACACATACAACACGGCGAAGAAGTTAGACGCCAAGTAGCGTCTACACTGTCGCGAAGAAATAATGACGGACATTCTAAAATATCCCCGAACCAAGCACCAGTTGGAGCTAGTGGTGCTTGAAATATTCTTGTTTTCTTTGTTTGATTCTGACAATCGCGTAAATACTTGCTCTCTTCTTCTGAGTGAAAAGCGAGTTTTAGAAGCGTAAAGTTGCGCAGCGCAACCTTGTGCACAGGAGTATGTATGTTTTACATTAAGCGCCATCTAATGTCAGGGAATGAAATTTCATGTTCGCTCGGCTCATCGTCAGCGAAAATCGTCTGGGTGTGAACACAAAAAACGTGGCGAAAATGCTGGCGAATAACGCCTGGCGAATATTCGTCCCGGTGTGTACGGGGCTTGACTCTGTCTTACATTTCTTCCTCCTGTTTCCTTATTCTCCTGATCCCTACTTTCCATCACCTCCTACTCTTTGTGACACTCGTGTAGAGCTAAACAGACTTTAATTGCAAAGGGCATAAATCTAGAAGGAGTGCGGCACTAAGGTGTGGATTTCATAATGAGAGAACATCCGAATTACTGTCCCTTCTCCTATTACTATGCAAAGCTTGCAGTTTCTCATCTTACTTCTACTCCACAGAAACATTTGACATTTGTGTCCATGCTTTTGTGTAGAGAACTTAAAATGCATTACATGTTGTTGCACATTATGTATTGCCAATGTATATCCATTAGGAATTGCACTTAAGCATGCAATGATGCACTTTTTCATAGGCTGCAGTTTGTCACTTTGGATGGCCAAGAGTTTAACAGGTTTAATGATCAAAATGATAAAACTGACACATTTTTATTAAGAAAATGTCTCACTTCGTTCTAGTTTAGTGTTTAAAAGATAAATGTCTGAAATTTATTTTTGAAATGAATGTCCATAATAACAGTTTTTTTAAACAACTACTGTGCATGCTAGTTTATATATATATTTTATTTTGACATAATTAACGGCTGCTAAAAGTTACTTGCATTGTTCAGCTGTCTTTGTAACTGTAACCCTAAAGCTTTGTACACACTGGATATTTGACAAGCGTTAAAAGCGCGCTAAATGCGTATTCATTAGCGCGTTTAGGCCATGATGTTTACAGTGGACTAGATGGGTGGAGTGTCTTCTTCTTTTTCTTGTTGTACTTTTTCTTTTCCATACTGCTTTGCATAAGACCGTCGCCTACAGTTGGAAGAGTCTTGGTGCGAAATGTCAAAGCGTTGCAAATCCTGTGAATCTTCCTCCAGGCTTTATCTTTTACAGCTATATTCCAGTACATGAAAGACTTTATGTCATATAATTCCATTCAGGCACAAATGGTAATTATTAATATTTTCTTTTCCCTGATCAGTTTTCAAATGTTTCGCACTTTCATGAATAAAAATGACGCCATCCATGCATCACTTCCAAATCTGAGACCGTGACGGTCAAAGTTTAACTGGTTTAATTTTCACTGTTTCATGGCTGTGCATTTTGCACATAAAGCTCGAAAACCTTTGAACATGAAAGCCCAAAATGCGCATGAACGTGTTTACATAAACTTTTTACTGCGCATTGCCGAGGGTGCCGTGAACAAAGCTTCAAACGTTCCCCCATTTATGATTTAATTTTTGAAGATTGTACTTAAATGATTTGCTGTTGATACCCAAAGTTCTCTGTAATGCAATCCAACAGCTTCATTTTGTAATTTTACTTATTTGTGCCATTCTGCGTCTTCAATTCTAAAAGCAAATCCCTGATATGTTGAGTGTGGACGCCACAGCAGCAAGGGAATTCATTCACTTGGCCTGGATTTTTCTAAATCCCAAGCTGAACTGTCCCAGTCATAAACTCACTGTTCACATTCGGTGACAGTAATAAAAGGCCCTTTTCCCCTTGCCTTCCTCACACTGATCGTTTCTGTCAATTACTACTCTACTGCTGGGTTACAAAAAAAAAAAAAAACTGCCGCCCTCAGCAGTCTGAGAGCTATCTGTATTTCCCAAGGCTTCACTAGAAAATCAGTTGGAAAACTCAGGGTTGTACCCTTAGAAAACCATTCCCTCTGGAATATAAAGGCATACAAATGTCCTGAATAACAGACAAATGGAAGTAATGAGAGAATTTAACAGATGCTGGAAAAAGCAAAAAGTGACAATAAGTCACTACATTCAGTGATGAGCGAATCCTGCAAGACTTAAACGGAAGGTACACCGAAAGACAGTGGCTAAAAGATTCTTTTCTAAGATAGTGTGAGACAACACATACTTGTGTGTGAAATAACCTGCTGACCGCTTCACATAAACTGAAGTTTGTAGTTCAGATATTTTTATTCTAAAATTACTTTTGACACCAATTTTTTTTTAATGTAACATGTTTTGGAGTATAGGTCAATTTCTTTGGAGTAGTTTGGGCAGGGTAGAGAATTATTCTCAGTGTGATATGTTTTTTTTAAATCAGCCACTACAGGGCACTGTAGGCACGCGTTTATCAGTATTTCCTACACAGAAGAAGAAGTGCCACTGTAGGTACCACAACCATTCGGCCTGCAACAAACGTTCGGGGTCTTTATACTAGTGCTGACGTCACATTATGTGATTGGCTGTCTGTTGGTCCGATGACGTATCAGATAGTGATTGGCCTGGACAAATTACGATACTACCATAGAAGAAGATATCATGTGGTGCGTTGCAAACAAACAGGGCTCAGACATGGAGTGAGATTATCTTCTGAATTTGCTTTTATTATTGTTATGATTATTATTAAGTGCATTGCAGCCGAACGGACTGCGGTCCAAACCCTTCTCTTGACCGCACACGATAACAAAGCACCTTCCCTGCCTGCAAACGCGAAGCTACGAGACTCCAGCTGCTCTGCTCAGAGACACGGTTCACTTATGTGGAGCAGCAGGTTCATTCTAACAGCCACAGATCTTTTTACAACGTGGGTTGTGACAAAATCTCTCTATAAACATTACAAAGAATAATGTCAGACACAACTTGTGAGGAAAAAAAAACTTTAGGTTACAAAAGGAAACATGAAATGAAAATATGTAGAGCAAGAGCAGATTTCCACGCTACGTAGTTTGTCGAAGTGGGGTTACCGTAGTGTGACGTCATCCTCAGGCCCCCGAACAGTTATTGAAGGCAGAATGGTAATGGTACCTACACCGCTCTGTCTTATGCTGGGCTTCATGGAATTATTCCAAAGCAACACAGAGGATGAAGATTCAACGGATTTAGGCTTTGTACGAATTCCTTCACTGCTTACTATATAGTGCACTATATAGTGCAATCGCCCTTTTGTAGTGCTGTCCAAATCTACAATTTCAAAACAGAATGCCCTAGAAATGTCCCAGAAGTCTCTACAAAAACCCAGTGGGCATCGAGGCTTACTAGAGTGGTGAATACAGACCACAATGCATTGCGCTGGAACAATTTATACAAAGAAAATATATTTAAATGTAATTTTTTGATAAAATGTCAATTTTTTCATCCTCAGACACAGTGGATTCATAAATAGTTATCATAAAATGCTTATATCAATTAGGTTTTAACTTTGTGAAATCGATGATGTCATATTTGCCGTTTAAAAAAAAAAAAAGTAGTGAGCATGATACATAGTCCTGAACTATATAGTTTTTTTAGTAGTTAGGGATTAGGGTGGGAATTTGGACATAGCCTTAGTGATTTTAAAGTGACATAGAGTTTATATGACTTGTCAGCATGTTTTTATGTTATGGTTGACTTAAATGTTCCTTCTTTGCGCTAATATACTAGATTCCCCCCTTTGTTTCATGAAGCTAAACAAGCATCAATCATGCAAATATTAAGTCTATTATTGCTCTGTTGTGATTTGCCGTTCAAGATAAAATGTCTGTTCTTCTTCCTGTATTTTATTAATCAAATTTCTCCCAAAAATGCAACTTATATATTGTTTTTTTTCTTGATTATGCCTATTTTTGGCTGCTGGGACTCATACTCCAGTGCAACTTTAGGACTGAAAAATACAGAAGTTATTTTCTAAATACTTTTTAAAATGTATCACTGTGGTATCACTGTGGTCATCAAACTGAGAAAATAAGCTATGATATAATAATGTAGGTGCTTCAGTAAACATTTCTATTTATGTTTACTTAGTAATGTGCATAAATTTCCCTCTTCAATAAATAATACCCCATCCACATGTCATCATGAATGGCCTATAAAATGTTCCCACATTCCAGCAGCCTCGTGACAGCAACCTTAAACTGAGAATTTAATAGCAAATAAAATGGCATTAATTTTTATGCCAGACCTCTGTGTTTAATCCAAAATCAGTTTGATTCCACAAAAGCAATTAGTCCTGCCCATAACATTTTTTTGTCTTGTCGACAGTGAGTCAAGGCTTTATGAATAGACAAGTGGGATTATCATTTATCAACAGAACCTTTTTGAGCAGCATAACTACCTTCAAGTTATTACTAAAAACCTTTTCGACTGGTGTTAGTCTCAGTAGAAGCAATTATCAACTGTTGTGTTGGTAGAGAATAATTGTTGATGGGCTTTTTTGATTTTGATTATACATTCATGCATCCAAAGGCTGTTAGAGTGGCTAAAAATACTATTATAAAATTGAGAAACAGCTTAGACTTAATGTCCAAATAAATGTAAAAAATGAATTGAATAAAACAAATAAAAAGCAAAGAAAAGGCTAATATTCTTGGTTTTTTTAAATAATGCAATAATATACCAACATAGCTGAGTAAGAATTCTTATTTATTTATTTTTTAACCACACATTTATTGTAAGAAACCAGAAAATAAATGAAAACCAGTATGACCACCTTTGGAAGTACTTTTTTAGGGTAATACAGTAAATGTATTTCTGCACTACACACAGCTGGCATGCATCTGTTCCCTTCATAATTCATTCTATTTTCTAAACCTGCTTGGTCCCATTTAAGGTCACAAGGTTGCTAAAGCCTACACGGCCCTTTGTTTGAGTAAGGGTGGGGTACAAGTCGCCGGTCCAACTGCAGGGTCGTACAAAGATAAGCACATACTCACAGCTAAGGGCAATTCAGAGTCACCAATTAACCTATGATGCATGTTTTTGGACTGTGGGAGGAAGTTAAAGTGCCTAGAGAAAACCCAGGAAAACATGCAAGCTCCACACAGAAAGGAACTGGCACTATTTGAAAAAGGGGGAGTGAGGTGAGAGTACTAACCACTACACAACCATGCAGCCCTCTTTAAGTCATTCAAGGTCTTTTCTGCAGCACTGGGGGGTGCAGTTTATAGGAACTTGATGTTCTCTTCCATCTCTATGGTCTGCTGTTTTCAGATTGGTTGAGAACCCAAATCTCTTATGCTTGTCACACTTCTTCTATGATCAGAAAGTTAAGCCACAGAAAGAAAAGGGTCCTTTTTTTTGTTGTTTTTTTACAAATACACCAATATTCAATGTGCTCCAATTTCTGAAATAAGACAATTCTGAAATTTTGTCACAAAAAAAGAAACGTAGTAGAAAATTTTTGATCTGGTCTTCTGTTTTTACTTATGTTGGGTGTTTTGTCTATTAGTACTTTTTGCTGGTGGAGGCAGATTTTTAGATAGAAACCTGTGTTTGATTACCATAGCACCTATTGGGCATCTAGTGTCGGACAATACAATTAAAAAAACAAGTAAGTAAAACAAACATAGAAGATCACTTTGAGTTTCAAGAGAAATTGTATCACATATTATTACATTGAATATTGTTCTGCGATATTTTGCATTATAATATTATTAGGCTTTTTGTGAATGGTTGCTAAACTATATGTCCACAAGACAAACAGCTGGCCTGCTTCCGAGTATTTTTTGATAGGCTTGTATATTTTTGGTATTGTCTTTCTTTACCAGAACTTCCACTCTTGTATGATCAATACATGTTGTTCCTTTAGATGTGGTGAAGTTTTCTTACTTTAAACACAGTTCTGTTAAGGATCTCAAAAACCCCTTTCCACCTTATTTTTGCTAAACCTGAAAAACACTACCTCATTTTTGGGTTGTTTTAGTTTAGCAGCTGCATTATGTTTGTATCTGCACGAACATGAAGGAGGCACTGCATTTCTTTGTTGCTCCAGGCTTGTTTACAGCTTGTAGCTTTCAGTGTGACTTGTACAGCTGTGTATTCACTTAATTCCCCACTACAACAGCTTGTGTGTCCAGAAAGGCAGATGATGTTTGAACTTGGGCTGGGTCTGTGCGTATATTAGGAGTTTCAAAATTTACTCTAATGAATTAAAAAAAAAAATGTTTTTAATGTATTCCTGTGGCGTTTTTCTCATGATGGAGGAGATATATAAAAGGAATTAAGATTAAATTTGCATTTATGAGTACTTCTTTATCCAAATCATTATGAATCAGGAGCAGATGAAAAAATAAGCTGTTGGAAAAAGCTTGTAGCAGTGATGAAGGTGCTCCAGTCTGCAGGCAACAAGCTCCCTACGCTCCAAACAATCCCTATCAATTCTATTAACTAAAAGACTAGAAAAACTATGATTTACAATTAAAATATCAAAAACAATTAGCTTTTCTGCAAACTTTGATGTGTCATAATATGATTGAAACTGACTAATTTAAAGACTTTCAAATAATTGAAAATATATATTTTCTCAACAGAGAGACTGTAAACCAGCCAACGAGAATGCAGACAGAGGGATGATGGGAAATGACGCCAGGCTTACTCTGTGCCAACAGTCCTGCCCATAACCCAAAGGCAAATTTCTTTGGAACATGTGCCGCTCTGCAGAACCTATGTCCTAGAAAACAACAAAACTTTTTGGTTTTGGCTAATAACGGCAAAACTATAATTAAAAGACCACTGGGAGCGCTTTTACAATAGATCAAAAGTTGATCCAAGTGGGACTTTAAATGTACGAGTCAGTTTGTAAGTGGACTGAGACCAGCTATTCAGATGGGTTTTGGCCCACCTAAATTTGCGTAAGATCATTCACACTTTATCTGGAATGAAATAAGGCATGTCCAATTTGACTGAACCAAAACCCTTGGTCTGTTGGTACAGTTCATGAGAAACGGACAGCTGTGCTGCAGTCATCTCTTGCTACTCTTGCTATAGATCCTTTTAACAAGCCTTTATCAATTTATATTCTTATTCTAATAAATGATTGACTCTTCAAATCAAGAATCTTACTTCTTACATTTTACATCTTTAGTGACTAAGTGGACTTCAACTGACTTAAACTGGACAGAAATGAATTCAGTGTGAGTTTACCTTTAGTTTCTTTTCACAAAGGTTGACGACTGATGGCAGTTTCTTTTTTTTTTCCTGTCTGGCTGCCACTGTGGGTTAAGACAAGGAACTTTATGATGCATGGACATCCTTTGTTATTAATTAACCTTCATACCACAGTAATTAATTAGACTCTAGCAAGGTCAAGCTTTGTGAAGGAGACACTAAGGCAGTCTGTCCGACAGTAGTTTAAAGACGTTTACAAAGAAACTGATTTAAAAGATTTAAAATGTTCAAATCCTTTGAAAAATATTGCATCTCTAGTGTAAAGATGAACAAACTTTAGGCATTAATGCATTCAGAAAACAGCTAATTACACTGAATATATAGCATAAAAGAAAGAAGAACAAATGTTTTCTTCACCTAGAAAGAGAGCAAATAAGTAGCAAAATATTCAAATGAAGAAAGGTGATTGTGTGGGTATGTGAGCATGTATTGAGCCCAGTAATGTTTTAACAACACATTAGAGACCTCAATAATGAAACTGGTTGCTACAAAGTAGTGAGCATTAACACACATTTTCATTTTCTTTGAAAAGAGTAACAGATGCTTTTCGGGAAAAAAGGGGGAAAATGTAGGAATGAGGAAATTAAGTTTGCATGAGTGCACACACACATTTTCACTGGCAGGCGTAATGGACCAGTTGGACAGGGCAGCTTGCCTATGATCATGAAAACGAAAGAAATTGACAAATAATGACACTAGCAAACGTAGTAAATTGCATTTTTGCACTCCAAACTCAATTCTATACAGATATGTAGCATAAGCATGTGCTGTGTGTATAATCTCACATTAACGTACTGTGCAAAAATAAGTGAGAACGCACAGACATAGACATTGGAGTAGGTATCACTTCAAAGACCAATTTCCCCATACACTTGAGCCCATACCTGACTAACAGTGTGGAACAAGCCAAATGTAGCAGCCAACTGGTGCCCATCCTCGGGCTATCCCTAGACTTGGACTGAATTCAACAAATTGTGTCATTGTGGTGTGCACACATGTGTCAGTGTTTCTCACTTTGGGTATTTTGCAATAGCTATGGAGGTAAATAAAACAATTTGTTGTGATATAGTTATTTAGGAGAGGGAAAGAAAAGATTTGTAGAAGTTCTTTCTAATTTGTAAAATTTCAATTACATTACAGTTTGTTTGCTTTTTCCATCAAATGCCATTATTATATAGAGAACTCAACCTAGGCTCAGATCATCATTCAGAGAAGATTTATTTTTCATATTTTATTTTGACAAATCCTGATTCATTGTGTATTTACTTTTAACACAGAAATATTGTCATGTATAATTTTCTTCAGAGCTGGTGCCTAATTCAGCCTTATCTACATTTTCAAGTTTCAGTGGGTTGCCAACTTTATTTGATTGAATCTTCATTCTCTGTGAAATGTTTGCGGCTGGTTTCAACTTAGACTTTGTGATGAAGATGAAGACGTCAAAATGGATGCTAACAACTGGCTGCTATCTTTAGCTGTGCACGACTTTTAGGTTGTGATGCATAAATGAAGCAAAATAAAATGACACAACTGTCATTGTAAATATACTAATAAACGTGAATTCATCTTGTCTGCGACTTTATCATCTGCATATGTGAAACATTCAAGAATCAGTCGTTGCGCATCAGGAAGAGCAAAACGACTTCTGGTACGTGAGAACAACTGTTTCAATAAATCTCCTGTTTTTTCTGTAAACAGAAGCTTTATTTTTCTTTAAAGTCTAAGACTCTTATTCAGGTTCCTTACTGGCTCTTTTCTCCCCCCAAAAAAATTTCAAAATACGTTTTTTGGTTGTTTTTCCATGAGCTTTTTAGCTTTGGGCTTCTGACTTCACGGTCTGAGCAGCTGCATAAAGTCACGTGACGCGTCAAGACAGACGGATTTGGTGAACAGAACCCGGTAGTTTTAAAAAAATAAATAAAACTTCCTTCAGAATCAGAAAATAAACCAAACGGAAATGATCAAATTTTGTGTATGCGTTCCTTTTCTGTCTGTGGCCCAGACCACTGTTCTAGAAAAGGACACTGTTTTTTGGATTTTGGCTAAAAAATGGCATAAACAACCTTTAAAAACCACTGGGAACAATGTTACAGTAGATCAATAAATGATAGGAGTGGGATTTTAATTTTAAATCTTAAAGACCGTATATCATGCAAAATGAACTTTTTGAGCTTTTAAGTGTATTATAATGTAAATTCCTCATGAAAACAACCCCAAAGCGGTATTTTGATCCATTCACACATTGCTAAATATTCCTCTAAAAACCTGCACTCTGAGCACCAGCCCCTCCCAATCCACAAAAATGAGCGGGTTCTCATTATATGATGTCATAAAGTGGAGAACAGCCGCTTCCAGGAAGAGTCTATGCTGACAGCTCCACCCCCAGGATGGCACACACTGCACTGCACAAACTTGAAACTCTCAAATGCTAAAAGTTCGAGCATATGCAGAATGTACGGGAAAATTATGTTTATACAGATTTTAACTGCAATATAGATTTTAACCAACTCCCATCTCTGTTCTCAAGCACAGCATAAATGTAAAAGTAAATAGGCCCATAAATCAGCCTCCTTTCTGTGTTAATTCAGAAAAAAAGTGCACTGATGAAACAAGAGTCTGATTATTTTCAGTGCAATGTATAAATTGATAGTGTATAAAGGATTCACCTATTTGGCTAAACCATCTCCCACTTTAAACCTGGCCCAATGCGAGTTTAGGAAAACAACCATCGCTTATCTGAGGACAACAGGTGGGCCAAGAACAAGTGTGACCCGTTAGAGCAAAAAGTGGAGGCAATATGAAATGTCCACAGTCCGGTCTCTGTGTGAGTTGCAGAGATGTCTTGGTATGGGGGCTTGTTTTTCTTCTGTACATGTACAATCATAATCAGCTTCTCATATGCTGGACTCTGTTGGTGCAGGATTGCAATCTCCAATAAGATGGGATCAAAAAAAACGTGTTGGTCAATTCTCTGTCCAGATACCTTCTTGGTGTTGAAATTGTAAGTGCAGGACACACACAGCATTTACTTATGTTGGTTTGCTTGAAAAACCTATTATGGTTTGCAGCTTAGGTGAGGAGTGTTATGCCCCTGGTGTGTCCAGCATTGCTCCTGCGTTGTGTTTGAGCCTGTGTGTTTGTGTGTGCGCATGAATGTGTTCCGCCTGCAGGAGGCCCAGCAAGGTCCCGTGTGCTGCCTGACCCCTTGATTGAGGCTCCCTTCACGCCAGCCACTGACAGCAGTCCTGAGCTGCCTTAAAGTGCAGACAACACTCGGCTCCAGCAGAAGCTCATTTCTGAACTGAACTTAGCACCCTGCCTGCCAAAGCTTTGCTTTGTGAATAGTGTTTGTGAGATTTGTTCAGGAAACTGGAAAGGCTGCACCATCTTGTTAGCACACTTACATTTTGTAGAGTCTTTTTTTCTGCTTTATTTATAGTTTGCAAATTTGCGTTGTTTCTTGTGGAAGGTTTTTAACCGATTGTACGCATTAATACCAGCCCACCTCTAAACAGAGCTTCAGTTTTCTTTCATTTTGTTAGTTATTTCAAGTAGCAGTCACAGTTCTGTTGCCTTATTTTTGTATGACTGCTCACTCCTTCTCACCTCTAAATAGACACCTCAGATGCATTAAAAAAAAACATTTCCCATTTTTCTTCTTGGCACCCATGTAACCAAGTAGCATGGAGCTTTTATTCCTATTATATATACATATACATATATATATATGATCATGTGTATGTGTTATAATTTTTACATCAGATTTTGAGATTTTGGATGTAATGTATTACCAAAAACCTATGATTGAATCATTACATTTATTGTCAGCGCATAATAAGAAAAAACTGATCACATTTCCTTTTACTTCCCCATGATTACACTATTTTTTTCACTCTAAAGAAATGACTGATTGAAAGGCATCCGGTGATCCTCCCTCTATGACAACCTGCTATCATTACAGTATCAAATGAGTCCTTGGGCTATATTACAACTACCCAGTGTCACCAATTACTACACAAAGATAAGTTGTAATATCACAGATGTGAATTTATGCTGCCTGTTGTCAAATGTTAATGTTGCATGGAGGCCATTTGGGTGCACTTTGAGTCTGTGCTAGAACATTTGATGGACGGACACACGGCAAATTGCATCCAGAATGAATGGTGTGGAAGTGCTGAAGCAAGACAAATAGGGCCATTATTACTAGTCATAAAAAAAAGGAATAGGAAGCTTCAGCTTTTCCTTTTGTGACAGTCTGCTGCTGTGACATTTCAAACTGAATCCTATTTACAAAATGCCCAAGTCCACCAAAAAATACCAGTAAAGTTCAAACAGAAACCCTTTAGCACTCTATGAAAACTTTGTGAATGGAGTGGGAAAAAAAGAAAAGTTGTTTTTGTGACACTTAATTTCATTTAAGCAAAACATGCAGGTTTTTCAAGGACATCCTCAAAAAATTGAAAGGGCTTAATAAAAACAACTAATGGGAAATGAAACTAAGAGCACCACAGAGTAATCATTGAATTTCTTGAATATTTTGCAGGTAGTAAGTACAAAGACAATTATTTTGTTGTTTTGCATTATTCCCTTTATTTCATTTACCAATCTGCCCAAAAGTTTAGCGCAGAAGACTTTCTGAGAAATTGTGGCGTTTATCCATTACCAGTGGTGAAAAAAATAATATTTTAGTGACCCGTTAGAATATGAAGACTGTTAACACAGTCTCTAATGTGGCAGGGGAGGAGAGTAGATGCTTGGACTCTTAAAACTTCCACGAACAGCTTTCTTACCCACTACATCACAGGAACTAATGTTATTAAAATCACAATTGTCTCTGATAATGCTGTATATTCTGTTACGGTTCCTTCTCCATGACATTAGTCATTCTTCTACATTGCCTCTCTTCCACTGGTAAATCGCGTTCCCGTTACAATAGTAACAATAGTGTTACTCCTATCTCTCTGACTGTTTCCACTTTACGCACCCATCTTGTGTTCACACCAAACCCAATTCGCGTGTCAAATTCAACGCTTGTCCAAAAATCTGTTCATAAACCTGACGCTTGAGTGGGAGGAGCTACCGTCAAAAGTTTTAAGCCCCATTGCTACAATAAGTTATTGACTGTATATCTCATTTACAATGCATGGAAGACAACTAAGATGTTAAAAGATCAGGTTTATTTATGTTGAAGAGCTCTACAAAACAACGCTAACACGTCTCCATTCAGAATCTCTCCCAGAACTTCGCGATCTACTGCAGGAGCTGTCTTGTCTTTCTGTAACCTATTTTGATGACTTGCTGTCCAGCATTAATCCTTTTTTTTTCTCCTTAACTTGTTCTGTCCAACAGCTGAGCAAACAGATGAGCACTGAAGGCCTTTTGTGTTGAACAGGTTTTAATATCACAAAAAGGGGTTATGAATCTTCATAGCCTCAGTGTACATTTATTATTTTTTATTTATTTGTTACATTTTGTGTTTTAAGTATATATTCATATTCTTTTTTATTAAAGAAAGGGGGAAAGTGTGTGTGTGTGTGTGTGTGGGGAGGGGGTAGAAGAAAAGTAAATAAAGAGGGAGGGGGAGAAAGTGAGGGGTTACACGTGCCGAGTTGATAAATTTGAATACATTATGATTTTAAGCTGTGAAACATTTATGCTAAATCTACAGAAAGGCAAATATTACATCCAAACGTGAAATTCTGACACTAAGATAAGCGGAAGATATCGTCCCATCGACACACTGTAGGTTAGGAGGAGGGATAAAGCAGACAGGGAGCAGTGTGGTAGTGTGCATGTGGGGGTGGAGCGATATGCACACTGCCAAAGTGAACCATGTGATCATAAGGGGAACCAGATCCTCCCCAGCCAGAGTGGGAGACCCCCTGACCAGGAGCGTCCCCAGCCACGGGACACACACAGCCCGAGCAGAGGGGGGTGCAGAATTGCTGTCTTGCATTAGTCCAAGTTGGAAACAAATAAGCATCATGTCACTTTTTAGGAAGGAAGGGAGAGAGAAAAAAAGTATCATAAAACATGAAAAAGAAACCAGGGGCGTAAGTTGGCCACAGCCGTTCATTATGGGGTGGCTGGTGGCAGGAGTCACAACACAAAAACCAAGAATACCAACACATGAAGTGTGCATTAAAGACTTGGTAGCATGAAAACTGTTACCAAATATTAAATGCCATAAAACACAACAACTACTCAAAATGTTTAAAAAGATCATAAGATTAAATTTAACAAAGGGACAAAGTTGGAATAAAACTAAGGAGAGTGTAAACACAGGCTTTTGCTAGGCAGACAGCAGAGGCAGGCTGAAACTGAGATTCCTCTCAGGAATTCAGCTGCCACAGGAGCAGGGGTTTCTGGGAGCTTCCCTCCTGGCCTGGCGATTGGTGTCTACCTCTGATTGTGTCTGTACTTTGACCTAACAATGAGATTAGACGCCCCTAACACATGTATAATGGTCAGTATGAACACAGCTTTAGCCTTTCCCCTGTGTCTGTAAAAGCTCTGTTCTCTGATCTCTTCTTTTTATTATCTATTCCACTGTTTTGCCAATGACACCTAGTCTTGTCTCTCCAGCAAACACTTTACCTCCTTTTCTCTGTTTTATCTCAAATTTACTTAATATAGTGGAAAATAGAACTGGACCACTTCTTGTTGGCCCCAAATCTGCACTTAAAACAAAAATATGTTTTTATCTACATCCACTCCCCCTCTACCTGCCCATGTCCTAAGATTGAAAGCCTTAATGTCATTTACAATAACATTCTTTTGATCTGTCCCCACATCATGGCACAGTTACTTCCATTTTGGTCATGTAAATTACCTTCACCCCTCTTTAATTCCCCTGCACTTAGCTCCAATACGTGTCCACAGCCGTCTTACCTCCCCATCTGACTACTGTAACTCCATCCTTTTGTGTCCTTCTGAAAAACTACTCCATAAACCTTAACATGTCCAGAATTCTGATCCCTACCTTTTCACCAGAACTCCAGTTTCTCATCACATCTGCCCCATTTTCAAATACTTGCATTTGCTCTCTACTTTTAGAATCTATTTCAAAATCTTTTTCTTTTTTGCTTTTAAAGATATTCACTTGCTCTCCCCTTATTACCTTTCTGCTCCTCCCAGATCCTTCTCTTCCATTCACCTGACTGCATGGGGAGCAGAGCCTTCAGTCATTCTTCTCCCTAACTCCTCTGTAACTCTCTTTTTCTCCTAACATTCGCAACCCAGCCTGTCCTTCTTTCTCCTAATCAAAACTCAAAACCCATCTGTTCAAAATTGCCTATTTATAAAATTGTAATCTTGGTTGTTTTATTGCAGTTTTATTTTTTGCGAGTTTGTTTGCCTTAAACCTGCACCATATATAGTGTCCTCAGGTGGTCTGAAGGCGAAACTTATTGGCATATTGTGTTTCTGTTGGAATCTTTATAAACAGAACCCACCTTAATCCCACACCTTTAAATGTTTTTAGACAGAGGGGAATGAAAAGGCAAGATTTTTAAACAGGAGGAAGTCATTTATGTTTCAGAACAGGAATTTCCTTCATGAGAAGTGCAGGTGTTTACCAGCACCCCTGTGCATTCTAGGAAGGATTAAAATTTGCGCTTGTCTATGCAACAGCATAGAACACACTGTTTTCCAGACCACATCAAAACTACAAACTCCAAGAGAAATGAGCAACAACAACATTTTTCCTTTCAGTCTGATAACATAAATTTATGATACCAGAACATAAAAAAGTCCAACAGTGTATTTGGATATTTTTGTTCTATTATGTTTATTTCAAATGTCATTAGTAGCCTTAAATATACCATCACTTTTACTTCTAACTGATTGCGTTATAAATCCAAATCTTTTAAAGTTTTCTCCTTGCCTCTGGTGGTTGGGTTAGCACCAGAGTTGGGCATCAGGGCCATCAATGAATGTGTTTGTGCATGGATGAATGGGACTGTGTCTGTCAAGCGCTTTGGACCTTCTAGGAAGGTAGTAAAGTGCTATATAAAATATTTGCCATTTACCGTTTTCATGTAAACAAGCCACAGCAAACTAGTACTGGGAGTAACGATACCAAAGTATTGAGGTATCGATTACCACACATCACAAATTTTGGTATTGAGCATGTTACTAGAGAGTTAAGTACTAATTAATAAAATAGGAAATAAAAGTACCTGCTTCATTTCTGAGTATTGTTGGTCAACAGGTGAGTTACTCCAGTGTTTTGTGTTGAAATTACCCCACTGCTTGCAGCGTATTTGTCTGTTCCAGCAGTCGCATGACCGGATGAGCCGCGAGTTGCACTTGTTACCCTATTTAGTTTCCCATGGAGGATTGAGGCAGGAGTCTGGATTTTGGCTTTTCAGAGCAATCATACAGTAAAGACAGATGCATACATTGAAATGTGCAGATACATGGAAGAAAAAGTGATCCCAAAGAATGAGGACCCCTTGCTTTGGATAAATAGTTAGCTAGAAGCACAAGCTTCTCAAGCCTGAAAATGTTAACATATGTGTAAACACCAATCTGAAGCTATAAGTGCACTTTTTTGCTCTTTATTTTGGAATCTTTTTCATTTTTAAAGTTTTGTATTTTGAACCTTGCACAATAAAGCTGTTATCTGGCCTGTATTTAGTGGTATTTGCTTTTTAGGATGACTAATAATTGTCATGATCTGACTAGAGTTCAGAGTGACCCAAATGCTGGAACCCAGAAGGAGACTAAGACATCTAGGTAAGTTTAGTAGATTTTATATAGAAAGGTGAGTAATGGCTTTCTTCCAGAGGTGGCGCGGCGGCTGACTGGAGGAGAGCGACAGCAGGATTCCGGAGGCGAGACAGCGTGAAACCAGAGGACTGCGACCAGGTGAGTTCCAGAGATGATTCTTCCTGAGACAGAGACGAGAGGAGCAATAACATGAAGCCTGGCAACAAACAGGAGCATGAGCGGGCCAGACTATGCACCGTGGGAGGAACAACGAACTGGCATCGAATGAAGATCCAGATGCTCCTTAAGAGGGCAACGGCGATGATGAGGTAAGTGGTGGCAGATGATCGCGTCCAAAAACATAGCAGGCGAGGGAGGGGGAGAGTAGCTGGCAGAGGCACCATGACAATAATATGCTTGAGAAAAACACCCACCCCCCAAAAAAAATACTAGAAATTAGTATTGATTATTTTATGAAAAAAGTAATCTGTATCATATTGAATCTCAAAAGTGTGGTATCGCCCATCACTACAAAAACGTCTATTTATGTCATAGTAGTCGAGATGATTGCACGTAGCTCATTTGCACATTTAGAGATGGTAAGTCCACTTCCTGTTCAGTTACTATCAATGGTTCTTTGCCTTTCATGGAACTCTCCCGCAGAGTCTTTTGACGGTGGTGCAGAGGACTTTGAGACTGACTGGATGTTCACATAAGGATGTTCCACCTCTTAAAGATTATCAGAGTGTGTTGTTTTTAAATTTCTATACAGGTTCCCAGTCTTGCACAAATATGCCACTATTTTTTTACAGCAGATGGAGCAGGTAGCATCATCTTTATATATAGGTAAAAAAAGATCCACCAAGCAAGGTTGACTGAGGCTGCATAGT
The DNA here is from genome assembly GCA_037389245.1 of Oryzias sinensis. Classification (NCBI taxonomy): domain Eukaryota; kingdom Metazoa; phylum Chordata; class Actinopteri; order Beloniformes; family Adrianichthyidae; genus Oryzias; species Oryzias sinensis. Next base: position 21,883,881 of record CM074491.1, read on the forward strand.
AAGCCTTTATCTCTGACATCTGATCGACTGCCATGTTCGTGTGACAAAAACGTATATAGTTTTTGTAAATACATTTGTACATACATTTAAGGCTTAAAACTCTGAATAGTTGAAACATCGGGCATTTGATGAATGTTCAAGAACGTGTCAACCGCAGGTTCTTCAAGGATGGGCTAAATGCAGGTTCTTGAATGCGTGTTTAGCCCAAGGTGTTTACACTAAACAAACAGGGAAGGACTTCTTCTTTTTATTATTTTTCTTTCTCCCGGTTTTTCCTTTCACAGACCTTGTCTGCTCTGATATATGAAAGACTTGGTTTCATATAACTCCATCTGGGAACAAACTGCAATTATTATTTTCTCCTGTATGATCAATTTTCCAACGATTGGCACTTCCACATATTGAACGGGATGCCATTTATGCATCACTAGCAAATCTGAGTCCCTGATTGGTCAAAGAACAGCTAGTTTAAATTGTGACACATGTACAATGGCCATGTATTTTGTTCATTGACCCCAAAAATGGTCATGAAAACCTTCGCAGTTACATGTTAACGCAAGAGTTATTAACGAAGAAGCTTGAAATGCACGTTTACGAGCATTTCCATAGACTTTTTATTGGAAGGTGTTGCTTAAACATGCATTTCTGAGGGCAGAGTGAACTTTAGACGTTTTGTGATAGCACAGTGGGATAGCGATATTTAAAACGGTATAGAGTCGAAAATATTAAGGTACTGATGTATCAAAGTACTGGTATAAAATTATAATTGTGGTTATTATTATCTATTGAAAGGCAAAAAAAAAAATACTGACAAAAAACAACTGATATGTAATTTCCTTTAACTGTTTCTATTGCAAGTATTTGACTTATTTAGATTGGGCGTCCTTCTCCGGTGGGGCCCTGCGTTGGGTTCTCCCGGCGCAGCGGGGGGGCTGCTCTCCTGGTTGGGCTGGGGCGGCGCTCTCTCTCCCTCCGTGCCTCCCTGCTCTCTGGCTCTGGGGGCCTTGCGGCGGTCCTGCTGGCCCTGGCCTGGGTGGCGGGCTTGGTCGCCCGGGCGGCGGTTGTTCCCTGCCGGTTCCCGTGTGGCGTTGGGGGGATTCCGGCTGCCGCTGCTGCTGCGGTGGGAGTCTTGGGGTGGGGATGGCTGGGGACTCTCCCTCCTTCTTTTCACGTTCCACCATCCATTTTAGAAGAACATAAACACTCACCTGAGCACAGGTGTTAGCTCACCCTTGCACTAACAGTTTGCATGACTGAATGACTGAAATATTTCACACTAGTTGGTTTTAAGGCATAAGTATGCGTGTGAACACTATCTGTTTTGTGTACATGTACACTACATTTGAACCTTACTATAATGATTAACAACCAGTAAACTTGTTGCTTTATGCTGCTTCATGGTCTTATCCCCCTTCCCCTCCTATTATCACCCCCTACCCCCCCCTCTCTCTATCGTCCCTCTCTCTTCTTCCCCTCTTTCCTTTTCCGTCCGGTCCAACACCAAAGATTTTCAGACATGATTGAAATTAATAAAGTTTGGCCTCAATTACAAAAGGGGTTTATCCAGACATACCTTTGGTTTGTCTGAAGATTAATAACCCCTCTTGTTAAAGTAAAATCTGTCCAACACAAGAGGCCCTCAGCTCTCATCTGTCTGCCTAGCTGTTGGACAGGACAAGTTTAAAAAAAAAACAAAAAAAAGATTGATGCATATCCAAATAAAGTTAATGCATCCAGGTAAGTGTGCCAAGTAATTATTACTGTGCATGGCAACCAAAAGAGCAACTATCCATTTACTCCATTGTAAGAGTCCAACTGCACAGCATAAGTTGGGTGAATCTTTTTGAAAGGTGTTTTATAAAATCTTTTTTAATGGTGTTTCTATAAAGCTGTGCACAAACAGGCAATTGTCTTTTGAACGATGTGATATGTAAATGGAATTCTTTTAGGAAAAATGGCATCGCTGGGCAGGTTACCGTCCTGGGTCCTTTGTCCTGGGTTTTTTGCAAAATATATAAGTCAGTGATGTTATTTCTGGCCAAGACTGCAATTTTCCCTGAGCAAGGGAGCTGGTTTTAAATCATTGGAACACAAACCAATGTGTCATACGACTGTACCTTTTGTTTTTTAATACTCACTGCTTGTGAACTGAACAAACAGCAGTTGCAGATTGTGTGGAATTTCAAAACCACAGAACTATAGTTTAATTTTTTCTTTGTTTAAAAATCAAAACTGTAAATAATATAGATTACCAAGACATGCCATATAAAAGTCAATAAATGATTAAAGTCTTCTGTCTGTACTCCCTTGTGGATTTGGTATGACAAATATACAGCCCTGCTAATCACATGAAGAGTGCACTTGCAGTTACACACTGCACAACCCCACAGGGATTGTCAGAGAGAAAATAATGGATAATTTGCTGAACTGGACATACTCCTTTACTCTCTCTTGTTCTGTGTGTCTAGGCCTGAGCCTTTGCCCATGTATAAACACACAAGCGTGTGCACACAAGTGCAACAGAGGGAAGGAGGAAAAAGAAAATAAATGGCTGTAATAAATGAAGATGAACATTCCAGGGCTTGTCTTCTCGATATGTGTTTTTCTCAGTTCCTTTCTCCACAGTGCAGTACATATTGATTACAATGCATATTTATAATCTGCTGTGAAATAGTGGTTCCCCTGTGTTTTCTGGTGTTACAAGCCTACTCGTAGAGCAGAATAAACAACACAGAAGACAATGAAAATATCCAAATCCTCTCAGCTGTGGTGGGACACTTCATTCATTTCCAGCTATAGGTTGTTGTGACAATGAGTTCAGTAGATCTGTTGAAATATTAATTTAGAATACAACACTATCTCAAATATTATTGTTTTCCTGTCAGCCTTTATATGTATTAATCTATATGGAAAACATAGTGTATATTTATACTGTACATGTTCACAATTTTGCTTATTTTCTACATTTGTTCTTGATACTCATATTCATGGTGCATTCCCTCCATGACAAAAAGAAGGTTGTGTTTGAGCTCATAGTCCTTATTTCACCATTGCAGCACAATTGAAAACAAAAAGAGGTGTGAGTTCCGTTTTATTTTCCAGCAACAGAATCTAAAGTCAATACGTCTTCTGGCAAACGTTGGCAAGTTAATTTTGAGACCATCTGTGCAACAAGTAAAGCCTCTAAGCAAACTTGCGGATTGTCAGCAGAATATCACACAAAAAAGCATTAAGCTATTCTACCTTTTTACATAGTTAAAACTGATCTAACAACTCTATGAGACTTTTGCGTTTGAAAATGCTTGTGAATGAGTACTATCTGATTACATAACCAAATGGCTCATACCAACATGGTGTAATACAGCAGTAAACCTTGGGTTTGACAAATAAAATGAAACTAAAACAAATACCAGCCTGTACCAACTCTTCCAATAAGCCTTAAGGAGAACTTTCTGACTACAACTTGTCAACAAGAATCCTAAAGAAAAAAAAGGCTAACAACGACCTATCAAAGAACCTAATTTAATTAGCCTTTGCTGTTGCTTTTCTACTGTTAAGTTTCTACGGTCAAATGGACAAACTCAGTTGTTTTCACAACCTCTTTCCTTTTTTATAAGTGTCTAATTGTTCATTTTTCAACCCTCTTAATATCCATTGGGGTTCTTCTCATGGGCTATGCCTTCTGACATGCTCTTTAATATAAGACCATGTATATGTCTATTAACAGAATTTGACTTTGGAGCTTGACTTTTCTATCTTGTCAGAATAAACATCAGTTGTCTGAAGCTAAATTAGATTTGTTGACTGTTAAAGTCCCATTGGTTGTCACACACCTGGATGTGGGAAATTAGTTTTCCACATTTGACCCATCCCCTGGGAGAGCTGTGAGTTGTAGACACATCCACCCTCAGGAATCATTTGGTGGTTTAACCTCCCAATCCAACCATGTAATGCAGCGTGTCAAGCAGGGAGACATTGGGACCCACTTTTAGAGTCTTTGGAATGACTCAACCATAGACTTAAACTTCCAGTCTCAGGGCAGACATTCTACCACATGGCCAAGGAGTTTTATATACATATGTGAATTATGTTTTTTTTATTTTTTTTAGTAATTTGTGTCAGTGTAGTTTACAGGGAAATATTTTACAATTCCAATGCAAAAAATATTGATTGTCCACTTGAAGTACATGTAACCAAATTCCAAAGATTTTCTTTATTTTCTTTATTTAAATATTGACGCTTTGGGATTCATGAACTCATATTGATCTCCTTTTGTTATTGCCTTCAAAGCTAATCACTTTACAGGCATTCCTTTTTACATGTCTCATTTAGATAATCCAGTATATTGATTCCCTAGAAAATGAAGTTTTTTAGCATTTTTTAACAAAGAAACTACGATCAGTTTTTGATATAAAAAAATCCTATTTTGTTAATTGAATGTTAACTTTTGTTAGGTTTAATTGAATATTTAAAAACAGCTTTTTTGGACAGAAAATTTCAGTTTTAACATTAAATTTTTAATCAAAATTTAAATAAATTCAAGGGTTTGGCTATGACATCCATATTTAGTATTAAATTTAAAACAGATGTAAATTCAGATCAATTTATAATTATCTACTCACTATTAACAGTACATGTTGAACATTTCATATTCTCTGCTCTCTGTTTGTTATATCAGGACAGCCTCTCAACCACTCAAAATTGACCACTCAGATGGATTCGGGGAGTGGGACTTTATTTAATTAGGATGAACCAGAAGTCATGGGTCATAGGTCCCAACATTCATCATTGTCAGTAAGATCAAGTGTCACTCAGCCAATTGATTCTGCAAGTCCAATAAAATAATCGCCCTTTTCACTGATTGGCTAAATTTATGTGCACGCTTTCTATCAGCAATTGAGTTTTCTGGTGAATTGACTGGATCTGGTTTTCTGCCAAAAAAAACAGTTTTGTGTTTTCTCACTTTTTCCACGTATATTCACATATGACCAAGTTTCATCCACGCAATATGTGCAAAATGTATGCAGTGGCTGTGTGACATGCTCTTTAGCAAAGGAATACATAGAATATGTATGCTAAATAATCCAAGTATGTTGCGGGAAAGGGTTTCCACAAAAAGGGTTTTCCATCTGCAAATCACTCAAAGTGAGAATTGATGTTTTATGTGTTTAAGTGTGTGTGTCTAATGGGTCTGGGGGGTTAAATTTTGGCTACTTTGTGCTCCCTTCTGACAGGGGTCTACTAATAGAGTGTCCCTTGTATCATTTTCAAGCTAGAAATTTCCAGAAAACAGAAGTATAATGGTGTGGTATAATGGTGTGGTGGTGTTACACTCAGTGATGAAGTGTTAAAACTAAGAACTGATGGAAACAGAGGCTCACTGTGATGGGAACATAAGGCTGAGAATGTGGAAAGAAAAACAAAAAGGTAAAACCCCCTGGACAATGGAGTCCAGTGTAAAAATGTTTAATTCATCAAAAAAAGTTATGAAAAATGTTTCTAAAGTTTTTTCTTCATAAATGTAAACTGGGGGTTTAATGGGTTTTAGCAAGACCAATTATGAATAGGCCAATAAGGATTTTTACAGTCATTGACTCAGTAACATTCCATTTCTATCAGCAGTACAGCAGGAGGATAGAGAACAAACAGGCTGAAAATCCATGTCCCTACGTAAAACAGTTCAATAATTCCCCCTTATTACAGTAAATGTTTGTAGTGATGGAAATTTGAAATGGACATCACAGTGGCAATCACGGTGCCTTTGATGACCTCCCTAACAAAGTGACAAATCAATGCAGTGATTGAAGGGCAAATAATCAAATGCACTGTGTTTGTTTACCATATATTTGACACTCTGAAAAATATTTGCACACTATGTTCAAACAATACACAATCTTTGTGCCTAATACTTATTTGTCAAACACAAAAAACATGGTGTGGTGATGTTTTGGGGCAATGTTGGGTCAAATGAATTGGCCAAGCATACATTGCCAAAGCTTGGGAATTAACTACCTTCTTTTCAATGACTAGACAATGGATAACGCCATGCTGAGAAACCTCCAACTGGAAACTGTTCTAATGGACCAAACAACAGAGGGAGGTCGTAGTGAGGTTGTAACCTCAAGCGACGGCAACATTAGAAACAATTCGAAATGCATGGAAGATGAAGAACTATCATGCTATGATGGAGAAGTCTGAAACTTAATGAAGAAGGAATTTTTTGTAATAGTGAAAGGGGCTGTCAGGCTATAACTCAGAACTGATTGCAATGTATATATAAAAAAACGCCCCTCTCACCCTCAGCGGGTGGTTTCTCCTCCAAGCTCGGGTCCTCTACCAGAGGCCTGGGAGCTTGAGGGTCCTGCGCAGTATCTTAGCTGTTCCTAGCACTGCACTTTTCTGGACTGAGAGGTCTGAGGTCTTTCCAGGTATCTGTTGTAGCCACTCCTCCAGCTTGGGGGTTACTGCCCCGAGTGCTCCAATTACCACAGTTGCCACTGTCACCTTCACTTTCCAGGCTTTCTCCAGTTCTTCTCTGAGTCCCTGGTATTTCTCCAGTTTCTCATGTTCCTTCTTCCTGATGTTCCCATCGCTTGGCACTGCCACATCCACCACAACGGCTTTCCTCTGTTCTTTATCCACCACTACAATGTCTGGTTGGTTCGCCATTACCATCCTATCAGTCTGGATCTGGAAGTCCCACAGGATCTTTGCCCTCTCATTCTCTACCACCTTCTGAGGTGTTTCCCATTTTGACTTTGGGGTTTCCAGCCCATATTCTGCACAAATGTTCCTGTATTTTATTCCAGCAACTTGATTGTGGCGCTCCATGTATGCGTTCCCTGCCAGCATCTTACATCCTGCAGTTATGTGCTGGATTGTTTCAGGTGCCTCTTTGCACAGCCTACACCTTGGGTCTTGTCTGGTGTGATAGATCTGATCCTCTATCGCTCTGGTGCTCAGGGCTTGTTCCTGAGCTGCCAGGATGAGCGCTTCAGTGCTGTCCTGTAGGCCAGCCCTTTCTAGCCATTGGTAGGACTTCTTGATATCAGCCACTTCATTTATGGTCCGGTGGTACATCCCGTGCAGGGGTTTGTCCTCCCATGAGGATCTGTCCTCCAGCACTGTATCCTCTGCTCTCCATTTGCCTGAGACATTCACTGAGCACACTGTCAGTTGGGGCCTTGAGCTTGATGTATTCATGCATCTTGGATGTTTCATCCTGGATAGTGGCTTCTATGCTCACTAGTCCTCTGCCTCATTCTTTGCGGCTAGCATACAGTTTCAGGATGCTGAAAAGAAAAAAGTTGTAATTCTATAAGAATTTACTTTTAATACTATGAGAAAAAAGTCACAGTTTTACAAGGAAAAAGCTGTACTCTTTTTCAAAAATAAAGTTTGTTGTGTAAAGGCTGATTTCCACTTATTCCTTTGCGGTGCAGCACCACAACGCAAACTTTACGCAGGAGGTTTATTTCTAGTCTGTTTCCAAGTCAGTTTCACAGCAAAAAGCCGGGGAGCCATGAAACACGTCAGGGTTTTGGAGTCTGCCTTTATGCAGCCATTTACGGTGATGGAATCTATATTGCGTTTGGACATCTGTAACCATACTCCGACGTCGTAAACAGTGCCCATGTCTTGAGGGGTGAAGAATATTCATAGGGAAGAGGCCCAGTTTCCTGCAAGTTATTTTAAATGTCTTTATGCTTACAATTAAAACAATTTTGACTCACAAAAAGAGTTAGTATTCCTTATTTGTGAAACTAATGCTGAGGTAACACCTTACAATATGCTCACTGTCTATTTTAATGAAATACAGTATTGGCTCTTTTTATTTTTGTTAATTCCATTTTTTTCTATCAAAAAGCCTTTCGCCTAATACATTTATTAATTTAATGTCTTTCATTTTCTATATATATAGTTTATAAACTTTATTATCATAAAATACAAACCTTTACTCAGAATTCTACGACTTTATTCCCAAATTTTATTTTCTCATATTTATATGATTATTCTCAAAAATTACAAGTTCTTTCTCAAAATTTAGCAACTTTATCCTCATTTAAGGTTGACTTTTTTTTCACCTATGATTTTATATTTTTCTTCCATGGTTAAAAACTGTGCTCAATCTATTTTTAAACTATAGTTGGACATTTCTCTAATGAACAAATGGTTTTCCAAGACTGGATCAAATACCGCTTCATAAAACTGTGTTGTAAAATTAAAATTTAAGTTATAAATAACAAAATAATATTAATAGTGATAGGATCAGAGTTTGCCACATACAGAGTTTTAATGAGTAATCCCTCTGTATGCACAGCAGTTTTATTCTCTTTTCATTAAACCATTTTAAGCTTGATGAAGCATGAAGACAGACAAGCAAATTCATATCTTTATTTTCAACCCCCACCCCTCCATTCTTTTATTTTAATTTTCTGCATACATTTTTACTGATAAATAGCATTACAATCAAAGACTTGTGTGTTTAAATGTTATTCACACATCAGTATGTTGAATTTTCATCTGCCTGAAGCGGAGCAGACTAAAGCCCAGGCAGACAAAGAAGCAGCAGGAAGGGGGGCGATGTGAATACCATGGCAAAAAAGGGCAGGAAAAGAATAACTCTGGTGTTTGAGTTTTTTTTTCTGTTCATGTTTGTCATTGTCTTTCTTTCCTCCTTCTTTCTGTCTCCCTTGAAGGTTTTTAGTCAGTCTTGGCTGCCACCAAGTGAGTTGGAGGATAGCAGATTTCTGTGCAGTGAGGGTAACAGTCAGAGAGGGGAATGGAGGAGTCATTAGTAGATCTATGAATGAGGTCATGCGTATTGCATCTATACTATCCAGTTTACATAGTCTTTATATTTAGCCTCCTATCTTTCGTTTTGTTTACATTTATATATCTTAAATAAGAGGAACAGTAAAGAGGCTTGCTTGTTTGGCTTCAGCATGATTTTTTCTTCTATAAATAACTACAGCCAAACACCAGCACCTGGTTGACAGAACAGTCGCTCAAGACTGCAGGTCACGACACATCAACCTGTGCACCGCCTGCACTGATTGCAAGAAAGCTTGTGACTCAATGCCACACACAGGGATCACTGAATGCTTGGAGCTGTACAACAACAACAGGAGTCTAAGAGCCTCCGTAAGAAACTCAATGAGCTTATGGAAGACCACCCTTTTGGCCAATAGTAAGCCACCTGCACAAGTGTCTATCAAATGGGGCACATGTCAAGGAGCTGCTCTGTCTCCACTGCTGTTCTGCATAGCCTGAATTCCCCTCAGACAAATAATCAGCAAGGATACCATGGATACTGACTCAAGGAAGGGACCACATAGAGCTGGGCAATATGACAATGGAAAATGGCCCTTTACTACCTTCCTTGAAAGCTTGAAGCACTTTACAGTCACATTCCCATTCACTTACGCTCACACATATTCACACACTAATGGCAGCTCCGCTGCCTATTGCTGGCACCAACCTGTAACCACCTAGAGCAATGTGGGGTTCATTGTCTCACCCACATCGACCTCTCTGCCTCTGTACCATGACTGCCCCCATGCATCTCGTCTAGATGATAGAAAATATATTTTTTTGTATGAAGCTCTATTTTTTATATTTTAAACAAGAATAGCAGACAACCTAAACTAAGGATGCTGTCCCTAAAAAGTTGACAATTTTTATCGTACTAATGTGGGTGTGATATAAAAGAATTACTGTCAACCAGACTAAAGTTATTAGTAAAATATGCAGGCTATGGTGTTGGGTCAAAAAAAAAAAGCCTCCCCTTAAGAGGAGACGTCCTCACCATGGGGTACACCAGTACTTATACCCCATTCCACCCATTTACCAGTCCTAATAATGGAATACAACACAACAAACTTTACCTATCACTTGGGCAATGACAAAGGATACAGAGAGAGCCAACAAGCAAAAAAGCTGCAAAAGCATCATAAAAAATGTGTGGCAGACGTCGAGTAATAATTAAAATGCTTTGTCGAATAGTTACCAAATAGTTATCAAATATAGATGTTGAGTTTTTCAAAGTGTCTTGAACATTGCTTGAAATAGCTAAGAATAATTTTCAGAGATATTTTTCAAATAAATTAAATGTTTATAACAACACATCAATTTGAACAGTAGATGGGCTAGTTAACCAAACAACAGAAAACATTTGTCCAGGGGGGTATTCCAGAAAGCATGTTTAAACTACCCTGACTTTAAGCCTGAACTCTGGCTGAAATCTGCCTGAATTTTCTTACTCTGGGTTTGTGGGTTCCAAAAGACCAGATATGAGTTGGCGTAATTACGCTCCACTTGGTAACTCTGGCTTAATGCATGTGCACGTCAAGGACATAAAGACATTCCCAATGGATCGCCGATTTCTGGAGTCACCATGGAGACGCGTGGAGAAAAAAAGAGAGCACTATACTCCAGTGAGACAGAGTCTGAGATTTTAACAACGGCATATGAAGATTATACGTCCATCAAAAAAGTAGTACGGCTGCATCATAAAAAGAAAGAGTTTCTGCTTGGAGAAAAGTAAATGACGAGTTTATATCTCATTTCTATTTTTACAGTGACACACATATATATATATATATATAAAATCTATCCAACTTAAATGAATTAATTCAATTGGTAACAAGTAGTTGAGTCAAATTTAATCAACCTAATTTCTTATATCTACTCAACTCAATATTTTTTTACAACTCAAATTTACATTTGTATCTTACCAAATGTCATATTACTCCAATTCAATTAAATGTTTTTCCATCTTAATTTATGGTACTTCTTGAACTCTCACATGTCTAAGTTTGAGCCTGCATATATTCTCATTTGTATAACAATAAAATGAAAGAAACAATAAGAATTTTCAACATGTAAGATATTGTTTACCATTTCTCTGACATTTAAATTACACTACTGACCTGGGGGGTATTCCAGAAAGCAGGTTATGCTAGCTCCCATGATAAGTTTGAGGCTAAGGAAGTTGATAACCTCAGCTTTCGGTTCCAGAAATGGAGGTATGTTTCAGGGTAGGTCAATTTACCATGGCAACTCATGCTCTGAACATAACCTGGTCCGGAGCAGGTTTAGTTGATGATTAGTTTGTTTACAGAGAGGTGAAGCAGCATGGCGTGTCCATTTGAAGATGATTTAGTGTATGAAGAAGCTCAGATAATACTTTTTCCACCGTGAGAGGGTGATAAGACCACATATGGATGTTGGAAAGATAAACTTTTTTACTTTGATCTAACTTAATTATTTGCTTCAGTTAAGATAAATAATTTTTTGTTAGGCCACCTTAAAAATAACATGTAGTTTTCAGACAATTATTTTCCTTTGGTTCAAATTAATTCAATTAAGTAGGTATAACTTTGATGCTGCTGTTAGATCGGCACCGCAAGGGATTCTGGGATATCATTCCCTTTGCCTGTCTGGACGGATTTGGGTTTAAGTGTGGGTTTTTTACAAAATGTGTTTAGTTGTATAGCTGTTTTACTGTGTTTCACCGTGTTTTGCCGAGCTATTTTGTCCTACTATGCTTACGTCTCTGCACCGTGAGTGAGAGTACAAGAGAGGGTGATGAGTTTATATAGCACCCCTACTATCAAAATATAGTATGGTGTCAATGGAGTATTCTGTGATGAATTTTTGCACTCCGTGCATTTTTTCCGTTCTTTTTAGTGTTATAAAAATGAGCATATCTGCCGGCTCAAACTTAGACATATGAAAGTTCAAGAAATATAAGTAATTAAGATGGAAAAAAGATTAATGAAGTAATGTGACATGTAGTTAGATAAATACGTAAATTTGAGTTGTATAAACAATTATTGAGTTTGAATAAATTTAACTAAATTATTTTTCAGCCGTGTTACTTTTTTGATGGACTTATAATTTCTATCCACCGTCATTGAAATCTCAGACTCCGTCTCACTTCTGTTTCAAGTGCCGTGCTTTCTTTTTTTTTTTCTCCACGCGTTTCCATGGTGACTCCAGAAATCGGTGATCTATTGAGAATGTCTTTATGTACCGTGCGTTAACCCAGGGTTACCAAGTGGAGCGTAATTACGCCAACTCATATCCGGTCTTTTGGAACCGACATACCCAGAGTAAGCAAGTTCAAGCGGATTTCAGCCAGAGTTCAGGCTTAAAGTCAGGCTAGTTTAAACATGCTTCCTGGAATACCCCCCTGTAGAGTTGCTAAATAAACTCATCATCCTCTCCCTCCCTCTCACTCATGGTGCAGAAAGAATTCAACATAACTGTTCTCTCTTCTTCCCTCCTTTCCTTTTCCATCCGGTCCAACACAAAACATTTTCAAAAACAATTAAAATGAATAAAGTTTGGCCTCGATTACAAAAGGGGTTTATTCAGACATACCTCTGGTTTGTCAGAAGATTAACCCCTGTTGTTAAAGTAAAATATGTCCAACAGAAAAGACATTCAGCTCTCATCTGTCTGCCCAGCTGTTGGACAGGACACGTTAAAAAAAAACAAACAAACATCAACATAACTGGACAAAATAAATCACCAAAACAAAGTAAAACAGTTAAATAACTAAACACGTTTGGTCAAAAACCAACACTTAATCTTTCCAACATCCATATGTTGTCTTATCACCCTCTCATGGTGGAAAAAGTATTGTCTGAGCTTCTTCATACACTAAGTTATCTTCAAATGGACACGCCATGCTGCTTCACCTCTCTGTAAACAAACTAACCTTCAACTAAACCTGTTCAGAGCATGAGTTGCTATGGCAACTTGACATACCCTGAAACATACCTCTGTTTTTGGAACCGAAAGCTGAGGTACTTCCTTAGCCTCAGACTTACCGTGCTAACTCACATAACCTGCTTTCTGGAATACCCCCCAGGTACACAACATAACCCAGGGCCAGGACCATTTTGTCAACAACAGCACAAGTGTTTCAGAAATCTGAACACATGTTCACCTCTGTCATAGACATTCCAAAATAAAAATGTATGCGTTGGCCAGAGTGCTGCTAGCTTTCCTTTTAGCTGCGTCAGTCACTCTCTCTCATATTTGTTGTGCTGTTCTGAGTTTTTGGCTTTTAAATGACATATTAATGCAGTGGTGCTTAAGGTTTTATTAGATGCAAATTGCAGTTCTTTTGTCACTCTGCCGCACTTTTATCCACACTGCTGACTTCCTGAAGGAGGTATTAGATCATCAATGCACGTAGGTTAACCAAACTTGCGTCATCGCGTCACATGTTACTATTTGGCCTTACTTGCTCCCTTGAAGGCCGAATGTGACTTTTTGTTTTTCTTAAAGTATTCGTTCAAATATGTTTGGTGGCAGATAATTCTTTGCATCCCTAAAATACACTTTACTTTGGAAACAAACTGAACACACTAATGAAAATCAACTTCTGCCAAAAGTGTTTTGGATCTTAAATCCATCCCCTGTGCAGTGGCAGAACAGAGTTGATACAATAGAACTGCCAGCTGTCTTTGACGTGAGCTCCTGACTTACCTAGAGCTAATGATGAGCAAAATAACATCCCTGTATCCTCACATGACAGCTTTAACTGCTTCCTAAAGATCTAAGCGATGAGTCAGGGTTAGTTCTGGTGTAAAATCTTCTTATGTGTTGACTGCCTGTCATCACAGATCAGTTACCAGAAGAATTTTTACAATGCAGCTCCACAACAGCACTGAAAATAGTTGAGCCTGAACTTGTCCTAAAGATGTCCTGTTGTACAATTACTTTTAAAATACCTGAAATGTAGAAAGTCATTTTAATCCACAATCTCTACACTTTGTTCTTTTGCTTTGTTTCTGTTTATCTTTATTTTTGACGTGTTGTTTTAAAAAAACTGACACAAGTAGACAGTTTAAGGGCTCAGTTTCCTCAAACTTCTATCTTTTGATGGATGTAAAAGCTGAAATATTATAATCGCTAACCCAAAACTGTCAGAAAGCTACTGCTTATACAAAAAACAAAAAAGAATTTAGACTGCAATGTAAAAAAAGTTACCAGCTGTCAGAAGAACAGAAATATTTTTGTGTTGTTTTACATACATATGACAGTTTTTGCATGCAAATGTATCAGTCTGTGCTTGTTCTCTATGACTTTGAGAAGTGTCTTAGAATCGTTCTAAAAATGTCTCGACGTATTGAAAAAGTTCATAAAATTGTGTAAAAGGTCATTTTGAAAATCATTAAATTGGATGTACTTTGATTGTAAATGAAAGGACAAAGCTCGTAGCTTCGACAAAATCAACTTCATGAGCTTTTGCACATATTGGTTGAGAGAGGAATGGCTGCAGAAAGGAAGCCCTGCTTTCAAATAATAGCCTTTTTTTTTGTTTGTCTTCTCTAGAACTCTGTTTAGCCCCAGCTTGAGCTCCCCTGACATTCTGTAGCCCCCAGACGTTCCATGTTGAACCCTTACACATTAGTTTGCAAATGTCTGAATCGCACGCTCGTATTTGTTCCACCATGCATTTGCATGTGTGTGTGTGTGTGTGTGTATAAATCCATGACTGTCTACAGATATTTGGCTGTTGCAGGGGAGATGATGACTGGGTGCTTTCTCTTGTTTGTGTCCTGTGAAACATTGCCCCACTTTCACTGGCGCATATGAGCTGGATATACAAAAGGGAGCATCTTCCAGCAGACTGTCTTTTATGTTACTTTATGCACTACTAGATACATACTGGGATGCATGCTGAGGTGGAACTTGTGAAAGGTCAAGAATTCATCTGACGCCCACCATCAGCTCAGGACTGTTAACTTTAGGACACTAATGTAAACTACATCAAGTTTTTTTTTGACACATTCATATTAGCTTTTACACCAGCATGAATGGTTTTGTATCAGGGGTGTCAGAATCCAGGCCTCGAGGGCCGGTGTCCTACATGTTTTACTACCAACCTGCAATTGAAGCTCCTTATTGGATAAACACATCCGATCCAGGCAATCAGCAGAAGATGATGCAAGATTTCTGGAAAACCAGCAGGAAGCCAGCCCTGGAGTTTGACACCCCTAGTTAGTTTATAATTATTGCTTTTTTAAACCAATCTGGCCATTTTGTCTGTCCTTCCAATATCAGTGGCTTAGACCAGTGTTTTTCAACCAGTGTGCCACGGCACACTAGTGTGCCGTGGGAGATGGTCAAGTGTGCCGTGGGAAATTGCCCTCATTAACTGATGTAAAAACATTTTCCATCTCCAGGAAATCTGCTCTTAGTTCATCCAAACAGGCCCTGATAAAACACAGAGTGGTTAGGAATATAAAAGATCTTAAAATTACTTTTTCTTTGAGTTTATTTAATTCTAATAAAGACATTTTGATAAGAATGACGGTACCGTGATTTACCTGCAGATGTAACAGTTTTCGGAAAAAGTCCCGCCCCTTTAACTGTCTCCGACAGTCATTCTTGAAGGCTTAATCACATGTCATCAGTCTGACCAATCAGAAGTGGTTAAAGTCTTCACTTCCTTGTTCTTAATTCTGCTGATAAAGTCGCTCAGTTCCACCAAAAATACCAGCTAAAGCTCGTCTTTAGCGGTGTAGCTTTCCACAGAGTCCTGTGTCAGACCGTGGAACAAATGAACAAAACAATGAAGCTCTTTGAGAGCTCTGAGATAAAAAACTCTGAGAGTCTTTCTGCCCTTTTTGGCAGTTTTCACACTACATCTCCCATGTTGCATTGGCTTAAAGGAACAGTGTCTCAGCGGACAATGAGTCGTCCTTCTTGTGAAACGTCTTGAAACCACAACAAACAGTTTCAAAATTTTCTAATTTAACTCTTATTTCATCTCTTAGTAAAAACAGCTGCAACTTCCTGCTTTTTCTGCCACACTTTTATCATAAAAATCCACGTGAGATTCCGGGGGGATTCTGCATGACACGCTCAACACTGAATGAGCTGTGTGACGCTGTGGGACTTCTTGTGGCGTCCGCTGTGCAGTGTCCAAGGCAGTCAGTTCCTAGCAAATAACGCATTGCCTGTCGCTTTCTACAAAGTAGCTACCTAAGGTCACGAGTCATTAGTAAAAAGTGTTTCAATTGCAGTTTTGAGAAACATGGCAATTTTGCTATGCCTCAAAAACCACCTCCTACAAGCGCAAAAACTTTTTTTTGATGAATGAAAGTACTTTCAAAATTGCAGTGTTCCAATTAGGTGATTTTATAATCGTAGATCCAATTTGCTCAATTTCATAATAAGTGGAAACGCAGCTTGTGTTGCATAAGGTAAAGAAGGACATTGAATCTAGGCTCTCAACACTGCTCTTATCCCTCTACAATGACTGAACCTAAGGAGCCCCCTCTGTGAAACTCCTGAAGTTCGCAGACGACACCACACTCATTGGACTCATCCGGGATGGCAATGAGTCTCCATACAGAGGATAAGTGGAGCAGGTTGTATTTTGGTGCAGCCGGAACCAGCTGCAGTTGAACCCACTTAAAACTGTGGAGATGACAGTAGACTTCGGGAGGAACCCCAACACCCCTCAACTCACAAGTCTCAATTGCACAGTCCCCTTAACAGACTCACACAGGTCATCTAGGGTCCACTATCTCCTGGGACTTAAAGTGGACCTACCACCTCGACTCACTTAGGAAAAATGCTTTGCAGAGTTTATACTTCCTGCAACAATTTAGGAAGTTCAACCTGCCTCAGGAGCTGCTGACCATCTTCCATTCTGCAATAATCCAGTCTGCCCAGACCACATCTATCACGGCCTGGTTTGGATCTGCAACCAGACACGACAGGGTCAGACTGCAGAGAATAATCAGATCTGCTGAGAGGATTATTGCTTCCAACCATCACTCCATTCAGGATCTGTACCAGTCCAGGAAGCAGGCTGGAATCTCGACAGAACTCTTACATCCCGGACACAATCTTTTCATTCTCCTCCTGCAGCGTTTCAGAACTATGTGCGCCAAAACCACTCGCCACAATGTCAGCTTCTTCCCCCAAGCCGTCACTCTGATTAACTCTTGACCAGTCACAGAGTATGGAACTGAAACATGAGAACTGTTACATCGGAAAAACTGTTATACCTGGCTTTATATTTTTTTCTTTATTTTATTATATTTGATTTTATTCTTTGCATTTTATACATACTCATACAGTAAATCAGTATTTTTTTTTATCTTGAATGACTGTACATTATTTTAAATGCCTGTGAATTGGCTAAACTCACTCAGCCCATTGCATTACCAGAGGGAATAAAGTTTACCCAGTGTCAGTGTGAAATTCAATTCAGAAATTAAACGGAAGAAAAACGTGGATCTTTAAAAAGCCGTCCATGACACTTTGTGCACATGTATTACTCAGTGAACAGGAACACGATTTTAGAAAGGAATGCAATCTGTTCAGGAAAAATGTTTGGTCATTGCTTCAGCAGAAAAAAATACCATGACAACAGGACACAACAAAGACTTGTTTGGATCTAATTTTACTCTGTGTTCTAAACCAAAATCAGTGATTAAACCATTTCTGTTACGTGGGGGAATGACGGAAGCACCCCCCCGGAACAGAGAGGATGAGAAGGCAGAAGGTTCTAGGGAAACAAGGGCTTGAAAAACATATAACAAACTACAAAAACAAAACCATTGCAGAAAGCAGGCAAACTCGAATTACTCTAAATGAACTGGAAACAGGGGACATTAAGGTATGTAGCAGCACAGGAGGAAGGGAAAGACAAGACTTAAATACACACAGACAGACAAGACACAGGTGAACACAATCAGGACAGATGGGGACCAAAGTAAAACTCAAAACCAAGATACAAAGGAACAGGATACAGGAAGTGAAGTCGAAACACAAAAGCAAAGAAACTAAAACCATGACATTTTCTCCAAATTATGGCAATTCTATAGATTTTCTTCTGTAATCATTGGAAATCTGACAAACTTTTACAGTCCAGAAAGACTGTAAATCACCTTTTTTTTTGTCAAAAAGCAGCATTGGAAATATTTTCTTGGCTCCTTTGAAATCTTAAAAAGTACAGATGATGGACAGTGATGACCTCAAAGGTGCTCAAGATGCACTCCTGCTTTTGTCAACCTTAAGTCTTTTCCGCAAAAATACATTTTAATCAAAACTTTTATACATTCAATTAAAAACGGTTCTGTTCCCTCAATGAGAAGTTAAATAATGGCATTCACAAGGACAAATATGTTAAAACCTAAGTATGTAAGAGGGAAATAGGTAAGTAAGGTGTTCAGTTCTTTAGTCTGAGACATCTTTTTTATTGACAAGCTTCAAGAAATATTCTTTTCATTGAATGAAAATCTCGGAGGTATAAGTTCTTTCTTCAATCGACCTTTAAAAGCAAGGCACCTGAGGTTTCAGGAGCATTGTTGGGAGATTAGTAGTGAGCATGTTTCATTTATTTTCTGTCCACCTAACAGTAACTCTGCAGTAAAAGTAAGTTCTTAAAATTGTTCTTTAAGGTCCAAAAACCAACAAATAAAAACATGCCCTGTTAGTCACAAATCACAAAAACAACCAATCGGTTGGGCAGAAAGTCCTAAAAAGTTGTGTACACTAAAGATTATAGTCATATATTAAATCTTGAAGTGAAGCTGAACCAGCATAGGACTCTCTCAGCTCCTCGGCGTTTCATAAATTACGGACTGAAACCAAATGTTTGGTTGCCTCCGTGATTTTTATTCTTGGGAGCGGTACAGTAGCTGTGTGGAGAATTAGACTTTCATGATCCTAGCGCCACAGAGGACCTAGTCTATTAATATATCATTGCTCCTCACCTATCTAGGCTTCTGAAACCCTCTCACACCACCTGCTGAGGAAAAACAGCTTTTTTTTCTACCTCCTTATATAATTTGACACTCTTTACTCTTTATGTAGAAAGCAACAGAGGGTGCCTATTTTAGGTTAGACCAACCAAGGATTTCTTTTTTATGTTGGAAGAAAATATAACGACTGTACTGACTTGCAGGAGGCCTCCGTACCAGAGATTATTCTGTTTTTTTTTTTTTAAGGAACGTGGGGAAATATGGATAGCTGGAAAATCTTTTCAACATCAAACCACAACATTAGATCAAAACTGGCCCTCAACTCACTACCTACCAACCATTACTTTATAACCACAGCCAGAGAAAAAGGGCCACACTCATCCTCTTCAAGTTTTGTAAAGGTTAGGGGCTGCTATGAAAATGGGAGTGCAAAAACCCTCTCCTTTAAGAAAATATTAGCTTTTTAGAACAAGTAGATTTACTATCCTTTTTAAGCAATAGTTACATTTGAACTACCTTGAAAAATGTATTTGGTTCTGATTCATTCATCAAATATCCATCATTTAACGCAGACAGAACACAGTACTCCGTGTTACAAACCTTCTGAGCCACCTAACCAAGCTTCACACAGACTGTCGGTGCCTCACTAAAGCAGTGCAGATCGGGCCAACCTTCAATGACACTCCCGCTGCCCACACGGGATTTCCACATCTATCCCACAAAGAACAAGTTCAGAGGTCCTGGCTTGAGGAAAATAATTGGGCAGGAGACAAGACAGGCCACAGTTGAGACAGGCCACATTCATCCATGTAGCAAAAAGATATAAACTAGACAGTTAGTAAACCCTGTGAGGTCAAAGAAAGCCTGCTAGAGTCACTCAGTGTGTTGGTATGTTATGAGTCATGATATATGGTCTGGTATGAGACAGTGACAGAACAACAATGAACAACACTGTAAAAGGAGTGAAGTCTAACACCAGAAGTCAAAAATGGTACCCTTCTTTAACATGTTTACTTCTTATTTAGATTAACTATAAAAAAATAGAATTAGACTAGAAGTGAAATTACGATCACCCTGTGCCAGTCCCCAGCCCGAATCAAATACAGGGTTGTGTCAGGAAGGGCATCCGGCATAAAAATCTCCGCCAAACCACCTGTGCAAATCAGTGACGGGTGATTTGGTGTGGTGAACCCTGAAGGGATATAACGAACGTTGAACTACATTCTTTCTTATCCTAAAAACAAATACCATCAAAAACTGTCCAGGTAACGACGTAAATGTGTAAGATTAAAAATATAAAACCGTTCTTTCTAAAATCACCTACTCATCCCAGGTTGCTGAGGGAAACACGCACAATTTGCAGCTCCTCTGCTCATGCTAAGGCCACAGGGTGTTCCAGCACAAAGTACTGGATGGAGTTACCTACCAAATAACCAAAAACATCTAGAGATTTTCTCATTTATTAATTAGTAGTCGTTACAAAAATTGGTGATATACAGGTATCGATACTTCCATCACTAGCTTTCATGTCAACAGCACACTGAGAGTGTGTATGTGCAGCCCTGTCTGTTCATACAGCAAAAAGTTTCTATTTTAGTTTTCATATCTGCCCAAATTTTTTAAGTATGGACATTCATCTTTTTTTTTTTGTGACCCCAATCTGTACAATGAACTCCTTTTCTCTTTTGGGTTAATAGTCGCCCCGCCACAGACTGGCGACCTGTCTAGGTTTTACCCCGCCTTGGTCCAACAGTAGCTGTGACATAATCCGGCACATCTGTGACTCCAAAAGCAATATAGTGGGTTAAAAAATAGGAAGGATGGATGGATTAATTGTAGGTATAATACATATGATAAATGTGGTGGTTTCAGTTTGATTGTGAGTCACCTGGGGATATGTCTTGATGTTTAGATGAGATATTTTTATGTTTGCTGTTGTGTGTGTCCTTTTGAGGAGTTAACCAAGGTAAAGAGGAGCTACAGGATGCGTGCCAAAGTTGTTCATGCAGTGGGTTTCACTCACACACTCAATCCCGAGTGCATATGTGCGTTAGGATAGCATATGTGTGTGTGTGTGTTTGGTCTGAAGCGGCCTGGTTCATACCAAATTACCTGTCAGGGGTTGACATCACCAACCCCCCAGTCAACCTTACATAGAGGACAACTGGGCCCTGCTCCTAGGCTCTTGTGATGTTAGCTTTATTTCTTTCTTTCTTTTTTTCCTCCCACATTCTACCTTTTTTTTTCTCCAGTTCTTCATTCTGTTATGTCTTCAGCTCCTACAGACCTGGCATCTCAATGCTGTTTTCTGCCTGAGGTCAACAAAGTAAGGATAGTGTCTGACACAGAAGTTAGCCAGCGTCTCCCTTTGGTGCTAGTTAGGGTTGCAGACTTTTGACAATCTACCATCCACACCTCCCCAAACACCACACAGGAGATGCATATAATGCTGCAGTCTATTACTTATGCACGCTTCCAATGCCAGAAACGTCTGCTCCTATTTTGAGACCAACTTTCTGATCTAGCCACAATTGCCAGTTGCAAGTGGATGCCTTGAGCAAAAAGGGATGCTAACTGAAGCGCTGAATAGCAGCACCTGAAAAGTGCACCACAACACAAGCCCACAGACATAAATGAAACTGTATGTCATCCATAAGAATGATCCACACACATGAGGATAGTGCCCCATACACCACACTCTCTCCCTCTGTCTCAGCTTCTGTCTTTCCTTCTCATACACAACCTATGACCCCCATGGTCACTAGAGAGTGAGAAAATGGAGCCTGAACCAACATGTCTGATTGGGCTGCACTTGTCAAAACAACAGTAGGAGGCATGGAATGAAGCAGAATGTTCTTAAGACTGCTCTGTCAAGGTCACCAATTTTTCAAGGTTTCAAACAGAGAATGCCTTAACTGGCTATTGACTGCAAATACAATATGTGCTCTGTTGAATGTATTTTAACAGGAATCAGTGAACGCTCTGTGTTGCTATTATTGCCTGTAATTAATGCAACAGTGTTTTGAAAGTCCAAAAGTCTAAAACAAACCAAAAAAACAACAACCATTAAACACAACTAAAGAGATGTGGTTCCTTCTAAAATTATTTAGCAACAACAAAAATAAAAACATAAATTGCATTTTGCCAAGTCACTTTAAAAGTAGAAATAGGGGAAGTATTTGGACAAGAAGAAAAAATTCTTTCTAAATACATTAGTGCATTCAAAGGAACTTTTTGTAGTAATCACAGCTACTGAAAAATGTAAACATGTGTGCAAACCCTGTCTGTCCTTCAGCATGAGATGATTAGGAAGGATTTGTTTTAACATTGATTTTATCATGCTTGCTCCAAAAAACTTTACCAGTTCTTTGCTAACCGTTTTACGTTTTACTTGTATGTTTTATTTATTTGTTGTTTCAGAAAGGAACATATTATCTGAGAGTATTTGTTTCCTAGGTCAAAAATGTTAAAGTCTCTTCCCATCATCTTTTTATATATTTTCAAAGGGTTCAAAGTGGTCTCTTAGATAGGAATCAGAATCAGAATCCTTTTTATTGTCATTGTACATGGTGATATAATGAAATTGCAGCCGGCTTGGAGCGATGAAGATAGAATTATGCAGTTTTTTTGTGTTTTTTCAGTTTTTTTAGGCAAAAAAAAAGAAAAAGACAAAAATCAGTGTCATTTTCTAGGACATAGTGTCTGCAGAGCGGCAGGAGTTTTTTAGAAATTCGCCTCTGAGTTGTGGGCTGGACTGTTGGTGTGGAGTAAGCCTTCCCCTATTCCCCATCATCCCTTTGTTTACACTCTCTCCTGCTAGTTTACAGACCCTCACAACCCCAAACTAACATTGGTGGGAAATATTTGAGCTATCCAGCCGAACAGTTCTGAGCCAAATGTCCGATCGGACAAGGAAAACAAAGAAGTACATGAATCTAGTCGTCTATAAGTGAAGGCGTTAGTATGGAGCGGAGCTGGGAGCGTGTTGCTTGTCGTAGTAGATTCTATGTCACACCTACAAACTCCACTTTTTGTATGGTTCTGATTCACAAGAATTTGAATAAAGAAATACTCAGAAATGCAATTTTAAGTTTAATTTTCTTATATGTCCTGTATCAGAAACATTTTCTCTTCACAATAACATGTTAATAAAATCCGAAAACAAAATTTTCATTGGAGTGGCCCTTTAAAAAGAAAAATCAGTCTGATAATCATAATACATAAAAACAAAACTAAAAGTTTGATCATTCATTTGCAAAACCCTTACAAAATTATATTAAAATACTAATTATTTTCCAATATAAAGAATTACAACACATCTTCAATTTCACAAACAACTTCAATTGCTTGTCCATAATATAAGAAAATGTGTTCTTCTGGCTTTTCCTTTTTAAACCTGTAGGAACTAGCGTTTTCATATAGTATGCCTTTTTTTTTCATTTCAAGGCTATTCATGTTACACCACGACATTCCTACCATCATGTAAATGCTTCCAGTCCAAGTCAACTTAAACACAATTTCCAAGCTGTGCCAGCTGGACTTAAAGATATTCAGTGACTCTGTCAGGTGATTTATTCCTGCTTCGTTCAATTTTACATGGAGCTTTCTTCTCTTGAGCTTCACTGGTTTGCTTGTTAAGATTGAATGTGCGTGGGGAAGATTCTTCCTTTTAAGCAGACTTGAGTTTGGGCATTCACTTTAAAATTGACTAGCTGTCACCAGATATTGATTTCCTCTCGCCTACTTAGTTCATAGCAATAAGCCGAGGGTAAATCCCAGGGTGCCACGTCCGGCAGTTGCTGCATGAAGTGCTGTAGTGAACTAATGGGATGTTTAGTTCTCTTTCTTGAGGCAAAACTTGGGGTTCTTCAAATAGCCTTGAAGAATTGTCCCAGTATTCGCATAAATCCATGCCTATGAAGGAATATTTACATTCTTATAATAAATAGTTTTTTGTTTTTTTTTGTAGGTCAATATTTGTTCTAAACTAAGTTGTTGTATTAAATAGAAAAGTAGTTGTTATTTTACTTTGAAATTACCAGACAGCAGGACACAGATGTATTTCCAAAAATACCAGTAGAACTAGAAGACTTAATGTTAGATTGTCTTAAAACAAACGATCAGCTCCTGGATTATATTGTTCATCAGTTGATTGGCAAACATGATTGCTATGATCGCTGTGGATAATGAGCTCTCTAAGAGATTAATGAGAAGATGCTTGTTAACAAGAAAAACACCTGCAAGGGCAGATGCTGTGTGTGAAGTGTGTGTGAGTGTAATGTGGGATTGGAGATCGTCCAGGAGGTGCTTTGTACCAATACCTGCACTTGTAACCACTCCGGTCAGAGAATTAAAGAAACTGATGTCTGGTCCGTGTGCACACTGTCTATTTGGGTGACATATTGCACATATTTTTTGATTTATTTTTGTTTTTGTCATACCAGAATGTGTTTTGGTGCCAATGGAAAGTGGAAATGTAATGAGTAATGTGATTTGTTTTTTTCTTGAGAACAGTATTCAGGAATGAGAATATGCAAACAGATCACAGAACTGGTTTTCTGTAGTCACAATGAACTGTTCTTAGAGGATTATTTCACAGTCAATAAAAACATACATTCTGTGTGCATGACAGCCATTGCACACTAATAAATGGAGGAAATTATAGCTGTATGGATTGCCAAACTTTTTATTCCAGATTAAGTAAAGAATACCTCAAATCCACCAAAACGTTTCTTATTTTTTAAATATCTACTGTATATAAAAATTCACAATTCAGATTCATTTAAAAAATGGCTAGCTAGATGTCTGTAATCCTTGTGCTATCTTGTGGGGTCAAAATGACCCCCCCCTTACATTGATGAGTTTATCCTACCACTACAAAGTTGGATAAAGATGGAGAGGATTTCATGTAATCTATGGACACCAGTGAAGATCAAAAATCATTGAAGAAAAAAGGTTCAGCGCACTGTCTAGTGGGTCTAGATGACCCCACTCCAAATGTTAAAGTGCCTAGGATAGCAAAAGGGTTTAGTATCAAACAGAGTTTGATTTTGACACTGCAAAAAACATTTACCATATTTTCCGCACCACTTAAAAGCCTTGATTTATTTTAAAAGACGACAGTGCTACTTCTGGTTGTGCTTGGTCATGTCGAAAACATGGGGCTCTGTCAAAATGTCAGTCTTTTATTTTTGCGAGTTGCAAATAAAGTTGTGTATTATTGTAAATATGCTAATGCAGCTAACCTGTAGTCGTGTTAGACAGTTTTTATTGTTAATGCTGAGTAAGAGCAACATAAGAAACAAGACAAAGTAGAGGAAACAACCTGCTGTATATTAACAGTGCTGATTTGCCCTATTAAGATGAAGTAGGAATATCTCAAAATGATTACTTTATTGGTACGCGCTTTTTCATGCTATTTTATTTTTTTGCATCTTGCATTACTTTTAAACCCTCTTCATGCAATTTTTGTGCCCTAACAGCTGGGAAATGTTCCATCATTGGCTTTTTTGTGCTCCAAGTGTCATTAGCATCCCTGTGGCAGTGCCTTCCTAAATGCACAGAGATGGAGGCTCACCTAAATGGCAGCAAGGTAGAAGTAGACAATGCAGTGCAAGTGGATAATGGTATGCATTTGTCTCTTTGACTCACACACTGAATGTAAATGGAGACAAAAAATGGTAATGCAGCAAAGAAAGCAGAAAAAAAGAGGAAACAGCATGGCACAGGAGAGAAACAGAAAGGAAACACTAATGAGATAGAGGAGAGCAATCACTTATTCAACTGATTGCATAGATAAGGGATAATTTATCATGAATGTGCACTTAGCTTTCTTTGACTTGGATGCTCCAGCTTTGACCAGCAAGTGTTTTTTCAGGAGATTGCTGGAATTACAATTTGGTGCCCTAGTATTATGCAAATAGCTGACGGCCAGCTCCTAATTCATAGATTGCTCTCAATGGTGCCTCACAAAACCATTGTCCCATAATTAATGAGTCATTTCTATGTTTTGTTTCTTTCTGTCTGCTACTGTTCTTTGTAAATAAAAGGGAATGCAAAACTCATTTAAAAACATCAAAAATTTTCAAATTAACCCTAACAGTTTTTGTAAAAACAACATATTTTTCATTATTTACTGTATTAACAAAGCAGAAAAAACCCTTAATGACATTGTAGTTTACAGAAGAATCCACCCATTGAGATTATATCATACCATTTGGGGTTTTGTGACTAGACGAATGGCTTTTGTTTGACATGTGCTTGTTATGGTTGATTTTTGTGTTTATGCTACTATATATGAGCATCTTTATAACAGAAAAATAGACGATAAAGAAATTATGTAACAATCACTTGCCATTTTTGTGGGTTAATATCTTTATTTAAAAGAAAGAAGTAAAAAAAAAGGGTGCTGGACTACTACTATCCCCTTATACAACTGAATCTCACATCTGAGTTGTACCCTTCTTTTTTGAATGCAGCTGTTTGCATGGATTAACATCAGTGCTATTGAATATAGAGTTGTTTACTTATTTAATGCCTGCCTTCTTCATTTTGACGGCACATGTTTGATAACGGGTGATTGACAGCACCTTTCAGAAGTTGTGGGCAGTTTTCAAGAGTGGCTTTTGTCTATCATGTTGTGTTCTTTATGTTTATCTTTGTAAAAATGTATTCCTTTCATCTGCTTTTGGTCTAGATTGTATTACTAAGAGCTGAAGGTAACCCAGTAAAAATGAAAAGAAATCAGAGCTTGACACCCATGTGTGAAAATGTGTAAAGGCATCCTCCTATGCACAAGTCGAGGCCTCCATTTGCTCATCTGTCCATCTGTCTGTTATTGTATTACCCATCCCTTTAACCTGTCTGCTCTTCCATTCATCAAATCTATTATTCATTTTTAATTGTGTAAAGCTTTACAGCTTCACCAGCAAAAAACTCAAAGGAAAAAAAAAAATATTTTGCTTCTTGCCATTAAGAACCCAAATGTTTTATAGCTTTTTTCAGCATTTTTTCCCAACAGACTCAGACTTAAAATCATTGCTCTCAATAGCTGTTAATGTGTTGAAGATATTCTCTACCCTCCAAACCTGTGCCTCATAGTAGTGAAAGGGAAATATAACATCACATTTGACAGTTAAATACAAATCACATTTTCAGCTTGAGTGAATGCAAAAAAAGTCTCTCAAAAGTTTGAGGTGACATACTGAACCAGGCGGCCACCCCTAAACTATAACACCGCCCCATAGGGAGCGCCGGATTATACGGCACATTGACCGAGAGAAGGGTCAGAGATACCCAGCCAGCAAGTCCAAGTGGGCCCCATATGGTATAAAAGTGGGCCCCGAATGGGTTTGTCTGCAAATTCCGTGATGGCCCCAAGAGTGTGTCCACCGGGTGGCTGACTAGCGTTGCGGGGCAGCCCACTGAGTGCCCACTCAAGACAATGTGCGTAAAAAAGCGAGACCATGAAAGGTCAACCACAAAGAACAAAGGGACAACTTCATAAAAACAGGTTAAACTGTGTATAGGGCAATAAAAAATGAAGAAAAAAGTACTAAAATTTTTCAGTATGTGGATTAGCGCCATTGTACCACTCCACTAATGTAACCTTTCACAGATGATTATGTCCGTTGCCATTCTGATGCAATTCAACCAAGATTGAACGCGTTATGCCTAGCTTATATTTTTAACACACTAAGTAGAGGAATTAATGGTTACAACAACATTAAAATATTATACAAACAGAGTTCAATGTTTAGGCCATGTATTTCAATACAATTATTTGATATTCTAATCCCCTTGGGCTGTTTTGTGATGAGTACCACCTCTAGCCTGCCCTGCAAATTTGACAAGCTTGAAGAAGCTGGGAGAAAAAGTTTGATTTGGTTGATAGAAGTTGTCCCATAGCCAGGTTTGAGGATGGTAGACAAAACATTCCATCTTGCTTCTTTAGGATTATAAATCTGCCCTCCCAAGGACCTCGTCCATGTTTCTGCCTGATACAAAAGTAATGCACGTTTGCTAAAACCACAACACTTGTATGAACACTTTGTTTCAGAGAAGGTAGTTTATCACAGCTGTTTGGGTTTTCTACTATAATCTCTGAAGTTCTCCGACTTCTCTCTGCTGTACAGTAAGTATCACCATTTGAAAATAAAAACTTGGTGCTTATGGAATCCCACCACTATGGAACCTAAATGAAATAGCATCTAAATGGAACCTAGGCAATGTGAATAGTGACAGTAGCGATAAAAGAATTGGCAAGATGCTGATGTTTAAGTAGTGACAAATCTTTTTTTTTTATGTATCCAAGGCTAAAGTTTACACAACTTTTTGAATTGTAATAAAAAATATATAAATACAATTAGATTCTGCAATGCAAATGACCCTTTCTAGTATGCAGTAGACTTTTAGAAACCAGACCACTTATAGGCAGACCCTCATTAACATCATAGTCTTGCAGCAAATTAATAGTAAACAGTACCCTTCAGACTGTTTACACCACACGTTTAAAAGAAGAAAAAAAATCTGCAATACAATTATTCCTAACTACATATCTGTTTATTCAGACACATTGGTATATACTGTGAATCATTTTACCCTCAACAAAACAAAGTAACCTGCCCACAAGGTCAGAAAACTATTAATAGATCAGCATATTTGCTAAAACTACAAAAGGTTAGACAAGCATGACCTTTGCAATTAAACCAAAATCATGTATTATACATGGAGCATCCACACTGGTCTGTGTGTGTGTGCATATAAATGTCTGCCTGCCTGCAGTTTCATATCCTTGGGCCAAAAAGGGCGTGACCATTATTCATTACTGTCCCAGTGGTAAATTAATCCCAACCTTTGAAAGTCAACATAAAACAAACTGGAGTTTCCAAAAAATAAAAATAAAAAATCAGCAATTTGTGATTACCCTGTGATAGATGGGCGGAGGGCCCAAGGTGTGCCACACTCTGCCCCATGACAGCTGGCATAACCTCCAGCCCCTTTCAACCTTCAGCACTAGAAAAGAAATCAATTTATGGATGGTAATGGCAGCTGTTACCGTGAATGTGTCCAGCAACACCAATAATCTTTACCATAAAGTGCTTCAGTATAGTACAGAACATTTACTCTCAAAATCCCTGAAAACATGTAAAACATTATTCCTGTAAGTATACACTGTCTGTGATGATATTGTGTTGCATCAATATCTTAAATAAATACATTGTACCAAAACGCTGCTGACAAAACAAATATACTGAATGTATTTATAAAGTTTCCTGAGTTATTGATGTTTATGCAAGGAGTCCAGTAACACCCAATTCCAAAATTAGTTTATCTAATTATAAATTAAATAAAAAAAAAACACAGCAAAAACCTTTAAAATACTGTAAATCTTGTTTTTTCTATGTTAACCTGTTAATAAACCGTTTAATGGCAATCTAACTTTATTTAAAATAAAATCCACATCTTTAAACCATTGTTCATTGTTATACATCAGTATAATTAAAATGAAGAGTATATGGTGCCACAGCTTGCAACAGAACAGGATTTAACAGCTATATGCAACCATTGACTGTTTATGAGAAGTGGACTAAGTGACCCCTTCTTACCTGTGTTCCAAATAGAAAGTACATGTTAGACTGTCTGTCTTGGTCTTATGGTGTTCACATAGAGTGTCGCTACACATTACTAACCCGTGTACTCACATGACAAGAGGCTTGGAGCGAAATGTTAAAGCGGTGCAAATCTCACATATATTGCAGCCTTTTTCTATCACAGCTCTATTCTCATGTATGAAAGACTTGGTGTCATGGAATTCCAGCCCAAAACAAACTACAATTATGAATTTCTCCTACATGATCGATTTTCAAACGGCTCGTACTTCTGTTTTTTGAAAAGGATGTTACCCATGAATACATCTATACCAAATCCATGTCCCTGATTAGTCTAAGTTCAACTTGTTTAACTTTCAGTTTGTGCTCAATGGCTGGGACTTTTGTACGTAGATCCCCAAAACTGACTTAAAAACTTGCATAGTGATGTGTGAACACAAGAGTTTTGAACGCAGAAGCCCCAAATGCATGCGTTTAAACTGGCTTTTCATTGAAGC
This sequence comes from Oryzias sinensis, assembly GCA_037389245.1. Taxonomy (NCBI): domain Eukaryota; kingdom Metazoa; phylum Chordata; class Actinopteri; order Beloniformes; family Adrianichthyidae; genus Oryzias; species Oryzias sinensis. The sequence continues at coordinate 21,913,731 of CM074491.1, forward strand.
AGTCGCTTGAATGTGTGTTTCCAAGCCCGGTGTGAGCATAAGATCATGTCCTTAGTATTTAAGAATGTTGTCTCTTTGCAGCATATTTCTTCCAATTTCTGATAACAAATAAGTAGGAATGAGCTAATTGTATTCATAGGTATTCATCATTTACACAAACAAGACAGGAGCAAAGAGTTTCACCTTCAAATAACCATGTTTAAAACCACTATGAGTGCTAAACCTGTTAAGTAATGACATTAGTTAAAATGATGCACCATATGCCCTGCTATTTAAAAATAAAATATTCATCATGAGTTGAACAGCATTAAGTAATGTTAAGTTCTGAGCGGAAAGCAGAATAATTTGGAAAATACAAGAAAACAGATTTGCAGGGCACATAAACTGCAGCTGGGATCTTGCTGGAACAGGCTTTTTTTTTTTGCAGACATCTTTATCCTGTGTCTGTCTGGCTGTCCAACTGTAATAATGTTCATCCTTTTTTTTGTGGGGGGGGGGGGGGGCTAACACTCTCAAATCCCCCTTGGCCCCCCAAATCTTTATGGACCTTCAGCTTGTTGTCATGGAAACAAGGAGTAGACATGCCACATGGTTCCCTGCTTTGAATACAATTAACATGCAGCCTCATTTATCTTCTTTTTATTTTCCTTAGGAGGGGGTATAAGTGCACGAGAAGCCTTTTCAGATAATTAGTGTTTAGGAAAAAAAAGGTGTAGAATGTGGAAAATAGATTAGCAGTTTTGGAAATGCAACTGCATTTTAAAGTATTGTTGTAGATTGGGGAGTTTCGCATGGATGACAAAAATACATAGTTATGAGGAAATTGGACAAGAAAGAAATAAAATCAAATAAATTGACTTCTATAGCCTATTTAAACAGGATAAACTTATTTTATTTTAGAAAATAATAAACATAACCTCTATGAATATCAACAAATGTGTGTGAACTGTTCATTGTTATGCCAAGGGCAATGGAAGAAAGAATTCACTAAGGGAAAAATATGTTCACTGCAAAAATGTGGCTGCTTAATTAGTCAAATTTTTCAAGTCCTTTATCTGCTTCAAACTGCTTGATATTACAAGGAGGTCTTGACATGTGAGGGAGAGCAGGAAAAATTAGTAAAAACAGCATGAAAAGATTGGTCATTGGGAGAAAAGAGAATTACTAGCCAGGAAAAACGAAAAAAAAAAACTGAAAGTAGCAGGAATCTAGCCAGGTGACAGCCATGTAGAAGCAGTCGGCTGGAGACAGCCAAACCCTGGAGCCAATTAATTCCCCCCTCATGTTAGATACAAAGGCTTCTGCACTTGACCCTTCTGTGAGCTGACGGGAAAGAAGTAAGGGCGCTGGGACGGAGGGTGGGCAGGTGTGTGCCGACAAACTGAACATTTTAAGAGCAAAGATAAAAGAATTGAGTTAAAGCAATAAAAGAGGAACCACAAAATAAAATAAAAATAAGAATAAAATAAGAGGCAAGGTAGACCAGGGCAGGGGTGAGACAAACCAAAGAAGAGAGAATGTCAGCTTGGGAAATGTGAAAGAAAAAAAAAGAGGAGTGGCATGAATAGATGAAAACTGGAAAATGCAAAGTGAGGTTATCCGAAAATGAAAATGTATCACGTATGGCGTTTATTTTCCTGCAGCTGGTGTGCCAGTCTCTGAATATCTGATTACTAAATCATGGTGCCATTTCTAGGATTTTTTGTTTTTAAAAAGAAAGACAAAACCTTTGTCAACTTGATGTTTTTTTAATGCTGTTTGCAATAGTGCATTAGTCCTAATATAATTTTTTTGTAGAGACAGGAACAATTCTACGGAGCCCGTGTCCTGACGTCAAAAAACTAAAATATATCTCGTTCCCACAGATTAATATCTTGTTCCCACAAATTAATATCTTGTTTGCATGAAATACTATTACATTCCCACAAGATAATATTCTGTTCCCTCAAAATACTATCTCTATCCCTCGAAATAATTAATTTGTGCAAACGAAATAATTAATTTGTGCGAACGGAACAATTATTCACGTCATATGTCATTCATAAACACGGATATGCTCTCCATCCAGCAGCAAAAGCCGCTTTCAGCGGTAACTACCGTGTCTCTGTGACCCACATTCGTTCAAGAAAGGAAAAAGAAAAACAAGAATGATCAATTTATTATTGTCTCAATGAATATAAGAAAAATATCATACCTAGGCTTGCTGCTTTGCCATACGATTCACCGGACATAGCTCCTAGCTCCGCCGCAGAGCTCTTTTGCTGGTCATGCCGGTAAACAGACAGCCAGCAGATATTGTGGTTTAGGGTCAAATAGGAATAATAATATTCAGGACTTGTCTTTTATTAAAATACTATTTAGCAGTCGCTTTACATTCGAAGGCTAGTAGGCTACATACTAACTAGCCAATCATTTATCCTGTTATTCACGTCATAGATTTACAGCAGATACCATCACATTTCTGTCTGCGTGTGTCTCATCACATTGCATTGTAGACAAGGAGGATGTTTAGAGATCAGATTAATTTATTTTAAAAAGCACAAAAGCATTGGTAATCACGTTTTCATGTCCGGGTTCATTCACATCCTGGGAGGCTCTCCGTCCATCCTGCTGCAAAAGCCCCTCTCTGGACCAATCACCATGTCCCTGTAACTGTAGTGTAACAACAAGACCAATGATTGGCTGGTCGAGATGCATCTTGTGTATGCGTGATGCATGATGGGATAATGCTCACATCCATGCTTGTGATGCTAGGAGCTAGGAGCTAAGCAAACTCCATGAATGTTCCAGTCTCACTTGGAACCAGGCGACATCATCTTATATATATATATGAAACGCCCCTCTCACCCTCCACGGGTGATTTCTCCTCCAAGCTCCGGTCCTCTACCAGAGGCCTGGGAGCTTGAGGGTCCTGCGCAGTATCTTAGCTGTTCCTAGCACTGCGCCTTTCTGGACTGAGAGGTCTGAGGTCTTTCCAGGTATCTGTTGTAGTCACTCCTCCAGCTTGGGGGTTACTGCCCCGAGTGCTCCAATTACCACAGTTGCCACTGTCACCTTCACTTTCCAGGCTTTCTCCAGTTCTTCTCTGAGTCCCTGGTATTTCTCCATTTTCACATGTTTCCTCTTCCTGATGTTCCTATTGCTTGGCACTGCCACATCCACCACAACAGCTTTCCTCTGTTCTTTATCCACCACTACAATGTCTGGTTGGTTCGCCATTACCATCCTATCAGTCTGGATCTGGATGTCCCACAGAGTCTTTGCCCTCTCATTCTCTACCACCTTCTGAGGTGTTTTACATTTTGACCTTGGAGTTTCCAGTTCATATTCTGCACACATTTTACTGTATATTATTCCAGCCACTTGATTATGGCGCTCCATGTATGCTTTCCCTGCCAGCATCTTACACCCTTTAGTTATGTGCTGGATTGTTTCAGGTGTCTCTTTGCACAGCCTACACCTTGGGTCTTGTCTGGTGTGATAGATCTTAGCCTCTATTGCTCTGGTGCTCAGGGCTTGTTCCTGAGCTGCCAGGATGAGTGCTTCAGTGCTGTCCTGTAGGCCAGCCCTTTCTAGC